>CM076574.1:357986903-358479137 GCA_034641835.2 Pinus albicaulis | reverse complement strand
AAGTATCAACCGCTCATCACCCGTCAAAATCAGATCATCTACATACAGTACGATGATCAATAGCTTCCCCTCCACCACAATCTGGTACAGGTTAGGATCCGCCTCACTCTTGGAGAATCCAAGCCCGGTGAAGTAGCTGTCTATGCAAGTGTACCAAGCACGAGGTGCTTGCTTAAGCCCGTACAGTGCTCTCTTGAGTCGGCACACATGCGACTCACTGCTGAAGATCTCGAAACCTTCAGGTTGCTCTATGTACACCTCCTCCTCAATAACTCCATTGAGGAACGCAGTCTTCACATCCATCCGATGAATGTGCCACCCCATCTGCGCTGAGAGAGCAAGGATCGTCCATATGGAAGAGTACCTTGCGACAGGTGCAAAAGTCTCCTCATAATCAATCCCCTCGATCTGTGAAAAGCCACGGGCGACAAATCTCGCCTTGTACTTCTCCACACTCCCGTCAGCCGCCTGCTTCACTTTGTAGATCCATCGCGAACCCACCACTGATTTTCCCACCGGTCTTGGGACAATCTCCCATGCACTGTTCTTGACGATCGAATCATATTCTTCGATCATGGCATCAACCCATGCGGGTTCCTCCACAGCTTCCTCAAAAGAGGATGGCTCTGTCACAACACATTGACTCACAAGAGCCATGTATCCAGTGTACCGATCCGGTGACTGTCTCTGTCTGCGCTGTGCCGTAGGTGGTCCTACAACCTTCTCTGCATCCCGAGCCAGTCGCTCAGCTTCTGTAGTGCGCATGCGCCCTCTGATGGTTGGCGCTGCCTGGGTGGTTTCTTCCACCTCCCGAACCTCCTCTTGTGGCTGATCCACATCCGGAAGCTCCTCCTTAGGAACTAACAGCTCCTCATCTGCATGCAAGTGTAGCTCCCTCTCAAGCGAACACTGCATGGCTTTCTCCTCCCGAAATTTTATATCCCGTCGCACAACAGTCTTGCGACTGTCTGACAAATACACCCGATAGTTGTGAGGTGTATCAGTGTACCCCACAAATATTCCAACCTCAGCAGTTGGATCCAGCTTCCTTCTCGCATCCTTCGTCACATGCATGTAGACAGGAGAACCAAAAATCCGCAAATGGGAAATATCGGGCCTCTTGCCAGAATAAGCCTCCTCCAGTGTACTCATGCCAAGAACCTTGTGAGGACAACGGTTCTGCACATACACTGCTGTATTGCATGCCTCAGCCCACAAGTGAAGGGGTAGGCCCTGATCATGCAACATCGCCCGTGCAGCACCCACGATCGTTCTGTTCTTCCGCTCAGCCACCCCGTTCTGCTGTAGGTTATGGGGTGCGATGAGCTCTCTCCGAATCCCTTCTGCGCTGCAGAACTCCTTGAATTCAGCCGAGATGAATTCACCACCGTTATCACTCCTTAGAGCAATCACCTTCTTCCCCGACTCCTTCTCGACCAGTGCTTTAAACTCACAAAACTTCGCGAATGTATCGCTCTTCTTCCGCATGAAGAAGATCCAGCACTTTCGAGAGAAATCATCAACAAAGATCACATAATACCTGTGCTTTGCTGTCGAAGCAACTGAGAAAGGACCACACACGCCTGTGTGAACTCTCTCAAGGATCGTCGTGGCGCGACTATCCTTCTCGTGAAAGGTGGCTTTCACATACTTCCCTAAAGTACACCCCTTGCACTGATCTGACTGCGCAAGAGTGCCCTTAGAAAGCCCAGTAGAAATCTGTTGCAGAATCTTCAAAGCTCCATGGTGAAGGTGGCCCAATCTCTTGTGCCACAGCTCGCCCTCATCATCCCGGCTCACCACTTCTCCCGCCTTGCATGCCATAGCTGCGCAGCCATCTACCTGCAACTGATAAAGGTTCTTGGTTCGAACCCCTATCTTCTGGGTCTCTCCAGTAGTCTTATTGCGCAGGAATGCTTTTCCTTCGCTGAAGAACATATCGACATCGGGTACCATCACATCAGAGATTGTGTTCAGCGGAGGATCATGATGCTTTCATATGTTCCCACGGAGGATCAGGATGCCGACATCCTGACGAAGGCGCTCACCAGGAGCAAGTTCGAATTCCACAGAGGCAGGATAGGGATTGCAGATAATCCATATCTTGCTGAGAGGGAGTGTTGAGAATGCAGCAAGATGATGGAACTTAGTGAAATGAAGTCGCCTTCACTAAGTGGGCCCGCAGGCAAATTCTGGCGCAAAATCTATTTTTAGACTATGTCTATTTTTAGACATACGGAGCATGATTCGGGGATTCCAGTTGGAGATTCTTGAAGTATGCGACATGTTGGTAAAAATAGATGAGACTCATATTTTTAGGTCACAGGCTATTTTTAGACTGCCTCTCCTAAAAATATGGAAGTCAAATATTATTTACCCTTAATAATATTTAGACTATAAACAGCAGTTTACTCTCTTGGAGCACTTCAGTTCGAGTCATGGAGGTGGCTCATGCAACTGACAGAGGAATCACATGGTTCCTAGGGTTTGATGGCATCTTGCATGGTTGACTTCAGTTGGACTTCAGTGGCAGAAGTTTTGGAGGAGTTAATGAGACAGATAGTGGAGTTGTGTTCTATTTATCTTAGTTGAACTAGTTGAGATTAGTTTAACTAGCTAATCAATTAGTTATGAGTGGAGTGAATTAAATATTATTTAATTCATTAATTAGTAACTCATTAGTCAACTCAAGAACACATCAGTTCACTACAGTGCATGATCAGTTCAGTGGAGACCAGTGAAAGAGGTAGATGAAAGGGTGAGCATAGCTATCAGTTGGAGGATCAGTTGTGCATGAGATTTGCACCACACTTGGAGGAATTGTCCATGACAATTGCGCAGTCAAGCCAAGGAGATTCGAACCTTGGATCTCTACATAACCAGGCCATGATTGCGCAATAGAGGCAAGGCAATTAGCAGTGAGTTTTGAACCAGTAACCTGTTCAAAACTGAGCTAGATTGTGTGTGACTTTATGAGAAAGTACCGAGTACTTGTGAGGAGTATTGTACTTGTTTTGTTACATGATTTCTCCATTATAATATACACAATAGCTGCGGGGTTTTCAGCTATAGGCTTTCCCCATACATACTGAGTTAATGTGTGATTGATTTGATGTGTGATCGCTTCTATTATTTCCGCATGTGACAATTAATTGTAGATGAGATTATGTGTTATGCATGCAATTAGAAATTGATGTGTAATCGGGTTAATCTCCATTGAATAAGTGATTTATTCAGCAAATTTCTACAAGATCTAAAAGATTGCAGTTGCAATGATACAAAGGGGCATGGCAGGTATGTTCAATGAAACTTTAAGGTTTTCAATTGTAGTGTAGGTTGGAAAAGTAAAGGATCAAAATGAGCATGACAAGCATGAGTTCATTTATCATAATATGAACAACATAAACATGAAATTCCTACCAAAACCAAGCATAAGTTTAAAGAATTTTGTTTAACATCTTATAGGAAGATCACTGAAAGAATAGATATGGAAAGAAGATGAATCAATCATTCATAAAAGTGAATTACACTAGAAAAACACTGCCACAAAATCATACCACATGAATCCCTATATAATAGCTGCAACTGAACTTGTATTTATGCAAATGTAAACTGTACACAAGACTCCAAGCATTTTACTCACTAATGTCCAACCTTGATTCTGAATGAAAAAAAGATACAAATATACCAAAACCATCTTCCCATCTCTCAGGGGTTGAATCCCTAAATATAGGATCAGTTTACACAAATTTCTCCAACAAAACCTAAGACTAGGGAAGTTAAAACAAACTCTCCTTTTAGCCTTTGACTAACCTACCCATCATAAATGCTCATCAAAATGTAATTTACAAGCCTAATCACATTCATCTACATCAAGCCAACTCAAAAAAGAAGAATTACATCATGAAAAACCAAATTTTACTGAAGAAACTCGAAAAATTTACCAACATAGAAAAGTGTAGCGCAACTAGGGAAAAGCGCATTGCCATAAGGGAAACGTGCAACGCCATCTTGCAAGGCACTTTTTATTGCCTTCCTAAACTGCAAATGCAGATATGAATGTACCATTGGAAATCTTCGGATATCTAGTTGTCCATAGGCTCCTCAAGCAATAAAAATGGCCTCTCCAAGGCTAAGAACAATGCATTCTCCCAATGTCACTCCAAAATCACAACGCCTCGGTCAAAAAGGTGGCAGAAAGTGGTGTTTAGCCTCTTTTTTGGAGTTTTCTCTCAACATGTTTGCTGACATGGCACAAAAAGTGGAAAGATGAGATATGCAAGTGATTATCTATCCATGGATTCTGAATTTAGGTCATTTGGACCTTGGAGGGAAAAATGCAACGCGCTTTTGGTTGTTTTGTATTTTCCTGTTGAAGCCAAAAACACCAAATTTCAAAATTTTACAAAATTTGTTCACAATTTACCCAAAATTGTCCCATGAAGTCAGGAGATGATATTTTAGGCAATGAGGGATGCCTCAGCCAAAAAATCAAGTTTTCCTTTCTCTTTTTGCCTCATTAGGGTTTTCCTCAACTTTTTCTTCAATTGCTTGATTCTGTTTTAAGAGATCTCGTTCCTTGTGAAATAATGCATGGCCATGTGCCTCTAAAGATTATTGTTCCTGTTATCCTTCTCAAGGAGCTTATCTAAGTGGAAATTTACCTTTTCAGGCCAAAACTCCTTATCGTGCTCAATTTCTGTTGCATTTAGGTCATCAAAGTCTTCTTGACCTAGTGGTGGAGATGGTTTAATTTATTGCTCTTGCTGCCTTTTGAGACCTCTTGTTCTTGGCAGTATTGTTTTGAAATACTCTTCTTGATCATATAAGTCATCAAAATACACCACTGACTTACCTTTTCCACTATCCTTCTCAAAATATGCCTTGGTATTGCTAAGTAAAATTTTCTTAACTTGGAGCTGCTTGTTATCCCACTGAAGGAATGCGATCATGAAGTTTTCCTTTGACAACTTGTACTTTAGCTCTCTAATATAAACTTCCTTCTCTTGGATGATTTTATCTAATGATTTGACCTCCTCATGAATCTCTATGTCTGCCATGTGGGTGTCAAGATGTACCTGTTCTTCTTCTTGCAATGGTGCTTCTTGTTGATGTGATGATGTCTATTCAACTGTTGTAGGCTAAGCCCTCTCCACACTGGCAGGAATAAAAATTAGCCTCTTTCCTCTAATGTAGGTTTTAGTCACCTCAACCCTAAGTGTTCTTGTTGCAAATTTTCTTGTGGAACCCAATTCTTGTTGTCTTGGTGAAGTCAATGGTGTAGAATGATTGCGTGATTGAGTTGGAGTAGGAAAAAGTGAAGTTGAATACATGAAACCATCCCAAGACAAATTGATCTATGTGAGCTGATGGTAAACAAGGATTTTCATCAATCCATGATGGAACAAGCTAGCATTATCATCTTTCCCTTTTCTATGTACTTTCTTTTCCATTTTGGTCAAACTTCTGTAGAGGTAATGAGGTAGGTTGAGAACTTTTACACCGATGAAATGCATCAATAGTCTAACATGGTACTGATATAACCTAGAGAACCTACCCTCTGATCCAGGTCGATATTGGTGGAAACCCTCCTATTCAGCTTGGGGCCCCACCATTTTCTCTTTCGGTTTTTTAGTTTCGGCACAACTTACTATTTTTAGAATTTTTTTTGGGTCTTGTACTTCCGGAGCCATTTTGAGTCCCTAAACGACATTTTTTAGGCATCGCTTTTCCGACAAAGATGATTCCATCCAAGAATATAGATTTTTGGTCATTAGTTGTAGTCCTCAGATAGCTCTTTATAACAATGTATCATGTGCGTCAAACAGAGATAGTATGCCAAAGTTACGACACCGAGAAATTGATGTACCAATTTACCCTGATGAGGCCCATATTCTGGCGTTTCATCTCCTAGGGTTAGGTTTTTGGATATTTAGGGTTTTCCATTTTTTCTCAATAATATATACGCCTTCGAGCCTCATTGTAACATAGGTTTCAAGGGCCTGTAGATGCCCCATATCTTCTCAGAGATAAGCTACCAATGCCCTAGCTAGTTTATTTCCATTCTATCTGTAAGCAAATTTTATTTCTTTGATATTAATGAAATGAAGTGGTATTTCCATTGCATCTTTGTATTTATGGTTATATTTGTATTCTATTTTGTTCCTGCATAAATCTGGATCAGTGGTATCAGAGTGTTCTGCTTTTTCTTGATCCTTCTTTGCATGTCCCCAACGAGGTTGGGGTATAAGGAGTTAGGGCTCGATCTGGTTGAACCTTTGCAAGATCAGCCTCGCAAACCCCGACAGTCGCCCATGGGGGGATGAAAATAAACATGAGGGAGAAGGAGATCCTATCAAAATATTGCTCGAGGATTCCCTTGAAAAACAAAGGAACGTGATGATGGATAACTTTCCCCAAATCATTCAATGACTGCCCACCAGCGGCGCATCTACATCCAACAACGACTCTGGAGGCGCGACTCCCTTTAAGGTACAAGTAAAATTTGACATTTCCATATTTGAGGGTAAAATAGATGCAGATGTCGTAGATAGATGGTTGATTCTATTAGAAGGATATTTCTCAGTTCATGACTTTTCCAGCCAAGAGAAGATTATTTTTTCACTCCTTAAAGCTACACCCCATGTCAAGGACTGGTGGGAAACCTACTGTGAGAAAAAGGATGAGACAAAATCCTCTCTATTTTCAGTCATACCCACTTGGAATTCTTTCTAAGATGCCATAAAGGAACAATGCTATCCCATGGGGAACTATGAGGACAAGTACATACAATGGACCACGTTGCGGCAACAAAGGGATCAAGATGTGCATGAGTTGACGAATCTGTTCCATACCCTGCGCACAAAGTTGGGTATCAAAGATTCGGAGAAAAATTTGGTGCTAAAGTATCACAGTTGTTTGCACCGATACATTCAGGAGGAAATGCAGTTCCTTAACATCTCCTCGCTTGGTACGGGAAACCGGTATGCTTCCAATATTGAACAGAAATTTAAACAGAAGAAGCAAGACTTTGGATCTGTGAATAAAAAGCAAGGGAAAGGTACCCCCAAACCGCAGAACAAAGGAAAAATCCAAGACAACCTGCCAAAGCTACGAAAAAAGAACCACACACCAAAGCTAAAGAAAGACACGGGAAAGTGGTGTGAGTTCCATAAGAGCTCCAGTCACAACACAAGTGAGTGTCGGGCCAAGCAATCGCTGGTGGCCGAGATGAGGGCTTCTCAATCAGATGCATGCTCTGACTCTAAATCAGAACCTGACAAGGGGAATGAAAAAGGGAAACAAATTATTTATGCAGAGCCCAATGCTATTGTTTCCACTGTTAAGATCCAGAAGGAGGAACCGGAAGATCCAGAGGAGGAGGAGCGTCTCTTCCACTCCTAGATGTGGGTAAAGGGTTCCCCGCTATAGTTCATTGTCGACAATGGGAGCCAAAAGAACCTCATTTCAGCAGATGCCTTGAAGTGGTTGGGCTTGCTGACCGCAACACACCCACAATCATACACCATCGGGTGGCTTCACTAAGGATAGGATCTCCACGTCAGCCATCAGTGTTTCCTTCCCTACAACATCAAGCCCTTCATGGATGAGGTATTATGTTGCATTTCTCCTCTTGATGTTTGTGATGTATTATTAGGCCAACCATAATTGTGGAAGTGACATGTTGTGTGTGAGTCCTGACCTCGCATTGTTATTGTTACTTTGGGAAATAAGTTGTACATGATACTAGAGGTACCATCGCTTGTTTCTATCTCTTTGGTTACTGCAAAAAAATTCAGTAAGCTCATTTCCAAAAACAGGAAATTTATTTTCCTAATGGTCCGCCCCCAGGGCAAGAAGAAGATTGTGGCCATGACCTCCAAACAAGGCTCCTTTGCACGACAACAACAAATGGACAAAGTTTTGGAGGAGTATGGGGACATATTCACCTCACCCACAAGGGTGCCTCTGCATTGTCAGGTCAAGCACCCCTTTGATCTGACCCCAGGAGCATTGCTACCCGATGGACCGATCTATCGACGCTGTGTTCTGGAGAACGATGAAATAAAGAGGCAGATTCAGGAGCTTCTCTAGAAAGGTCACATCCGGCTGAGTTCATCACCCTGTGGGAGCCCGATCGTGTTGGTATGGAAGAAAGATGGGACTTGGAGACTCTGTATTGACTATCGGGCGCTGAACAATATCACTGTCCAAAATAGGTACCCGATCCCACGGATTGATGACCTTATGGACCAACTCAAAGGGGCGAAATATTTCATCAAGATCGACTTGAAGTTTGGGTATCACCAGGTACCAATCGAACCCTCCGTTGTGTGGAAGACTACCTTCAAAGCCAAGGAGGGGCCTTTTTTAATGGCTAGTCATGCCTTTCGAGTTGATGAATGCTCCCACAACCTTCATGAGTTTTATGGATGACATCTTGTGGCCATTCACCAACTCATTTGTAGTGGTGTACTTGGATGACATTATGATCTTTAGCCAGACTTGCGAAGAGCACCTCCACCACATCCGAAAATTCCTCCAAACACTATGGAAACACAAGTTGTGTGCCAATTTGGAGAAGTGCACTTTTGGCATGACCCAGGTTCAATATCTGGGATACATTATTAATGAAAGGGGGGTGCATGTGGATCCAACCAAGATCCAATTCATTTGGGATTGGCCTGCCCCAACCACTCTAATAGAGCTTCACAGCTTTCTGGGTCTTTCTAATTTCTATCGCAGGTTCGTGTTGGGATTCTCTCATATCACTTGGCCCTTGAGTCAAGTCACCAAGGGAGGAGCGAAATAAAATTTCTTTTGGTCAGAATCTCAACAAAAGGCGTTCGTAGAATTGAAACATCGCCTCTATTTTGCTCTAGTGCTCACATTACCAGACTTGAAACAACCATTTGAGATCGAGACGGATGCCTCTGAATATGATATTAGGGAAGTTATTAATCAACAAGGGAATCCAATGGAATATCGCAGTGAGACATTGTCTGACACAGTCCGCAAGTATCCCACTTATGAAAAATAAATGTATTCCATTATGCAGGCTTGTCGACAATGGAAGCATTACATTTTGGGGAAGTAAACAATCATCCACACAGGCCACCAACCTCTGCAGTTCATGCAAACACAAGGGAAGCTTCAGAACGGTCGCCATGAGAAGTGGTACACATATCAGCAATAGTTTCATTTGAACATCAAGTACAAGAAGGGTAGCACCAATAATGTTGCAGACTGCCTCAGCCGACCACTGATCGTGGCACTAACCACCTTTCTCAACTCTTATGGGAATGAGACTTCTTATTGGTCGCTTCTCTACAAGGGTGATCTAGAATTTTGTCACACATACAAGGCACTCTTGGGAGGTACGCAAGTTCCAAATTTTCACCTCCAAGATGCACTGTTATGTCACCTAGGACACCTTTGTTTTCCTTCAAGTGAGCATGCCAAGATGATATGGGAAGCACACTAAAGTTGAGTCACTGGGCATTTCAGGGTCGAGAAAATAGTGGTAGTATTGCAGAAGTATTTCTATTGGTCGAACCTTCGATAGGATATTGGGAAGTACATCAGATCATGCACTGCTTGCGCCATTTCCAAACCAACCATCAAGAAGCAAGGCCTCTATACTCCGCTACCTACCCCTAGTCGAACTTGGAAATCCATATCCATGGATTACATGTCTGGCCTTCCTTATACTAAGCATGGAAATGACTGTGTTTTCGTGGTCGTCGACAGATTCTCGAAGATGGCCATTATGGCAGCCTGCAAGAAGAATATCACAGCAGAAGCCACTGCTAAAATCTTCTTTGAACGAGTGTGGGTGCACTTTGGGATCCCATAGTCTATCATATCAGATCGGGACAACAGGTTCCTCAACATATTTTGGTCCAACCTCTGGTCAATGCTGGACACCAAGGTCACCTATTCCACAACTTTCCATCCCCAAACTGATGGCCAGAAAGAGGTCGTCAACATGATGATTGTACACATTTTGAGCATGTAAAATTCAAAGCATCCACGCACATAGGATGAGAGCCTACCCTATGTACAACATAGTTATAAACAGGCTCTCCACAACTCAACTGGACATAGCCTCTTTCAGGCAAGCTTGGGATTCCAGCCACTATGTCCCATTGACATAGCCATGCCATTTGCGGCTACTCAGGCCGATTCAGCTCATGTCCAGTTTGAAGTTGACAAAGCGAATAGCTTCATCGAGTGCATTCATCACATCCTCAAAAAGTTTCATGACATATTGGACAGAGCCAATGCTAAGTACAAGCAACAACATGATCAACATCGGGTGCCACACAAATTCCAAGTGGGCAACAAAGTCTGGCTACATTTACAGAATGAGTGCCTCACTGGACCCCACCGCAAGCTTCGCCCATTCCGATATGGGCCGTACACCATCACCAAGGATGTAGGGAAAAGTTCCTTCAAGCTCAGTATTCCACCATTCCTTGGTTTGCACCCGATATTCAATGTGGACCACCTTCGTCCCTACTTCCCACCTCTACTGGACACCTGCGACATTGCAGAAAAAATCACACCAACACAGCTAAACCCAGAATGCATGGAATAGGCCATAAAAAATTGTATCATGGACATGAAAATCAAGAACACTCATGAACATAAGATCCAACTATATCAGGTTGTCAAAGCTAGCCAACTCCTGCACCAAGGCAAGTGGTTCACCAGGGACCAAGTTCAACAGAAGTTTCCTCATCTCATGGAGGAACTCAACGCAATGGGGACCATTGCTTCCTAAGGGGGGAAGAATGATCCAGGTGGATATTGGTGGCCACCCACCTATTACACTTGGGGCCCCACCATTGTCTCTTTCAGTTTTTCAGTTTCAGCACAACTTACTATTTTTAGCAGTTTTTCGGGTCCTGAACTTCTGGAGCCATTTTGGGGCCCTAAACAACATTTTTTGGGCATTTCTTTTCCGGTGAATTTGATTCCATTTGGGAATCTACATTTTTAGTCATCATTTGTAGTCCTCAAATAGATATTTCTAACGATGTATCATGTGCGTCAAACAGAGATAGTATACCAAAGTTATGACCTCGCGAAATTGGTGTACCAATTTACCCCGACGGGGCCCATATTTTGGCGTTTCATCTCCTAGGGTTAGGTTTTTGGATGTTTAGGGTTTCTCATTTTTTCTCAATAATATATAGGCCTTCGAGCCTCATTGTAACACATAGTTTAGAGGCCTGTAGCCATCACATATCTTCTGAGAGATAAGCTACCAATGCCCTAGCTAGTTTATTTCCATTCTCTCTGGAAGCAAATTTCAGTTCTTTGATATTAATGAAATGAAGTGTTATTTCTGTTGCATATTTTTATTTATGGTTATATGTGTATTATATTTCATTCCTACATAAATCTTGATCACCCTCACATGTGAAATATTTCATGATCATCTTCATGAGAGGGGTATATTTGTTAAGAAAGTGTCTAAATGGAAAAATGTGTTTTGGAGAAGCTTTGTATGGAGGTTTCAAAAACATCTTGTAGTTTTCAATGTCTAGGTCTCTTCTTTTGAAAAAAAGCTCTCCATTGTTTGGGATCCCTGTAGCTATGGAAATTTCTTATGTTGAAAGAGTAAACACAACCCATGCAATGGTCACCTTATCCCTCCTCAAACTATTCGCAAAATTTCTTGTGAGTTTGTCACTAAAACCAAGTTCTTCAACATTTTGGCAAAAAGAAAGGAAACCTGCATCTTGAAATGACTTCTTGAGAAATGGAGAAGCCATGAAATCCTATTTTGTAGTGGGTTCATACCTGATGATCTGACCTCCCTTATGCCTCCTTTGCTCTATATTCTTTGAATTCATAGTAAACCCTAGCTCACTAAGAGGGGAAATTAGGGTTTTAGTGTAGGAAAACAAGGGATTTTGGGTAGTTTTAGTAATGGTGGGGGATGAAGGGTTTTGAGGGTGTCTAAATTCTTGGGAAAATTTATGGGGGTAGGGATAGATGTAATACATTCAAATTCGATAACATCATCTAATCACTATGATCATGATAATCTAACAAAACACAAGCATTGTATAGCATCATCACGACACAAACATCAAATATGCATCTCATGTCAAATAACTACTATCACATAAACATCTATATACAAGTTGCACATTAAATGAACATACCTAACATGACCTAACAATATACACATCATGATGAACACCAACATGTAAATTAAGTACATCTGCAACATGAACATAAAATACATGGACTATATATATATATATATATATATATATATATATATATATATATATATATATATATATATATATATATATATATATATATATATATATATGTTGAGATTCAACAAGATGATGAGCTTAGTGAAAAGTAAGCACCTTCACTAAGTGGGGCCCGCAGGCTATTTTTAGGTGTATGTCTATTTTTAAACATGGTGAGCATATTCTATAAGTTGCAGGATGCTATTTGTAGATGTATTGGTCAAATGTAAAATATATGAAATCTTATTTTAATGTAGTAGGTCATTTCATTCTCATCGATTTGGGTATTGATGTATGTCATTATTACCTTTAATAATCCATAAATAAAATATTGACTTATTCTCTTGGATCACTTTATTTCAATGAACAGATTTGGAAAATCAGTGGGCTAAAGGAATTACACAATTCCTAGGGTTTATTGGTGGTTCATGCATGAGGACTTAGTTAGAACTGAAGTGGCAAAGTTATGACAGAGTTGGAAGAGTAGTTTATGGAGTTGTTATTTAGTTTAACTCAATTAAGTGAGTTAAACTCAGTTGAGTTACTTGTATCTAGTCTAACTGAGAGATACACTAGTGAGAGTTAAGTGAATTAATTAGTTAATTAATTCACAACTACTAACTCACTAAAAACTGAACAAATACAGCAGTTAACTACAGTGCATGTCAGTTCCAGTGGAGACCCAGTAGAGAGATAGGTGAAAGGGTGAGATGGACTATATGTTGTGACTATAGTGATGCATTCAATGCATCTGACACACATTGGAAGTTGCCAATGAGGATTGCGTAGTCAAGGCAAGGCCAATTCGAATTCATTTAGGGGTCTTCTTCAGTAGGGATTGCACAGTGGAGGTAGGCTGTTAGGAGGCAAGAAATTGGTGCACAGATATGCAAATTTCTGCATGACAGTGTGTAATGAATCTACATTGTACTGAGAGCTTGATGTACTAAGCTTTGTATGAGATTATTACATGATTTCATTGATATACATAATATATGATAGTTGGGGTTTTTAGCTTTAAGCTTTCCCGTTAAACAATTGTGTTATGTGCGATTGAATTTATTCACATGTGTTTGCAATTGAGTTTTAAATTTCCACAAGATCAATAGTGGAAGGATTCTGTATTTTGCAAGAAGATAAATATTGTGAGATTAGGAGGATCTGATAATACATCAATATTAATAAATTTCTACAATATATATATATATATATATATATATATATATAATTGTATAATGTCAAAAGTATACAACTGTAATAGAACTGCATATAAATGTCAAATATCAGCTGGTGGTACATTAATAGTAGTACTAGTCGAGGCCTGCTAAGTTGATGGTGCAGCCTCGACATGCTCAGATAGATGATGATCACATGCCTGCGGATATGGATATGCCTACTGATCAAGAACTGCCTTCTCATGATGACTCATGGATGGTCCAACCTGCTCAGTGGATGGTACGACGATCTGCTCAATCGATGGACCTACCTCCTTAGATGGACCTGTGTTCTCCTCAGGATTAGGTGCCTGCTCAGGACTAGGACGTGTCTGATGAGATGGTGCAGACTGCTCAGACGATGCCTGCTCATGATCATGAATGGATGCTGCAGGTTGCTCATCATGATCATCTCAGACGTGAGGTGGAGTACTACAACGATGATCACTCCCCTCATGATCATGATCATCAAATGATGCATTGCTTTATTGTACTGCATTTCCACCATGCCTACCCATCCTCACCCGCACCAGTCCTCTGGCAGCTCCAACGATATGTCGCATGAGGGTCAACATATCACGAGGCATGACTCTCCAGATCTGTGTCAGCCTATCATCAGCCCATATCTCTTTGATAGTAACCGGCCTGACTCCCTCCTCAAATAGGAGTCGACAGAGTTGGTCACCCAAATCCATCCTAAATCAGGTCTCCAGCCTATGCCTCACACCCGCCAGTATCCGTGCTTGATCAGGACTAGGTCTGTCTGCACCCTGATCCTCCACCTCTGCCATCTCCTCATCATCATGATCTACACTTGGATCATTCGGTGGAGGTGGAATCTCATCACCAATGAATGACCCAATATCTACAAAATATATATGTACAAAAAAATAATTAGACAATTTAATTAAACAATTTAATAAAACATGTTAAAGAACATGTTAGAATAAGTTAAAGAAAACACTAATATTACCTCTCGCATCTGGTGGCTCATCCTATGTTAAGAGTATGTTGGCACACCCTCGCCAATCCAAACCAGCATACAGACATGGCACCATAATGAAGGAGTGATCATCAACACTGGATAGCAACTCCAGTGCATCATGACATATCCTGGCGGAAAATTTAGACTCGCCCCTCTTGGGAATCATCTGGCCCCACATCTCCATCCATACGTGCAGCATCAGCCTACGAGGATTCCAAACAAAATTAGGCCTCGTCTCTGGAAACCTCTCAAAAAAAAAAAAAAAATCTGAAGCAAAAAGGAAGGTCAACCTCCCACATGCCTTAGAATGACACCTATCTAATGATGTACAAAACTGCTGCAAAAAATTGCAGACCACCTCACAAGTCATGGCGCCTATAATAAAGAATCAACATAAAATAAAAACGGGCAACTAATGCATTTCCCATCAATGGTATGGTGTGAAATGGTCATCAGTAGTAGTGAGAGGCACCTCACCTCCTTTGCACCAAATGAAGCAATACGTAACTGACCACTAGACACTTGAAAATCTGCATGAGAAAGTATATCGTCGCTAATGTATCTCTGGGAGTACACCAACTGACTCCCTACTACATAGCCGACGGAGACCTATAGGAACTGAGGAAAATCCTCCCCTCTCCTAGATAGGCCAGTAATAAAATAAATTTCCTCCTTAGTGGGCTCGTACCATTGGTTAGGACCAACCCAGAAAGCCCGTTGGTGGGCATCCCACTTGAAGATGAGTTGTCCCAATAACCCATTATGGCCCTTCAAGGATGTAGCCTCTTCATATAACTTGAGGAGGCCTACCTCCCTTAGGAGCAACTGGGTGGATGCTGTAATAGGGCGAGGGTACATAAGTCTTTCCCTCTCTTGTGTCTCCCACAGGCGAACCACGTGATACTGGTCCTCCATATGTTCTTGTTGTTCCTTTTGTTCTCTCCTTTGACGTCGTTGAATGATTCACATATTAAATACATTTTTTTTATTAAATGAGACATGTATTTACAAATATATATATATATACATAATTTTTTTTGAAAAAAAACCAGTCGGTGCACCCAAAAAAAAATTCATGCACCAGTACTGGTGCGTCCATTTTTATCGTGCACCATCCTCGGTGCGCATGGAAATTTTTTGTGCGACACAAAACATGAAATGTACTTTATTCTGCAATGCGTTGACAAAAATATCCACCCTGGGGTGGATACTTAGGTCAACGCACCACCCAACAATAATTCATGGTCAACGTGTGGTCGCTTAAACGACCACATCGTTGACTGTGTACCGTTGTCGGGACGGCAGTGCGCTGACCAAACTATGTGCTTCGAGGTGGATAGTTTGGTTAGCGCATCACCCTCCTAACATCAGTACATGGTCAACGGTGCGGTCATGAAAACGACTGCACTAGTACATAGTCAATGATGCAGCCATTTAAATGACCGCACTGCCATATCAGGTTTTAAAAAAAAAATATGGTGCGCATTTTTGGTATTGCACTGGAACCTGGTGCGGTTTTCGTTAGCACCGTTTGTTGTGCGGCCTATAAATTTACAAGCAGCACCGCGAACGGTGCGAGCCGAATGGCTCGAGCATACCATGCATAATTTTTTTTCTTTTAAATGGTAAAATTTAATCTTTTTTACAGATCTAATCTGCTAAAACGTTTATTTATTGAGAAACAAGTAAAATACTTGTACATTTGGGCATCGAGGAGGAATATTTGCTGAAGAATTTGAAAAACCAATTTTTCTTACCGTTTTCCAAAATTCGAACTCCACAAGGTGGGAAAAGGATGTCAACAATGGACACAATGGGAGCGTTGATGGTAGGGTGCCTCACACAAGGTAAATTCGCATTGGTGCTTGAGACCTTTGGAGCACTGAAGAAGTGAAAATGAATTGGACAGTTTTTACATAGCGCACCAGGCCTATTTTTGTTTGAGCATGGGTTTTTAAGATGCATTAGGCTTGTTTCTAAGTAGCGCACTAGTGTGCTACAATAATGAGACACACCGGGCGGGTTTGTACATAGATCATGGTGTCTCGGTGGGCCAATTTTTAGTACACACCTGTGCGTTCTGAGTTAAACACACTAGTGCAGTTTATGATTGGAAACGCATCGGACAAAAAACATCCGTAAAAACCTTCACCCACCAACCTCCTCTAGAGATCTCTGCTACAAACGAATATCTGGGCTCTTTTTATAAGGGGTTCCTCAAAAACATCCTCTAGAGGGTCTTTTCCAAGAAGTGTGTATTGTATATTTTAGACTTTATTACATACATTTACATCTTGATACAGATCCAAATCAACTTTAGAAACCATTATTGAACATTTTACCTATTACTACTCCTTTTAATATTGAATTTGATGATGACATGACTTATTTTCATGATTTTGAAAATCTGACCCAATGATGACACTACATGGAAAGATAAGAAGAACGATGACCATAATGACCAAGACACTCTTTCAAAAGACAATGTCCTGACCATGATGGTGTTTATTAACCATGGATATGACAGGAGTAGTAATGACCTAGGTAGACTAAATAATGATCAAATTTTTATTTCAAAACCTATTGAAACTATAAATATTTACTCTAGGACCCTATCAACCACATGAAAGAGAATAATTTGATCACTGGTGACTGAAAAAACTAACAAACACTAATATTGGCTCCAGTCGGGGATGACAGCTGCTTAGGAGGTGGCTAGAACACCTTAGACCAAGTAGCCTTATCCATTGGGTATGGAGTCAAAAATAAAAATAAAAACTTGAAACTAAAATGACTCGATAATCTGAAATGACTTACAAACTCTTTAAAAAAACAATTGATCATATAAACCTTATGGCCTTCACCTCGGGCTTCAAGCTTCCATGAAAACTGCTTCACACTTGGCATCAAAATAAACTGGTATGTACAATGAAAATGAGAATATTCTGAAAAATAAAGTGAGGTAGTGTTTGAGGAGCCTACCATTTACTGGTCCTCCCGAAAAATCTTGTCCATCAAGTTCCTCCAACACAAAGGCATTCTTCCCTCTAAGATTTGAAATTTTGTATGGTCCTTTCCAAAAAATTTCAAACTTGTCGTGCTTTCATTTTTCCTTGTTCTGGGCATCCCATCAGAGAACTATATATCCCACATTGAAATCATTTGCCTTTGTTTTTCTGGCCTAGATATTTTTGATCTTCTCTTGAAGCTTTGTAGTGTTCTAAAATACTTCCTCTCGGGATTGCTGCAAATGAATCATCTGACTAATCCATTGAATGTCATTGGGTTCGTTGTCTACTTCCTGCAAAATTTTCATGATCAGGACAACAAGAGAAGTCAGAAATATAGTATCCACTCCATATACCAACTGATAAGGTGACATACCTATGGACTTCTTTGTGCTTATTCTATCTTCCCATAGAGCATTGATCAGCTTCTTGTGTCAATTCTTCTTATTTTATTCCAGAAATTTTTTTATAATGTTTACCAATGAATTATTGGAAGATTCGGCCAACCCATTACCTTGTGGGTAATATGTTGTTGAGTGCCTGAGCCTGATATTATACTTTTCATAAAAAATGATCATCCTATTAGATTTAAAAGAAGATGCATTATCTGTGATTATTTTCTACGGAAAAACAAACCGTGACAAAATATTAGACTCAATAAACTGAATGATTACCGCATCAGTGGCCTACCTGGTGGGAATCACATTGATCCACTTTGTGAAATAATTGGTTGCTATCAAGGTCCACTTTTGCTGAGCTAAAGATGAAGGGTGAATCTCACCGATAAAATCAAGACCCCGCTGCTGAAATGGCTCTTGAACTGAAATGGGCTGCAAGGGCAGTAGTAGCAACTTCCTTTTTCCCTAAAAAATATGAAATTACTGGCAACTCATAAAAAAATTATAAACATCTGAAAATAAACTCAGCCAATAAAATCCAACACTCAATATCTTATTTGTTGTGGTCTTCCAAAATAGATGACTGCCACAATTTCCCTTGTGAAAATCATTCATTACCTCCTTTGCCTCGCTTTTAACCAAACAATTCAACAAGACTCCTCCTGGATCTTTCCAAAACAATGCATCATTAAGAATACAGTACTTCAAAGATTTCATCTTTAATGACCTTCTCTTACTCTTTGAAAATTATGACGGAGGATTCAAATGTTGAAGTACATAAACAATGTCTGAATACCAAGGAGATGAAGTGAAAATATATGATACATGAGGTGTGGAATCAACCACTTCTTCATCAGAAACTACAGCGATGAGATTGATGTCGAGAGCATGAAAATTGGATTATTTTATAAGCCTCTCCAAACCTTTCCCCTTGATCAACTTCGTTGATTTAATTTCAAGATCATACTCCAACATTGCAGCAATCCACTTTCCTTGCCTACCTTCAGGATCAAACTGCTTCAAAACATCTTTGACTAATGCATTTGGAACTTAGGCAACTATATTATGTGAGTAAAGTATGTACACCTAGAAATCCTTCAAATATTTCACAAGCGCTAGGGCCTATTTCTCAATGATTTTGTACCTCAATGCTACATCTCTTATGGTTCTACTGAAAAATGCAATTGGTTGTTTTATTTTAAGGTCCTTCTTTTGCATTAGGATAACATCCAATATGTGCTCAGAAGAAAATGAAATATAATGAAATCCATAGTATAATCATGGCTGATCAAAATTGGTGCACGAGACAAAGAAAACTTTACTAATTTAAAATACTTCTTCACATCTTCATACCACTTTACCTCACCGTCATTATTTAACATATTAGTTATCTCCCAGAAATTCTCAGCGAGGTTAGGAATGAACCTCCTCAAAGTGTTAATCTTACCATTAAAGGACTTGATTTCCTTCTTGTTTCTCGGAAAATATAACTGTTGGATTGCTTCAATTCTAGAAGGATCTATGTGGATGCCATCCTTTTATATGACATGCTCGAGTAACTTACCTTCCAACATAGAAAACAAACTCTTCTTAGTATTAAACAAAATACTGAATTTCTTGCACCTTTGGAAAAAAATCCTCAAATGATGCAAGTGATCTTCATCTGTTTGAGAAAAAACTGTCAAATCATCAATATAAATAACCAAACATACATCGTTTTCACTGGAAAAAGCGATATCCATCACTCGCTAAAATGTGGCTTCTGCATTTTTCAGCCCAAAAGGCATCTTGGCGTACATAAATGTACCCTACGGTGTCGTAAAATTTCTCTTCTCACAGTCATCTGGATGCATCAAAATCTAATTGTACCTTGATTACCCATCAAGAAATGACATTCTAGAGGCCCCAAACACCCTTTGTAAGATGTGGTCCATCTTAGGGACATGATAATTTTCTTTCAAGGATACTTTGTTGAAATTCCGGAAATCAATGCACAAATGAATTTCACCTGTATTTTTTCTAATTAGAACTAGATTTGACATCAAATTAGAAAAGCAAAGATGAATAATGATACCAACCTTATACAACCTATTTACCTCTTTCTCAACTGATGGCATCAATCTTGGATTGATCCTCCTGAGCGGAACAACTTCTGATGAGGCATGATAGGAATCATGTTCTAAATTATAATTTTATCATAAACCTTCAAATCTGAATAATCCCATGCAAACACATATGAAAACTCTACCAAAAGTGATGTGTATTTACCTTTGACTTCTGGAGTTAATGATTTATACAACTTCGACATCTTGGGCTTCTATGTTGTGCCAATGTTGATATCTTCAACTCCCGCTTCAGTGGGGACCATTGTTGGTTTCTTCGTGACATCATCTTGATCAAAGAGCTCTTCCAAAGGTACAAGACCTCTTATAATTGAATTTTATTTCATCTGTAAGACTTCTAATTCTATGGCATTATTTCCCTGATCATCAAAAACATCATCAATATGACAAGTGGCGAACTCTTCCTCCATTTGTAGAAATTTTTTAATTTGATTATCATCTTGAAACACTTGCCAATGACGAAGGTTATCTGGAATAGCTGTGCGACTCTTAAAATTAATTTCATATTTCCTACTGGGATGTATCAGAATTCTAAACATGCTTGTTGTAGTAGAAAGGAAATCATAAATACAATTTTTGATTTTTAGGAATCACGGATAATGTATATTCATAAAATGTTTTAAGAATATCTAAGACAACATTGTGATATTCTCACATCTTTGAATTTTTTGTCTGGTATTCCCCTTTTACCTTTTTGATAATCAACTCAGAGTCACCATAAACTGAAATATTTTCAGCCCCGAACTTCTTAATCATCTTAAGCCCGAAATTCAAGGCTTCGTATTCGGCTTCATTATTTGAACAATTGAAAGAAAGTTTATATGAACAACACCTGACATTGAGAGGAATCTTACTTAACTGATTCATTGGGCTATGAATCCAAATTCCTATTCCAACTCCTTATTTTCCGAGTGTTCCATCAAAATCCATAATCCAAAGACTCTTTTCCTCATCCGGAAGCTCAAATTCGGATGGTTGATCTTTGATTTTTGTTTTTGGATCAATTGTCTCAACATGCTCTTTTTATTTCATTGATTCTATTGTTTGCTCAGCTAATGAATTTGGCTACAAATCAGTCTCTTTTTGTTCCATATTTTCTGAATTGAAAACTTCTCTTACACTACATGACATTTATGAAATTTCCTTATTCTCTACTAGCTAACTATCTACATCAATCGGATTATCATCATTAAAAAAAATAAAAGACTCTAAGTCGGTATGTACAGAGTGTATAGGGTGATTATTATGTTTCTCTTTGCTGCTAATAATATACTTCATCTTTGTTTCCCAGTACAATTTTCTTAGCTGATCGAACACAGGTATGGTAGCATAAGAGAAATCGAGCTACAAAGTACCTTTCAGCTTTGCTCCCCATGATTGCGAGAGAAACATCTTGTACCTTAGAGAAATATCAGCCACAACCACATCCATCAAGACATTATTTTGGGGAATCTGATCAAGAGACATTACCAATTATTTAATAAGACCAAGACACCTCACTCTACCAGAATCAAAGGAATATAGGTCATGATATGGGCGAGTAATGTCTAATCCCAATTTTTCCATTAGAGCTTTCAGCATGAGATTGTGAGATTCTTTGGAATATAACATGGAATTATGAAGGATGAAATCATGAACTCTAAGACTGAGGTAGAATGGTGGGACTTCACTATTAGGTAAGTTTCTGTCTACGGCTGGGCCAAACAACAACTCAAGGTGATCATCACTGACATTGACCATATCAGATGTTTGGTCTACTTTGAGCATTTAGCTATGTGAAACTTATATTGACCATTATTTACAAGTTCAGTTGAAGGAATGGAAACTTTCAACTTGGAAATTTCATTCTCTAAACTAAAAATATTGGGATATTTATCTACCTCCTTGGAAGTGGCATCCTTTCTTTCAGATAGTTCTTTTGTGGGAATATGATGCAGGAGCATGCAGACATATGTTCACATGTTGTGGCTAATTTGAGAGGAATAAACATTAGCATTAATATTTTATTATTCATTTATTTATGAGATTAGTTAGTTGTTTTGTATTTTTTAATTAATTAGGAATAATATTAGAAATTGGTTTTTTCCCTACGTGGAAATAGGGCCAAGTAAGGATAAGAACTTAGGAATAGGGAGGCATTGGTTTGTTGGAGTAGTTCAACAAGAAATATATTTCAAGAATAACAACTTCACATAAAAGTATAAATAATAGGGCAATAAGAGAGGAAAAAATGAGAGCGTAGAGAGGGATAGTTGACAGTGTGAAGAATGCTAAGAGAAAAGGGGCCAGAAATGTAATATTCAGCCATGAGAATTTGATACAGTCATTATTACTATAGTTAAGAAATCGTTCCATGTATTCGCTCTCGGTTATATGTTTTTTTGTTTATTTGACTCTGTGATACATCATATACATGCAGTAGATGAGTGTTATTGAATTGCAGTAACAGATGTGTGATTGGAACCAATTCCGATCGGAGAAGGCGATCCTAGAAACCCATAGATGGAAGCTGCTTCCTCGTCCAGTGACATCACCAGGTTCAGTCTAAAGTCTCAACGCATCGTCGGTTCAATCCTGAATTGTCATGTGAAGTGGAAAGAAGATTTTTTTACTTGGACGTGAAGGCCAAGTGCTGAGAATGGGGATAGCGTGGAGTGGAAAGCAAGTTGTGCAAGCCTGAATGTGAATGCCATTGGAGTCAGCGTGGAGTGGCCAACGAATGGTGCAAGTCTAAATGTGAATGTCAAGAACTGAGACAACATGAGATGGTGTTGGGCCTCGTATATTCCCATGTTTTGATCATGAAACATCACTATTTATACCCTAAAATCCTAGGTTTTTAGCTCGTGCTATACCCAAATTCTCTCACTTTTGGCCAAATACTTTCTATGGTTGATTATCATCAATATCTTCACTTCTATATGATTAAAGATGATTTTGTCATGTTTATTGATGATGGTTTTGTTGAAGTACATTTATTACAGGATTCCATCGTTGAAATCCCTCACAAGCCAGTTAAATATGGGAATGCCTAATTTGGGGTTTTGGCACTTTCGGTGCGCTTCCAGAGAATCAAGGAGAGGTTATTATCAAAAATAATATTATGATACCTCCCCATAAGTTGGATTCCACCCAGCTCATTCATATGGGTCTCTAGAAGGAAATTACCCAATTTTTCCAAATCTATAAAACATTCTAACTTGCCAACTTTCGCCTCAATTTCCATGCAAAGGAAGGCGAAAGAATAAATTTGGGCACATGGGTTCTAATCCAAATATAGCTCATTTACTAACCCAATAAATATTTTACAAAAAACCTTACGGTTGTGGAGATATTCAGGGGGGATTGAGGCTAATTTATGTAAAATTCGTAATTTTCAGAATTGTCAAAATTTCCCAAAACAACCCTGTTTTGGATTTTTGGTCAAAGGCAGTACAAGTATAATTGTTTCTACTAATATATATCTAGGTTAGGCATTTTTAGTAGCATGCTTATTTGTTAACTTACTATTATGGGTAGAATGATGGATTTCCTGCATGACCTGTTTGGTTGGCTCTTTGACTTGGAGGGAAATTATGTTCCTTCAACCATCCTTCAGTTGATAATCCAACATGCCTCAAGAAAGAAGCTCCAGCTTAGCAAGTTCGATGCTCCTTCCAGCACTTCGACAAATTCAAGGATCGATGAAGGACCAGCTGGCCACTATCCGTATAGTGGAGTTTAGTTGACAATAATTAGGAACCTTTTTCCTATAGCAGCATGCGGTTTTTGATAAGAAACTGATAGTTTAAATTTAGGACAATTAGTGTTGATTTCGTGGATTACCATATCCATGGTCTTCAACATCCTGCTCTGTAATATAATTGATACTAATTATGTAAGTAAGGATGCCTATAAAGGCAAAAACATATGGTTTGACTAAGGTGGTTAATATATTTTTGTTTTCAGCTATCAATACTCAAACTGTGATTTCATGTTCTGTTGGTGAAATCCGAATTGTAACCATTCTGATGCATTCTTGATTAGTTGTGGAATGCTGGGGATTTGATGAACTTCTGAGATAAGTTGTTGTAGGTGTAGTTAGGGCTGTAATCCAATGCTTTCCCGGGTGTGTCAAGGGCCCACCACAACCAGACCAGCCCTATAGATGTAGCTAGAGGTAATTCGTAAGTATAGTTTGATTCAATTCTTGATTGCATAATTATTTGTTTTTGAAAGTCGATTTCGTTTCCTGGAATTTGATTTATGTTGTTGTAGCAGAGGTAATTTCATACATCAAGGATTAGTTTGAGAATTTCATGTTAAAAGCTCCGTGATTGTGGCTATAAGTGTGCATGGTTCCTTTCGTAAGGATTTCTTTCCATTTTTAATCCCATACGCATCATTCTGAATTGAATTTTTGCTTAGAAACAAAGTTAAGCATACACTCTTTCATCTTTTTGGATAAACGATTTTACTGAATGCGTTCCTGTGTAAATGGACAGAGCATGGTTATATGCATGTAATTAAATATTCTGTGAGATAAGTAGATAGGACTAGAGTATGTGTGGAGTTGCTAGATCGATTTCAGTAGGAGAGCATAGCTCGAATTTGCAACAGATTTAATGTTAATTGGTTCTGTGTGTTAGAATAATCTGCATCTCATTTCATGTGTGTGTAGCTTATATTTGTAAACATAGTTCAATTTCTCATAGCAGATGCATGTCATTTTTAGATTGAACATTTATGTTTGAATTCCATGCATTTGGTTTGAAGAAGTAGATTTTTGCTCAAATTGGAGTTTGTGGCTTGAGATTTATCATTTATTAAGGTATAATAGGAGTGTGAAGTTTTGTTCATTGAAGAGTGACAGATATAGGTTCTTTTGGGGTCTTAGCCCACAAGTTACTAGAAGATCCATGTGTTGACCAGGTAAGAGAAGTAGATTTAGTGTAAACTTATGAATTGTATGCAAAATAGGAGATTGGATGACTCATAGAATAGTTTTGAGTAAGTTTTCTTCATTCTTTTGGTGTGATTAAGTAGAGGCTTACAGTCTTGTTTTTTTTTTCATAAGATTAGGGTTTGGAATGAGAGGTCATTTACAAAGATTGTTGTAGCATTTAGGTTATGAAAAGAAGAGTTGAATTGGCAAGATTATTTTGAGTTAGTGCATATTCCCTAAAGGATATAACGATCATGGCAGAATCTTAACTAGCATTCTTTTCTGGATCAATGCTTGAAATTGTGTATTAGGGTTCATAGTTTGGTGCAAGTTTCACAATCCCAGTCCATAAGAATAGAAGTGATGAAGTGATTTAACCTTTGCAACTTGGTTCGAAAGTAATTATTCATTAAAGATTGAAACATTTTATTGCAAGTTTTAGAGGATGATTAGATGACTGCCAGTGGTAATTTATGTGAACTTGTCAACTTTTAATTTCGAGATTGAATCCCTTTCTGTTCCTATGTCTTAATTCATCATGTGTTGATTGAATTGGTAGCATTATATTAGTGCAGAAACCAGAGTATCGATTGCTGTAGAAGTTTGAATAACTTTGCCAAAGTGTAGTTAGTAATTTGATGAAAGACAATTGTAATTAAAAGCTGATCTCTAGAGTATAGTTGTGCATTTTTATAGCTTAAGTTTATTTCATTTTGGTTTGAAAAGTAGAAGTTGGGAGATTAAAACTATTATAAGTGGGTAATACATATATAGATGGGTCGGCTAGGTATGAAATATCAATGGCTATCATGACTGAAATATGTGTGTAAAATCGATATTCAAATCAGTGTGATAGTGCACCTTTTTGTTTGACACCAGTATAGAGAATTGGTATAAAGTGTCTTATCCTAGGGTTTAAGTAAATTCATCATGTGAGCATAAGGTCAATTTTTAGGTGAATTTAGATTAATCAGTTTCTTCTGAGTGTGGCTTATGAAAGTAGAATTAAATGAAGGGTTAAGTGCTCAAGTCAAATTCAATTATTGATCCTGCTTAGAATGATGAACTGATCTCTTTTCTGCAATTTGCGTGTTTATGAGTATTTGTGTGTCTTGACTCTTAATTAATTATTATAAGGAATCATTAAAACTCTGACCTACAAACTGAATCAAGAAGTTCATTGTAACTTGTGTTTACGAGCCTAGATTGACAAATTAAATATTAAGAGCTTTAATTCACCAATTAAAGCTCTCAACATTTTGGCGCCGTTGCTGGGGAGTTTCAATTTTTGATTCAGGTAACTATTATCAGAGTTTCAGGATCTTGCAGGACTATCAGAGGGCGAAGAGTGTCCGGTAAGACGTGAGTGAAGAGCCACACATCCACTTTTGTGGGGTTGCTCCAAATTCTAACTGATTACTGCTTGTTCTTGAGTTTTTATTTCATTTTTCTTCATGCGTAGAAGTAAAGGTAGATTTATTTCCAGTGTTATTTTTCTTGCAATTAACAGTTTTTAATTCATTTAGATTAAAAATTCAAGCTTTGAATGATAAACCATTTTTGGGGTGCTGTAAGAACCCCCTCTTTTTTACTAATCCATGTTGCGAGCAGGAGAAATGCAAGAATGACCGAGAGCTTGAAGAATGTCCATCGAGGCACTTTCTCAAATTCTAGCAGTAGCTGGGGTATCTTCTTCTCAGGAAGAGTTCATCCTGACTGCATTCAGGAAATTATCTGTCTCTCCACAGCCAGAACATGATTTGGAAATCTCCCTTGAGTTCTCTTGCTTATCCACCAAGGAGATCGATGAGTCATGTACCAAATCTGATGGGGAGAATTCAGCTGAACTTGAGATCGAGGAACCTTCACCATGCCCAACAACAAGCCTTGTGTGCTTTCTAGAGACCAATTATCCAAGTTCTTCTGGCATGACCAAGGAGGACATTCAGAGTGGCCCAAATGAAGAAATGAGCCAATACCACCAGGATTAAATCAAGCATTGGTTCCAGGTCACAATCCAGTCAAAGTACCACTCTCATCTTCAAATACTCTTGGTACCATATCAACTGAAGCAACTGGTTACTCATACTCTAGTATGTGTTGAAGTTTATTCTTTCAAACTAAGTGTGAGTATATTTAGCATGTTGTTATGAACATGGCTGCATTGGAAGTACTCTAACACTTGAAGGAGACCTTCCTCTCTCTAGATTAGGGTAGGCTAGAAATGACTAAAATTTTTATATGAAATAAAATTGTTGTTATGACATCACTCTTGAAATTGAAATTCCTAAGGCATAACCATTGAAATTTTTGTCATTATGCACTCTTGTGGTAAGACTTGTTGAAAGAAATTCACTCTTAATACCTCATATTTTATAAAGTGACTCTGATTATTGGCAGAGATTATTCATTGGGTTAGTTAGGGGAATTGTTATTTTTATACATCCCACTCCTAAAGCTTAACATATTATCATCCAAGAATCTTTTCAAGTTTCTCTTTGAAGGTATTGATGAAAAGCCTCCTATGGTGGACCACTCCTATCAAACCCTAATGAGCTCTCATAAGAACCCTAGCATGACCTACTCGAGGAATATTCCAATCATTATTTGAGTTATTTTATTTTCTTGAGTTTTTAGGGTAGAAGGATCAACCAATAAAGATTAGTAATTAAAAACATTTCACGCCATCCTACACTCTTAAGGAGTAGATCTGTTTCCCCACTTATTAAGTAACCTCTAAGGTTAATCATTATCAGAGTCTACAAAAATATTTAGGCGAGAATAGGAGGTCTTGTAATGAACCGACCTACCATGATCATGAGACCTAACGTGCATGACATTACTTCTCCTGGTCGCCAAGCCAGAGTAATGGCTTTCAGCCCAAAAAGCTGGAAGACAGGAGGTCTCATCATGAGCCAACCTGTTCATCCATGTTACTTCTTGTGAGCGGCACTGCCATCATCTAGTTACCAAGCCAAGACAATGGCCTTTATCTAAAAGTCAAATAAGCTAACTCTGAATCTATATCTAGTAAGTGGGACACATAAATTTTGTTAGGTTAAAAGACATCTTTGTCGAGGCTATAGACGCCTGCTGGTAGCAGGTCCATGCCTGTGGTATCAAAGTTAATTTTACACTATGATTTACTTGGCTGTTTTTCCCTGAACTCACTATCATATCTCTCTAAGAATGGCTTTGATATCCTTCAGTAGTGTGCTTTGGAATTCTATCTTTTAGGAATGATTTGGTTTTATGGATGTGAGACCCTTAGCGCAGGTGATTCACTCTGCTTGAATAAGAGAAGCTTCAACTATATGCTTGGGTAATGTTAAGACAATCATCCTCAGAAGGTATCATTTTGTAATATTTTTTTTCCCTACTTTCGATCCATTTTAAGGCCTTGGTTTTTTTAATAACATCACTTTTACTTATAATAATGAGGCTATTGAAAGTGAAGGCCTACTGCTTCGGATTACTCTTGATGCTTTGACTAATCTAGGATGACATTATCCATGCAGTAACAACATTGTTAAGTATTTCTCTATTATCCCTAGCATTAGTTACTCTTTTGGAATAATAAAACTCAGTCTTAACGTCACTAGATCCCTGGTCACTACTTTTCTTATATTATTGATGCAAAGTAAGATGACATCTGATGAAACTTACTTAGATGCTCCCACAATTAGCCCTATGGTTTAATTCAATGAAGCATGACTGTAATATAGAAACCCTAGCCCTTTAGCCTTCGGTCTCTGTTAGAGGTTTGGCTTGCATGAGGACATGCAAGATGATAGGCATGGGGGGGGGAGAGATGTTAGGAAAAAATGATGAGAATTTTCAGGTTTGATTCATATTTTCACCCTATGCTTACTCATGGTTCTCACTATCATTTTTCGCAATTGTTGGGCTTGGAGCATGATCAAGTAAGTGTTCATTATTTAACCTATTTCCTTTATTTAGATAATATTTTCATGAAAATAAATATTGATGATGGTGCTTGTGTTTTTTTCAGGAAGTCGTATGAAATCACACATGCATCAACATTTTCAGGATAACGTGGATATTGAGACCTTTTTTTCTTCAGTAGATCATATCAACAATCACATTAGCTTGAGCCATTCCATAATTTACTTCATCTTGCAGCACCAAGGACATCAACAACAAGGGTAAAAATTGAGGTAGAGGTGGCTTAATATTCTTTAATTGATTAAGAGATTTAATAAAGTTGTGATGATTAACCACCACATATTCCATATATCTGGTTTTCCATATACCTTCCATTTGCATGCTACTCTAGGTCATAATCATAATGGTTCATGTAAATAAAAGCAGTAACTATAATGCCTTCCCCTCCTATATTCACACATATTGTCAATTGAATCCAATAGAGGGTGAATTCATGGCTGCCTTTCATGAAGAAACCATTCATAAGCATTGGCCTCGCAAAAATAGAGCATGCAAGCACATGTTTTCCCATCTCCATTACCACCTCATATCATCTACCATTTCCATTGTCACCTATCATTATATTCATCATTTTCCTCCTACCATATCTATTTTTTTTCCTCAATTTGTATCACTCTTAAAATCAAACCTATGGCAATCAAATCTTCATGCAGTGCTGCTTCACAAGACCTAAACCTACCTAAAAGCCATGATGCCATAAAAAATTAAATATGAGTAAGTATTTGTTTACATGAGGACATGCATAACCTCAAGCATGGGGGGATTTTGGGCCTCATATATTCCCATGTTTTGATCATGAAACATCACTATTTATACCCTAAAACCCTAGGTTTTTAGCCCATGCTATACCCTAATTCTATCACTTTTGGCCAAATACTCTCTATGGTTGATTATCATCAATATCTTCAATTATATATGATTAAATATTATTTTTCCATGTTTTATTGATGATGGTTCTGTTGAAGTACATTTATTATAGGATTCCATCGCTGAAATCCCTCACAAGCCAGTTAAATGTGGGACTGCCTAATTTGGGGCTTTGGCACTTTTGGCGCGCTTTCAGAGAATCAAGGAGAGGTTATTATCAAAAATAATATTATGATACCTATCCATAAGTTGGATTCCACCCAACTCACTCATATGGGTCTCTAGAAGGAAATTACCCAATTTTTCCAAATCTGTAAAAAATTCTAACCTTCCAACTTTCGCCTCAATTTCTGTGCAGAGGAAGGCGAAAGAATACATTTGGGAACATGGGTTTTGATCCCAATATAGCCAATTTACTAACCCTATACCATTTTTATAAAAAATCTTATATTTGTGGAGATATTCAGGGGGGATTAAGGCTACTTTATGTAAAATTCGTAATTTTCAGAATTGTCAAAATTTCCCAAAACAACCCTGTTTTGGATTTTTGGTCAAAGGCAGTACAAGTATAATTGTTTCTACTATTCTATAGCTAGGTTAGGCATTTTTAGTAGCATTCTTATTTTTTAACTTACTATTATGGGTAGAATGATGGATTTCTTGCAGGAGTTGTTTGGTTGGCTCTTTGACTTGGAGGTAAATTATGTTCCTTCAACCATCCTTCAGTTGATAATCCAGCATGCCTCAAGATAGAAGCTCCAGCTTAGCAAGTTCGATGCTCCTTCCAGCACTTTGACAAATTCAAGGATCGATGAAGGACCAACTGGCCACTATCCATATAGTGGAGTTCAGTTGACAAGAATTAGGAACCTTTTTCCTATAGCAACATGTAGTTTTTGATAAGAAACTGATAGTTTAAATTTAGGACAGTTAGTGTTGATTTCATGGATTACCATATCCATGGTTTTCAACGTCCTGCTCTGTAATAGAATTGATACTAATTATGTAAGTAAGGATTCCTATAAAGGAAAAAACATATGGTTTGATTAAGGTGGTTAATATATTTTCGTTTTCAGCTATAAATACTCAAACTGCGATTTCATGTTTTGTTGGTGAAAGCCGAATTGTAACCATTCTAATGCGTTCTTGATCAGTTGTGGAATGTTGGGGATTTGATGAATTTCTGAGATAAGTTGTCGTAGGTGTAGTTAGGATTGTAATCCAACGCTTTCCCTGTTGTGGCAAGGGCCCACCACAACTGGACCAGCCTTGTAGACGTAGCTAGAGGTAATTCGTAAGTATAGTTTGATTCAATTCTTGATTGCATAATTATTTGTTTTTGAAAGTCGATTTCGTTTCCTGGCATTTGATTTATGTTACTGTAGAAGAGGTAATTTCATACATCAAGGATTAGTTTGAGAATGTCATGTTAAAAGATCTGTGATTGTGGGTATAAGTGTGCCTGGTTCCTTCCGTAAGTATTTCTTTCCATTTTTAATCCCATACGCATCATTCTTAATTGAAGTTTTGCTTAGAAACAGAGTTAAGCATATACTCTTTCATCTTTCTGGATAAACATTTTTATTGAATGCGTTCCTGTGTAAATGGACAGAGCATGGTTATATGCATGTAATTGAATATTCTGTGAGATAAGTAGATAGGACTAGAGTATGTATGGAATTGCTAGATCGATTTCAGCAGGAGAGCATAGCTTGAATTTTTAATAGATTTAATGTTAATTGGTTCTGTGTGTTAGAGAAATCCGCATCTCATTTCATGTGTGTGTAGCTTAGATTTGTAAACATATTTCAATTGCTCATAGCATATGCATGTCATTTTTAGATTGAACAATTCTGTTTGAATTCCATGCGTTTGGTTTGAAGAAGTAGATTTTCGTTCAAATTGGAGTTTGTGGCTTGAGATTTATCATTGCGTAAGGTATAATAGGAGTGTGAATTTTTGTTCATTGAAGAGGTTATCATTAGAATTTGTCCAAGTCTCTGTAGGAATGGGTGCTCATAAAGCCATGTAGCAACGATGAATCATGTCAAGGTGAGAATGATGGAATGTTGGCAATGCTGACAGAGAGTAGGTTCTTTTTGGGTCTTAGCCGGCAAGTTACTATAAGATCCATGTGTTGACTAGGTAGGAGAAGTAGATTTAGAGTAAACTTACGAATTGTATGCAAATTAGGATATTGGATGACTCATAGAATAGTTTTGAGTAAGTTTTCTTCATTCTTTTGGTGTGATTAAGTAGAGGCTTACAGTCTTGTTTTTTTTTTCATAAGATTAGGGTTTGGAATGAGAGGTCATTTACAAAGATTGTTGTAGCATTTAGGTTATGAAAAGAAGAGTTGAATTGGCAAGATTATTTTGAGTTAGTGCATATTCCCTAAAGGATATAACGATCATGGCAGAATCTTAACTAGCATTCTTTTCTGGATCAATGCTTGAAATTGTGTATTAGGGTTCATAGTTTGGTGCAAGTTTCACAATCCCAGTCCATAAGAATAGAAGTGATGAAGTGATTTAACCTTTGCAACTTGGTTCGAAAGTAATTATTCATTAAAGATTGAAACATTTTATTGCAAGTTTCAGAGGATGATTAGATGACTGCCAGTGGTAATTTATGTGAACTTGTCAACTTTTAATTTCAAGATTGAATAAATTTTTGTTCCTATGTCTTAATGCAGCATGTGTTGATTGAATTGGTAGCATTATCTTAGTGTAGAAACCAAAGTATTGATTGCTGTAGAAGTTTGAATAACTTTGCCAAAGTGTAGTTAGTAATTTGATGAAAGACAACTGTAATTAAAAGCTGATCTCCAGAGTATAGTTATGCATTTTGATAGCTTAAGTTTATTTCAGTTTGGTTTGAAAAGTAGAAGTTGGGAGATTAAAACTGTCAGAAGTGGGTAATACATATATAGATGGGTCAACTAGGTAGGAAAGATCAATGTCTATCATGACTGAAATATGTGTGTAAAATCGATATTCAAATCAGTGTGATAGTGCACCTTTTTGTTTGAAACCAGTATAGTGAATTGGTATAAAGTGTCTTATCCTAGGGTTTAAGTAAATTCATCATGTGAGCATGAGGTCAATTTGTAGGTGAATTTAGATTAATCGGTTTCTTCCAAGTGTGGCTTATGAAAGTAGAATTAAATGAAGGGTTAAGTGCTCAAGTCAAATTCAATTATTGATCCTGCTTAGAATGATGAACTGATCTCTTTTCTGCAATTTGCATGTTTATGAGTATTTGTGTGTCTTGACTCTTAATTAATTATTATAAGGAATCATTAAAACTCTGACCTACAACTGAATCAAGAAGTGCAGTGCAACTCGTGTTTACGAGCTCGGATTGACAAATTAAATATTAAGAGCTTTAATTCACCAATTAAAACTCTCAACATATGGTGAGTGGTATTGTGGACGCACATTGACAGAGCTTGTGTAATGTTGAGAACAATTTGGGAGAGCGCAAGTAATCTGCTGGAGTTGTGAGGTATAATGACTTCCAATCAGTATTGGAGTTGGATCCTTATATAAGGAGTTCATTGGTTATCATGCGATTGGATGGAAGTGGCCTAAAAAATCCACACTGTATATTTTATATGTTAAAAAAAAAAAAAAACCAGTGGTTCTTAATTGCGGTATCAAAACTGGTGTTTCATTTCATTAAGAGAACAATATAGAGTGTATAGACTATGTTCTTATGCACAAGTCTCTGTTTTGTGTAGCACTCATATATCCACTGTATCCAATTTTTAACGTATTCCCTTACTCACTGCATCATAATATCCTTTCTCTGACCTGCAGTTTGGGTTTCCTTATCTTTCTTTGGATTGCTGGTTAATGCCTCCTTGTTCTCATTAGGGGAATTTTGAGATCTAAAATGGGCCTCCTAAGGAAATAATAAAATAATAGCTAAACCAGTAAAATAATATTTATGAATTTTCAATTCACTTTTTGCACTACAATCCATGTAACCATAGTTAAATTCAATTCAAAAGTTGTATCAAAATAAAATTAATAAAAAAATTGTATTGATGTGACTATAAATAAGAATGAACTTTTCAAGAAAAAGTCATTATCATTGAACAATTAATGCATTTGTCATTTGTACTTAAATAACTTAAAATAAAATATAAATGTAAATTTACAAATTCTTAATTATATTATATGTTATTAATTAAAATTTATATTATTTAAATTGTATAATAACATGTAATTAATATACTATATAAAAAAAATATAATATAATATAATAAATGTATAGGGACATGCTTTGTTTCTTTCAAAAAATATGAAATGACAATAATATATTTTTCTTCAAAAAGTGTGAAATGACATTTATTATGAGTACTTTACTTTGACTTTAAAAGTACTTAGAGCACTACCATAGTTAACCATGAGTTTTTATCTACCATTGAGAATGTGACAAGTAATTACCTTTAACTTAAGCAATGCCACCTCAACCACTAGGGATGATGTCATCCCCTAAAATGTGATTGGTTCTCATAAAGTGAATTTTGATTATACATTTTCCTTAGGAGACCCATTTTAGACCTCAAGATTCCCATTTGGAAAAAAAAATCATTCAACTGTTGTGGATTTCCAACTGAATTTGGAGTTAGATTATGAAACCATGTCTTCACATCTCCCGAAAAACTTTGGGCAATCACCCTCATCTTTGCATCATTGTTATCGATCTCTTCAAGATCGATGAAATCAATGACCTTCACCATATGTTGAAAGGTTGTAACCTTTGTTGTCCCATAAAACAGAGGGAGCCTTTGACCATACCCTTGAGGTAAAGCAGTGAGATGGGCAGGTAGGATTAAAGGGCCAAATATAGCCATGAATGTTGCAGAAGGTGGTGTAGGAGTAACAATAGGAGGTGTTGTTTGATGAATAAGGTGTGGAATATTTTGTAGTAGTTGAATGAAATGATGAAGGTAAGGATGATGCAAAAAACAATATTTCTTTCCGATAGTGAATATAGGCTTTCTTGGAGGTGTACTGCAAGTTATTGGATAATTTTTTAAGCTTATGGAATTGTGACCAAACCTTCTTATCAGTTTATGATGCAGAATCTAAAGATGGTGGACTCAATTCAAGTTTTACGGGATCATATACTATTTTCGAAAGTGAAGTTTCAGATATAGTTTTTGACAATGAAAGCTCAAACTTGATATCGAAAGATAAATATTATAGAGTAGTCAAATCAGTATGAAGTGAAATAGATCTTACCAGTGATGGTGAACTTGAGTCAACTTGCTGGAGTTATGATCTTTGCTTCTTCAGAATCCTCTCAGGGTCTTCAACCAGAGATGGTGAATTAGGATCAAGGTTTGATCTTGTGAACTTCTTCTTAGGAGGCAGTACTGAAAACTGCACTTTGGCTCTGCAGATTCAAATCAGCCTTCTTGAAAACTAGGTCCTGTCACCCACAGGCCTAGATCTTCAATGGATTTGTCGTGAAATCCCAAGGAAGATGTAATATTTCGTTCCCCAGTAGCGGTGCCAAATTTTTTATCCTCCACAGTTTTCCAAGGCTGAGAATGAAAACTGTTAGAGGTAACCTCAAACCACTTAGGATTTGGTATCTAGCCCTACCAAATTAGAGAGATGTCTCTTTGTGATCTTGCAACCAAAATATGACTGAATAAGGGTAAATATATTAGGCTAGGTCTGAGCTCTAGGGTTTTGAAAATTTATGGATTTTGCTAGATCAGGAGGAGAGGTCAAGGAAACTAGGTCAGATCTAAAAGATTGCAATTGCAATGATACAAAGGGGCATAATAGGTATGTTCAATGACACTTGAAGGTTTTCAATTGTAGTTTAGGTAGGAAAATCGAAGGATCAAAATAAGCATGACAACATGAGTTCATTCATCATAATATGAACAACATAAACATGAAATTCCTACCAAAACCGAGCATAAGTTTAAAGAATTTTGCTTAACATCTTATAGGAATATCACTGAAAGCATAGATATGGAAAGAATATGAATCAATCATTCATAAAAGTGAATTACAGTAGAAAAAAACTGCCACAAAATCATACCACATGAATCCCTATATAATAGCTGCAACTGAACTTGTATTTATGCAAATGTAAATTGTACACAAGACTCCAAGCCTTCTACTCACTGATGTTCAACCTTGATTTTGAATGAAAACTAGATACAAATAGACTAAAACCATCTTCCCATCTCTCAGGGGTCGAATCCCTAAAGATAGGATCATTTTACACAAATTTCTCCAACAAAACCTAAGACTAGGGAAGTTAAAACAAACTCTCCTTTTAGCCTTTGACTGACCTACCCATCATAAATGCTCCTCAAAATTACATCAAAATGACATTTAAAAGCCTAATTACATTCATCTACATCAGGTCAAATGAAAGCAAGAAGGATTACATCATGAAAAACAAAATTTGACTGAAGAAACTTCAAAAAATGACCAACATAGAAAAGCGCAGCGCCACCAGGGAAAAGTGCATCACCATCAGGGAAACACGCAGTGCCATCTTGAAAGGCACTTTTGACTCACCTCCTAAACTTTAAATGAATATATGAATGTACCATTGGAAAGCTTAGTATTTCTAGTTGTCCATAGACTCCTCAAGCAATAAAAATGACCTCTCTAAGGCTAAGAACAATGCATTCTCCCAATGTCACTCCAAAAGCGCAGTGCCTCGGTCAAAAAGGTGGCAGAAAGTGGTTTTTAGCCTCTTTTCGCAATTTTCTCTCAATATGTTTGTTGACATGGAACACAAAGTGGAAAGGTGAGATATGCAGATGATTATCTATCCATGGATGTTGACTTTAGGTCATTTGGACCTCTGAGGGAAAAGCGCAGCGCGCTTTTGGCTGTTTTGTATTTTCCTGTTGAAGCCAAAAACACCAAATTTCAAAATTTTACAAAATTATTTCACAATTTGCCCAAAATTTCCCCTTGAAGTTAGGAGATGATATGTTAGGCAATGAGGGATTCCTTAGCCAACAAATCAAGTTTTTCCTTCTCATTTTGCCTCATTAGGGTTTTCCTCAACTTTTTCTTCAATTTCTTGATTCTATTTTAAGAGATCTCATTCCTTGTGGAATAATGCATGGCCATTTGCCTCTAAAGAATATTGTTCCTGTTAGCCTTCTCAAGGAGCTTCTCTAAGTGGAAATTTACCTTGTCAAGCCAAAACTCCTTATCTTGCTCAATTTCTTGACCTAGTGGTGGAGATGGTTCAATTTCTTGCTCTTGCTGCCTCTTGAGACCTCTTGTTCTTGGCCATATTGGTTTGAACTGCTCTTCTTGATCATATAACTCATAAACATACACCACTGACTTACCTTTTCCACGATCCTTCTCCAAATATGCCTTAGGATTGCTATGTAAAATTTGCTTAACTTGGAGCTGCTTGTTATCCCGCTGAAGGAATGTGATCATGAAGTTTTCCTTTGAGAATTTTTCCTTTAGCTCTCTAATCTCAGCTTCCTTCTCTTGGATGATTTTATCTAATGATTTTACCTCCTCATGAATCTCTTTGTTTTCCATGTGGGTGGCAAGATGTACCTATTATTCTTCTTGCAATGGTGCTTCTTGCTGATGTGATGATGTCTATTCAATTGTTGTAGGATGAGCCCTTTCCACACTGGCAGGAATAAACATCAGCCTCTTTCCTCTAATGTAGGTTTTAGTCACCTCAGCCCTAGGTTTTCTTGTTGTAGGTTTTCTTGTGGAACCCACTTCTTGTTGTCTTGGTGAAGTCAATGGTGTAGAATGACTGCCTGATTGAGTTGGAGTAGGAAAAAGTGAAGTTGAATACATGAAACCATCCCAAGACAAATTGATCCATGTAAGATGATGGTAAGCAAGGATTTTCACCAATCAATGATGGAAAAATCTAGCATTATGATCTTTCCCTTTGCTATGTACCTTCTTTTCCATTTTGGTCAGACTTCTGTAGAGGTAATGAGGTAGGTTGAGAGCTTTTACACTGGTGAAATGCATCAATAGTCTAACATGGTACTGATATAACCTGGATAACCTACCCTCTGATCCAGGTGGATATTGGTGGCCACCCGCCTATTCCACTTGGGGCCCCACCATTGTCTCTTTCAGTTTTTTAGTTTCGGCACAAATTACTATTTTTAGCATTTTTTCGGGTCCTGAACTTCCAGAGCCGTTTTGAGTCCCTAAACGACGTTTTTTGGGCATTGCTTTTCCAAAAACTATTATTCCATCCCAGAATATACATTCATGGTCATCAGTTGTATTCCTCGGATAGATATTTCTAACAATGTATCATGTGCGTCAAACGGAGATAGTATGCCAAAGTTACAACCCCGGGAAATTGATGTACCAATTTACCCCGACGAGGCCCATATTCTGGCGTTTCATCTCCTAGGGTTAGGTTTTTGGATGTTTAGGGCTTTCCATTTTTTCTCAATAATATATAGGCCTTCGAGCCTCATTGTAACACAACGTTTAGAGGCATGTATCTTCCACATCTCTTCTTATAGATAAGCTACCAGCGCCCTAGCTAGTTTATTTCCATTTTATCTGTAAGAAAATTTCAGCTCTTTGATATTAATGAAATGAAGTGTTATTTCCATTGCATCTTTTTATTTATGGTTATATGTGTATTCTATTGCGTTCTTGCATAAATCCGGATCAGTGGTATCAGATCAGTCTTCTTTTTCTTAATACATCTTTTCATGTCCCCAACGAGGTCAGGGTATAGGAGTTAGGGCTCGATCTGGTTGAACCTTTGCAAGATCAGCCTTGCAAACCCCGATGGTTGCCCATGGGGGACGAAAATAAAGATGAGGGAGTAGGATATCTTATCAAAATATTGCTCGAGGAGGCCCTCGAAAAACAAAGGAACGCGATGATGGATAAATTTTACCAGATCCTTCAACGATTACCCATCGACATTGCATCTACATCCAGCTGCCATTCTGGAGGCGTGACTCCCTTTAAGGTACAAGTAAAATTTTACATTCCCATATTTGAGAGTAAAATAGATGCAGATGTTGTATATAGATGGTTGACTCTATTAGAAGGATATTTCTCGATTCATGACTTTTCTGACTGAGAGAAGATTATTTTTTCACTCCTCAAAGCTACCCCCCATGTCAAGGACTAGTGGGAAACCTAGTGTGAGAAAAAGGACGAGACAAAACTCTCTTTGTTCTCAGAAATACCCAGTTGGAATTATTTTTGATATGCCATCAAGAAACAATACTATCCCATGGGGAGCTATGAGAACAAGTGCATACAATGGACCATGCTGCGGCAACAAAGGGATCAAGATGTGCATAAGCTGACAAATCTGTTCCACACCCCGCGCACAAAGTTGGGTATCAAAGATTCAGAGAAACATTTGGTGCTAAAGTATCACAGTTGTCTGCACAGATACATTTAGGAGGAAATGGATTTCCTTGACATCTCCTTGCTTGGTATGGGAAACTGGTATGCTTCCAATATTGAGTAGAAATTCAAATAGAAGAAGCGAGACTTTGGATCTGCGAATCAAAAGCAAGGGAAAGGTTTCCCCAAACCGTATAACAAAGGACAAAGCCAAGACAACCTTCCAAAGCCACAAACAAATAACAACAAACCGAAGCTAAATAAGGACATGGGAAAGTGGTGTGAGTTCCATAAGAGCTCCATTCACAACACAAGTGAGTGTCGGGCCAGGCAATCGTTGGTGGCTGAGATGAGCCCAATGCCATTATTACCACTGCGAAGATCCAGAAGGAGGAACTGAAAGATCCAGAGGAGGAGGAGCATCTCTTCCACTCCTAGATGTGGGTAAAGGGTTCCCCACTATAGTTCATTGTCGACAATAGGAGCCAAAAGAAACTCATTTCAGTAGACGTCGTGAAGCGGTTGGGCTTGCTAACCACAACACACCCACAATCATACACCATCGGGTGGCTTCACCAAGGATGGGATCGCCGCATCAGCCAGCAGTGTTGCCTTCCCTACAACATCAAGCCCTTCACGGATGAGGTATTATGTTGCATTTCTTCTCTTGATGTTTGTGATGTATTATTAGGCCAACGATACTTGTGGAAGTGACATGCTATATATGAGTCTCGACCTCATGTTGTTATTGTTACTTTAGGAAATAAGTTGTACATGATACCAGAGGTACCACCACCTGTCGCTATCTCTTTGGTTACTGCAAAACAATGCAGTAAGCTCATTTCCAAAACCAGGAAATTTATTTTTCTAATGATCTACCCCCAGGGCAAGAAGAATACTGTGGCCACGACCTCCAGACAGGGCTCCTTTTTACGACAACAAAAAATGGACAAGGTTGTGGAGGATTACGAGGACATATTCACCTCACCCATAGGGGTGCCTATGCACTGTCAGGTCAAGCACACCATTGATCTGACCCCAGGTGTGCTGCCACCCAATAGACTGATCTATCAATGCTCTGTTATGAATGATGAAATCAAGAGGCAGATTCAGGAACTTCTCCAGAAAGGTCACATATGGCCGTGTTCATCACCTCGTGGGAGCCTGATCGTGTTGGTACAGAAGAAGGATGGGACTTGGAGACTCTGTATTGACTAACGGATGCTAAACAATATCACTGTTCGGAATAGGTACCTGATCCCATAGATTGATGACCTTCTGGACCAACTCAAAGGGGCGAAATATTTCATCAAGATCGACTTGAAGTTTGGGTATCACCAGGTAGCAATCAAACCCTATGATGTGTGGAAGACTGCCTTCAAATCCAAGGAGGGCCTTTTTGAATGGCTAGTCATGCCTTTTGGGTTGATGAATTCTCCCACAACCTTCATGAGGTTGATGGACGATATCTTGCGGCCATTTACCAACTCATTTGTAGTGGTGTACTTGGATGGCATTTTGATCTTTAGCTAGACTTAGGAAGAGCACCTCCACCACATCTGAAAAGTCCTCCAAACACTGCGGAAACACAAGTTGTGTGCCAATTTGGAGAAGTGCACTTTTGGCATGACCTGGGTTCAATATCTGGGATACATTATTGATGAAATGGGGGTGCATGTGGATCAGACCAAGATCCAAGTCATTCGGGATTGGCCAGCCCCAACCACTCTAACAGAGCTTCGCAGCTTTCTGGGTCTTTCTAATTTCTACCACAGGTTCATGTTGGGATTCTCTCATATCACTTGGCCCTTGAGTCAAGTCACCTAGGGAAGAGCGAAAGAAAAATTCTTTTGGTTGGAATCTCAATAGAAGGCGTTCGTAGAATTGAAAAATTGCCTCTGTTCTGCCCTAGTTCTCACATTACCAGACTTGAAACAACCATTTGAGATCAATACGGATGCCTCTGACTTTGCTATTGGGGTATTTCTTACTCAACAGAGGCATCCAGTGGCATATCACAGTAAGACATTGTCTGACACAGTACGCAAGTGTCCCACTTATGACAAAGAAATGTATTCCATTGTGTAGGCTTGTCAAAAATAGAAGCATCAAATTTTGGAGAAGGAAACAATCATCCACATAGACCACCGACCCTTCTAGTTCATACAAACACAAGGGAAGTTGTAGAATGATTGCCATAAAAAGTGGTCCACATATCTGCAACAGTTTAATTTGAACATCAAGTACAAGAAGGGTAGCACCAATAATGTTGCAGACTGCCTCAGCCAACCACCGATCGTGGCGCTAACCTCCATTCTCAACTCTTGTGGGCACGATACTTCTTATTGGCCAATTCTCTACAAGGGTGATAAAGAATTCAGTCACACATACAAGACACTCTTGGGGGGTACACAGGTTCCAAATTTTCACCTCCAAGATGCATTGTTATGTCACTTGGGACACCTTCGTGTTCCTTCAAGTGAGTGTGCCAAGATGATATGGGAAGCACACTACAGTTGATTCATTGGGAATTTCGGGGTCGAGAAAATAGTGGAAATATTGCAAAAGTATTTCTATTGGCTGAACCTTCGACAGGATGTCGAGAAGTACATCAGATCCTGCACTGCTTGCGTCATTTCCAAACTGACCATCAAGAAGCAAGGCCTCTATACTCTACTACCTACCCCTAGTCGACCTTGGGAATCCATATCCATGGATTACATGTTGGGCCTTCCTTCTACTAAGCATGGAAATGACTGTGTTTTTGTGGTTTTCGACTGATTCTCGAAGATGGCCATTATGGAAACCTACAAGAAGAATATCACAGCATAAGGCACTGCTAAAATATTCTTTGAATGAGTGTAGGTGCACTTTGGGATCCCAAAATCTATCATCTCATATCAGGACAGTAGGTTCCTCAACACATTTTGGTCCAACCTTTGGTCAATGCTGGATGCCAAGCTCACCTAGTCCACAACTTTCCATCCCTAAACTGATGGCCAGAAAGAGGTCATCAATAGGATGATTATACACATTTTGCGCATGTATAATTCAAATCATCCATGCACATGGGATGAGAGCCTCCCCTATGTACAACACAGTTATAACCGATCTCTCCACAACTCAACTGGCCATAGCTCCTTTCAGGCGGGCTTGGGATTCTAGCCACTATATCCCATTGACGTAGCCATGCCATTTGTGGCTACTCAAGCTGATTCAGCTCATGTCCAGTCTGAAGCTAACAAAGCAAACAACTTCATTGAGTGCATTCAACACATCCACCAATAGGTTCATGAAATATTGTACAGAGCCAATGCTAAGTAGAAGCAATGGCATGATCAACATCACGTGCCACACAACTTCCAGGTGGGTGACAAAGTATGACTACATTTGCAGAAGGAGTGCCTCATTAGACCCCATCGCAAGCTTTGCCCGCTCCGATATGGGTCGTACACCATCACCAAGGATGTAGGTAACAATGCCTTCGAGGTCATTATTCCACCATTCCTTGGTCTACACCCAATATTCAATGTGGACCGCCTTCGTCCCTACTTCCCACCTCTACTGGACACCTCTTACATTGTAGAATAACTCACACCAACAGAGTTAAACCCAAACTCCATGGAACAAGCCACTATAGATTGTATCATGGACATGCAAATCAAGAAAACTCGCCAACAGAAAATCCAACTGTATTGGGTTGTCAAAGCTGGCCAACTCCTACACCAAGGCGTGTGGTTCACCAAGGACCAAGTTCAGCAGAAGTTTCCTCATCTCATGGAGGAACTCAACGCAATGGGTACCATTGCTTCCTAAGGGAGGAGGAATGATCCAGGTGGATATTGGTGGCCACCCGCCTATTCCACTTGGGGCCCCACCATTATCTCTTTTAGTTTTTTAGTTTCGGCACAAATTACTATTTTTAGCAATTTTTCGGGTCCTAAATTTTCAGAGCCGTTTTGACGCCCTAAACGATATTTTTTGGGCATTTATTTTCCGTAAAATATGATTCCATTTTGGAATCTACATTCGCAGTCACTAGTTGTAGTCCTCGGATAGATATTTATAACAATGTATCATGTGCGTCAAACAAATATGGTATGCCAGAGTTACGACCCCATGAAATTGATGTACCAATTTACCCCGACGGGGCCCATATTCTGGTGTTTCATCTCCAAGGGTTAGGTTTTTGGATGTTTAGGGTTTTCCATTTTTTCTCAATAATATATAGGCCTTTGAGCCTCATTGTAACACAAAGTTTAGAGGCCTGTAGCCACCACATCTATTCCAAGAGATAAGCTACCAACGACCTAGCTATTTTATTTCCATTCTGTCTGTAAGCAAATTTCAGTTCTTTGATATTAATGAAATGAAGTGTTATTTCCACTACATCTTTGTATTTATGGCTATATGTGTATTATATTGTGTTCCTGCATAAGTCCGGATCACCCTCACATGTGAAATATTTCATGATCATCTTCATGAGAGGGGGCTAGTTGTTAAGAAAGTGTCTGAATGGAAAAATGTGTTTTGGAGTAGCTTTGTATGGAGGTTTCAAAAACATCTTGTAGTTTTCAATGTCTAGGTTTCTTTTAAACCAAAGCTCTCCATTGTTTGGGATCCCTATAGCTATGGAAATTTCCTATGTTGAAAGATTAAACACAACCCATGCAATGGTCATCTTATCCCTCCTTAGACTAGTGGCAAAATTTCTTGTTAGTTTGTCACTAAAACCAAGTTCTTCAACATTTTGGCAAAAAGCAAGGAAACCTGCATCTCGGAATGACTTCTTGAGAAATGGAGAAGCCATGAAATCCTATGTTTTAGTGGGTTCATACTTGATGATCTGACCTCCCTTCTTCCTCCTTTGCTCTATAGTCTCTGAGTCCATAGTAAACCCTAGCTGACTAAGAGGGGAAATTAGGGTTTTAGCGTAATAAAACAAGGGATTTTGGGCAGTTTTAGTAATGGTGGGGGATGAAGGGTTTTTAGGTTGTCTAAATTCCTGGGAAAATTTATGAGGGTAGGGATAGATGTTAGGGAGTGTAGGGAGGCGTAATTTTAGGAAATGAGTGAGGGGAAGGGGTGCAAAAGGGAAAAACACAACCCTAGCCTAGGAAAGTGTAGTGTAGGCTAGGGTTTGTAGGTAAATGATTAAAATGAGGGAAGGAAATGTGATAAAGTGTCAATGATGGTACATTGATGGTGGGGGAGGCTGAGTGAGCATGAATTTGAGGGTTTTTCTCAGCAAAATGGACCAAAGAAAATTTCTTGAACAAAAACATAGCAAACCCTAAGAGAGGGGATTTCTGAGCCTTGCATGTAATGAAATGAAAAATAGGTATATTGGTGACCCAATTACTTTATTTGATGTGTTGTAACCTAAAACTGATGGATAAACCCTTGGAGAAGAGAGATATCACTTCCTGAAGCAAAATGCAGCAAGGCAAAGAAAAGCGCAACACATCCAGTGAAAAGCGCAGCGCAGCAAGGAAATGTAGCTTCTTGAGGCAAGAAAATGAGTTTTAGAGGGTGGAAAGCTCCTTGGTGACTAAATGATGTCTCATGAAGTTGAAATGAGCAAATTACATGCTTGGTTGGTCTTTTAAATGGTTGGAAATCGATTTTTTCCTTGGTGGTGATGTGGCTTCACCTTGTCTTTTCACCAATTGACTTAATTTCTTGTGTAATGTAGCTTTTATACCTTATTAAATAAATTTACATCTTGATAAAGGTCCAAATGAACTTGAGAAACCATTATTGAACATTTTCCCTGTTACTACTCCTTTTAATGTTTAATTTGATGATGACATGACCTATTTTCATGATTTTGACAATTTGATCTAATGATGACACTACATGGAAAAATAAGAAGAATGATGACCATAATGACCAAGACACCCTTTCAAAGGACAATGAATTGACCATGATGATGTTTTTTTACCATGGATATGACAGGAGTATTAATGACCTAGGTAGACTAATCAATGATCAATTTTTTATTTGAAAACCGATTGAAACTATAAAAATTTACCTTAGGACCCTATCAACCACATGAAAGAGCATAATTGGATCATTGGTGACTGACAAAACTGTCAGACACTAACAATTCTATTGCTTTGTTATTCGATCGTAGAACATGATATGGGATGATGTAATTGAAGAAAGGTAGGATTTCACTGATCTCCTTGATAATACTGGTTGTCCTTTAACTCTTACTGATCTTCTCCCACTTGGTTCTTTGGTTAAACTTCTTGGTGATTTCAATGACCATTATGGAGTCTCCCTCAATTTATAAATTTTTAATACCTTCTCTTCGAGTGATTCGGAGACCATGCTTAGTCGCTTGAAATTCAACTTCATGGTTCGTAGCATATCTGCATGTTGCAGCATAAATGTGGAGAACCCGACTCTGGGAATCTTTAAACAGTCCCCCAAACTCTACATCACCCAGATTCCCTTTGGACTCACCATTAAATTTCATCTTTAGGAATTTTTCTTGAGGGGGCCGAAATATGGATGGTGAAGAGAAAGGAGGAGGTAGAGGTTTCCATGACTCCAGAGCCAACATTTGGGGGGATAGATTCAGGATGGCCAGATTCAAGGCTTCCTGCGACGCAACTTTCCAATCATCAAGGTGCCACCTTTTGTGCCAAAATGGTTTCTCTTACATTTTGGATGATTCCTTTCCATATCTCTTCCTGACGGATAATTTTTTCTTTGAATACTCATTTGTTTCTCTCCTTCCAAATCACCCACAAAAGAAAGCCTAGGGCTAGGTTCTACACCCTGTTTAGCAATGGGATGGAGAAAATACATTTCCTCCACACTTCAATTGATATGAATGGGATGTATTAGTTTTGTTGTGCTAAGTATCAAAACAGTAATAATAAAGTGTGCATAAGGTTCTCCTTAATTTGCAAGTAAAACAAATAGTTATGTCTTTGTTAAATAGTTTTCTATGTGAGGATTGATTAAGTATTTTAACTGTTTATCATTGTACAACAATAAATAATAGAGAAATAAACTTCACAAATCACATTACTCAGCAAATTTTTGAAGCAGTTCACCCCTCCTGGGCTACATCTGTTGGTCCAACTCCCAATGGCATGTCCCTCAAGTATTAATTTGCTCAAAATGTAAGTACAAGTGAAAATAAGCCTCATAGGAAAAAATCTTTGTAAAATCAGCTTCAGAAGGTATGAATTAGCCAAAGATGACTATTCATTTACATAAAACAGATAAATAAATCCCAATACATTTCCTTCTCCATGGTTGCCCTAATGGCTCCTTGATCTTCCTCGAAGCTAAAAATGCTTAAAATTACCTCTGTTCAACCTGAAACCTATGCCAAACTACTCCGAATATCAAGAATACCCAAAATTGACTATTATTGCACCCAATTTGGTTCAATAATGAGGAAGTTATGGCCTCCCCATGAATTTTGCCTAGTGTCCCCCAAAAACTCCACTAAATGTGGAGGACTGCCAGTTAAAGTCAACAAAATGGCCAACCTACCGAAAATGGTAGAAGCGATCCAAACATGGAGGAACTATTATGGTTGGCATTTAATGCCATGTGGGGCGGGGTCACATGTGACCACCGCTGTCCTAACCGCTGGGTTAGCTGCCGCTATATCACCATAAACACAAACGTGACATTAAATTTTATTATGGTGTTGGCCACATGGGCCCGAACCTGCTGGAGATTAACCACCACACTTAACTGTAAAATTTTATACCTCTAGTCACGAGTGGATGTCACATGGCGTTAGAGCCCAAATTAATTTTCCAGTTCAAATAGGTTTGGGAGGCAATAACTTTGTAAGAACTAATTCACAGCCTGAGTGGTTGGGTTTGTGCACTCGTGGGCAGGAGGCACGTCTTCGAACCCCATTACTCACAAATTTTTTGTTGAAACAGATCTGTCATCCGACCCGACCCGAACGACTCGACGTGAATGCGAATTCGTGCAGGAGCCCGTGGTGTCAGGCAGAACAAAAAAATATTTATGCCTTTGGATTTGGGGCCATGTGGCAGCCACTAGACAGGCTGTGTGGCACCCTGCTATTGGGCTTCAACATAATGTTAATTTTTTTTTTTGATTAAAATCCAAAGTCAAATGTAGTCAAACAGTCCTTTTTTGGAGTTTACTGGACAATTTCAAACCTCAATAACTTCTGCATACGACCTCGGTTTTGAGAACAGTTTGCGGTGCCAGAATCAAATTGACGAGACCTTTCCATTCGTTCATATTTCAACCACTTCTGAGCACTTTCATTTTTGAGAAATTTTCATAACTTGGACATGATCTCCTGATCATCGATGGACATTGTGATGTTGGATGTGTCCCTGTCCAATATTCCAAAAATTTTGTGTGTTTATCCACATCTGCTCCGCAAAGGGACATGATTTGAGGAGGTATTACATGTCTTCTTCATTCTCATTGCACAAGTAGCACTTTGGAGGGCCTTGAATCCCCATTTTTTGTAGTTGGTCCCAGGTTAAGATATATTTTTGGCATACGAACCATAAAAGGTCTGCAACTTTTGACCATAATTTTCCAGTCCATATATTCCTCCAGTGAGGGTTCCCATGTTCCTAATGTGCATTTTCTGTTATAATTTAAGCCTCCTTTGTCGATAACATTCCCCTCGATGTATATCCCCACCTTAAAATATCTGGCCCCTCCATGGTAGAAATCATTCTTGAGGCTAGATATTTTTTGAATTCTTCCCATTGGATTGATGTGGGGGAGGCCTGCCAGTCCTATATGCCATTCCATTGGTGCCATGATGTATGAATATATCCCTTCTAGAAATACGCCTATTTCGTGCATCAATGGGTTTTGGTAAACATGAAGATATCTGATAGATCTTATCGGCTAAATAGTTTGGGTCATTTCTTCTAGGTGTCTTGACAAAATAGTTCCCTTCTTCCATCCCTGATTTCCCAAAAAGTATGAAACCGAATAAGGTCTTTATTCATTACAACTAGATTCCAGATTGATGACCCTTTGGGAATTATTTGAACCCTTAGGATGTAAACTTCAAAGGAAGGGATTTGGTATTTTTTCGTCCATATGTGCTTCCAGATATTAGGGCACCCTTGAATCCATCTCGCCCACAACTTCGCTCCATGATCTGATTGAGGATAAAGGGATACCTAAGCCTCAACCCTCCCAAAATTTTGCATTTGGTTATAGTATCCCAGGCCACCAGTGTCCATTTTTTGGCTTCCTGAGCACCCTTCCACATGAAGATTTTGAAAGTGTCCACCGTGTTAGAACAAGAAGTTTTCAGAGCTGCAAGGCATGAAAACTGGTAGATCGATATTGATTGAAGAAAAAACTTAATAAAAAATTTTCTTCCAACCATGTTAGTTCTCTAAAGGACCATTGATGTAACCTAGCTTGGATATGCTCCAGAAGGTATTTCCAATAGGAGGTTTGAAGAGATTTATGGACAAGAGGCATCCTGAGGTATTTCGAGGGAAAATATTCAATAGTAAACCCTAGGGTTCATGCTAGAAAGGCATGGGATGGTGCAGGGATGTTGAAGAAGAAAATGTTATATTTCACATTATTGATCAGAGTCCTAGAGGCTTGCATAAATTCTTGAAGAATACCTTTTATGGCTTTTTCTTCTCAGAGAGAGACTCGACAGAACAACATAATGTCATCAAAAAAAAATTGATGGGTTAGAGGGAGATAATTTCCCCACAGATGAAGTCCACTGATGTCGCGTGAGTGGATAACATCCTTTATGTACCTACCTAGACCCTCTACTTCTAAGATGAACAAGAAATGGGAAATAGGATCACCCTGGTGGATGCCCTGAGAGGGGTTGAAAGAACTCGAAGGGGAGTTATTAAGGAGGATGGATATCACCGAGGATGAGATCATAGAAGAGATCCAATCAATCCATTTAGAATCAAAGCCAAAGTATTTCAAAATATCTAGGAGGAAGGGATAGCTGAGATGGTCATAGGATTTAGAAAGATCCAGTTTTATCAACATATCTTTCACTTTCATCTGTTTGAGGGAGTGGACAACTTCTTGAGTGGTAATGATTCCATAAAGGATTTTGCATCCCTGAAAATAACCCGTTTGCTCCAGGGATATTAGATTAGGGAGAAAGGGTTTAATTCTCTTAACCATCATAGTAGAAATAATCTTATAGATGACATTACATAGAGAAATAGGTCTGAAGCCTTGGGGGTCTTCAGAATTCTTCGATGTAGGAATGAGAGCAATAAAAAATGAGTTTAGGGCTTGATTTACCTTTTGGGATATGCGTGAATCCTTCACCACTTCAAGAATGTCCTGCCCCATGAAGTTCCAGGACACATGGAAGAATTTTGTCGTGAATCCATCTGAGCCCGACACTTTCTTTCTGGTAATATCATTGACAAATTCTTCCACTTCCTCCAAGGAGACCTTGTGCATCAAGGCCATGTTTTGATATCCACTCACCAAATTACATGGAATATGCCTGGTTATTCTCTGAATAAACTTTGTTTTTTCTTGGTTTGGCTCCAAGAGAAGCTTCTAGAAATGATCTACCAAGAGGGTTTCCATCTCATCATGGTTAACCCGTATGTTACCGGTGGCATATTTTAGAGAAAATATCTGATTGTGCTGGCGATGTTGAACCATGGCCTTGGAATAATATTATGTTCCTTTCCCCTTCACATAGCCACTGAACCTAGGATTTTTGTTTCCATAGGATTCCCTCCTATTTCTTCCTTTATTCAAGTTGTGTGAGAATCCTTCATTCTTCGATTTCCAGATTATCCGAGCAACCTTCCGTGATCATCATTTGTTGGATAGATTGCATTTTATTTTGAAGATTAAGTTTCTCTTTCATTATGTGTCCAAAACCCATCTTATTCCACTTTTTTATTTGATTCTTGAGCTCCTTAAGCCAGATCTGGAAGGTATGCATGCAGTTCCTACCTTGTGACTCGTTCTTCTTCCACCAATTTTTTACTTTAACCAAAAAATCCAGGTTGTGAAACTAGAATGATTTGAACCGAAATGGGAGATTCTTTGGTGTTAGCTTCAGATCCATTTCTAAACGAATCAACGAATGTTCTGATCCCATGCATGGGAGGATTGTCGCTTGAAAAAATATATCTCTAGATATGAGGCTCTCCGACACCAGAAATCTGTCTAATCGAACTGCAACTTGGTTCTGAACCCTCTCATGTTGTTCCACATATATATTCCATTATGTGTGGAAATGTCAACTAATGTAAGATCTGTGATGAGATCACAAAATTATTCCATCTCTGGATCTTGGCTCCTATTGCCTCATTTCTTCTTCTCCAATGACGTGATTAGGTTAAAGTCACCTCTGACTATCCACAAATCTTCCTGAAAAACCTACTTGAGCCTTTGGATCCTCTGAAGGAAGGAATATTTCTCTCCTGGAATATTGAGGCCATAGAAAATGGATACGATAGCCTAGTCCCTTGTACATATGTGCTATAATATCCCTGAGATGATTTGGGGCATACTCATCCATTGGTAAAATATTATTTCTAATGGTTTCCAGAGGATCGCAACCCCTTCAACACTTCCCTTCATATCCAAGGACATTACTTCATACGCTGGCTTCATCTTGCTAGTTATCTCTTTCAATCATCCCTCTAAGACATTGGTTTCCTATCTCAATACAATACTGGTCTTTTCTTGCTTCAATATATCCCTTAAGTATCTTTGTTTTCCTCTGATATTGAGGCCCCTTACGTTACAGGAGAGCATAGTCATTGATAAAACTTATTAAGATGGTGGAAGACCGTTGATAGTGGTACCACCCTTCTTGAATTCACTAGCATTTCCCCTGCAATTTCTATAGATTCCTGTAGATTTTTCCACCCTCTTTTCTTCCCTCCTTTACCAGGTCCACCGGGGTTTGTTGCGCTGTCCAATTGGGAACCCAGATCTGGTGGATCTAGGGTATAAGATTTCCATTTGCATGAAAGCCATGGTAGAAAAAAAAATAGTCCACACCCATGTGATAGAATAATATGATATGCAATGAATGGATAAATTGACGAAGTTCATGCATTTTTCCATAATATACCTGATAGAGATGTCATAACATGGAATTCCATGATTTTAGCTTATGAGAAGAATGGGGACCTTCAGGAGGCTTTAGAGGCTTTTTGGAAAATGCAAGGTGTGCATCCAAGCTCCGTTATGTTTTCCTTTGTTTCATTTTCATGTGCCAACTTGGTATCTCTATAACAAAGCAAGGAGGTCCATGCATACATAATCAATGGGATTTAGTGCAATTCTTCTGTGAGGAACACATTTGTAGATAAGCATGGAAGATGTGGATATGTAAAGAACGCATGCCAAGAGTTTGAAAAAATTCCTAAATGAAATATGGTATCCTTTGAATGCTATTGTTGTGGGAAGATATACACTGAATGGGCATAGTGATGAGACCCTAGAGATATTTTGGGAAATGCATAATGATGAATTTGGTTTCGTGGATGGGTTCTTTGCAGTTTTATGTAGAAGGTTCATTGAAATACATTTATAACCAAGCAAGCCATTAATTCTATCATGGATAAGAAAGAATTCACATTGAAATGCTATTTGAAATTTTAAAGCAATACGTTGGGAACTTGTTGGCAAGGTATTGGTAAAAAAAAACAATAAAAATTGAGTGAATTCTTATGCGGTAGTTTCATAAATGTTATTAACAACAACCGCGTGGATATTAAATTTTATGGAATGAATATTCCTCTAATGCCAAATGGTTCAACATGTGGGCCACTTTGCTTGTTAATAAAATGTTGTCAATGGTTTATCAAAGTCCAAATGATTGGGGTAAATGGAAATATGATGTTAAATGTGAAAAAATTATTACATTCTCTAAAAACCATTACAAAACAAGTCACGAGTAGAGATTCAACCATGGGTAAAATTAAGAGCAGAGAAAATGTTAGTAATGCCTAACATGGTCTAGTCAAATATTATGCATATTACAAGTATCTCCAAGTATCTCCATTCATGTATATAAAAACAACCACTGTGGAGAAAGTTGGAAACAAAATAAAGAAACATTCAAAAAAATTGAGGATGCCTTATAAATTTATCATATCTTGAAATGTACTCACATGTCAAACACTATGATCTATGTTCAACTTTTCTATCAAATATAAACTCCTTTGTAATTGTAGAGTGGACTTTTGGTAGTTTTGAAATTCTTTGTATTTTTATCATGCTATAGCATTAGATTCAAAGAAGCCATGATAGGCATGATTTTCATGTAGTCCAACATAATGGGACCTCATCCTCTATAAATGAAGAAAATGGAATAATACAGTGTTAACAAGAAAAAGAAATTAATCTCATCATTTGGCTTTTTTAGCAAGCATTTCCGTTTAAAAGAAATACATATCTCCCTTTGCATCTAAAGAGAGAAATGTGAAAACTAAACACAACATTTGTTCATGAATGTTGCACATTCCTTTTCTCTTTTTTTGTGAGGGGCGGGGTGGATTTCCACCATTGAAAATTATAAAAAGGGATAAACATAATGGAAACAATATGGTTGATAACCCGAAATCATAAATGGTCAGATAGAGTGCAACAAAAAAATCCACGCAATTAAGCCTTATTCCATTAAAGAGACAAAAAAAGGACTTCAATACTCACTTTGCAAAGCTTCTTTTGTTACAAATTCCATCATGAAAATAGATCATGTAAACTAGAAAGAAGAAAACGGTATATAGCAGTATATTAGTACCCTATGGAAAAAATTTTATAACGTGCTAATATCAAACCATAATAAAAAAAATAGGTGTTGTGTAGGAATAAAGTGCCCAACTATGTCAAAATTCCAAGTATGGCATGTAACATGACTTTCTTCGAAATATCAATGGAATAATAAGATGGTTATGAGTATATCAATTAACATACAATGACAAAGTTGTTCCTTTAGCCTGAGGATTTTGACACGGTCATAGGTTTATAGTATTGATCATGAAGATGCATTTGACATATTTGATCCATCCTTTTTCACATTCTATAATGGGAAGCGTATATAACCAATTGAAATAACCTATTCTACTCTAATCTCTATATATGGTTGGAATAGAGAATGTGAGAAAGAAATATGTTTATTCTAGATGTTATGATCATTTGTAGCCCAGATTGATGAGATTCTCTATCAATGCATGATTGAGTTATATGAAATAATTAGTCTACCTTGGAATGTTGATTGGAGTGTTGGGAATATTATAATTGAGAATTATCTCTTCACACTGTTTCCACTCTTACTTTTGATTTTTAATGAGGATATATACTCTAAAAATTCGTTACATTGGTTAGCATTAGGTAAAACTATTGGCTGGTCTCCTATTTGAGGATTGCGGGAACACATGAAGAAGAAATTATGGAGGCTAGCTAGAAGATGAAAACGCAAGTGCCGATGCTTGAGTTCTGGTATAATTTTGGAAGAAATCATATTAATCTTTACCCACCATTAAAGCAACCTTGTGACGATACTTCAAAGATATTAATTCTCATTTGGAAGAAATTTTTTCTTCTTTAATATAAGCTACAATCAAAGGTGACAACCTTGGATAAAAAAAAGCAACAATGATGAGGGTTTTCTTCGTTGATAGAAAAATAAACCAAAAATTTCTAGGAAATTCACAAATAGTTGTTAAATGTCTTACATAGTTGTCATATTTGATGGAAAAAAAAATTAGAACACTAGGTTACAAAAAAATCATATTAATTGTTTCACCCTACATCAATTGGTTTAAATCAAGTTTGTGGGACTTTCATTCACTTTCAGATGTGGTTCTTCTATAGAAGCCTTCTTGATGACATTTAATTTGAACTTATGTCATCTTCACAACTAGAGAAAAAAATTTGTTCACAATATAAAAATTTTGAACATGTGAGAAACTTTAGAAGAGAAACATAGTAGAGAAGGACTAAAACAACGTCCATAATATATTCAACAAACAATTTTTCTGCATTTAGAGCAATACCTATAAGTATGATAAAGCCACTTTTTCTCTCTAGAGTTATGACACATGTGAAGCGATATGCATCTCTTCATTCAAACAAAGTTGATTGCCATGGCACAAGACTACATTTGACAAAACAACATAAGGCTTGAAAGTCAGCAACAAACAAGGTTAGTCCTAGAACAAAACCTAATAAAGAGGTAGCAAATGCAACTACCAATCCCATGTTGGAGATTTTAACATCATGGGGGGATATTTAATCAACCTATCCAGAATCTAGTTTACAAGGGTCATCATATTAACATTGCATCTCAACATTCAATAATATTATAATCATCAAATATACATGCATGAGAGGAATCAATGAGATTGATAGAAAATGGTATCAAGTATACATGACAAATAGAAACATAGGAAACATTTTTAGCATACAACATGTGGACACTACAAGATCATAGAAAATCTCTTTAAATGATCGAGCATGTAAATATGGCTAAATTTTCAAATGAGAGTTATGTTCATTACAAGTCATTGTAGTATGAATTCACTCATTGTGATGGAGAACCCAAGAGTATAGAGCCATCAATATAAAACAAACCACAAGTCAATGGTTTAGTGCAACAAGCTATCCTTACTACCCCTTTCTCTCCATAGGGAGGAAATCCAAGTACAAGCTTCATTTGTAAAACACTAATCATTTCCTATTACAAATATTAGAGCCAATTGTACCCATAAAGTCAAGTGGATCAATTGGAAATGAAGATATTAGACCATATGTCTGTAAGATGGATCATTGGAAAGGTGGTTCACAACTAACACTGTTACCGATGAAATAGGTAACCTGGCCTCAAAATGGGAACTCTAGCCCAAAAAGACTCAAAAAACATGAAAAATCACCCCAAAAACAAAAAAAGTGTATTCTAGAGCGCACTTGGTTTTTTTTTAAGGTCAAATTTCAACATTTTATAAAATTATGCTAAAAACAAAATTGTTTCTTGAAAAAAGGATTAAAAAAACACCCTCAAAACAAAACCAATTGATGCTGGAATAAAAAAAAAAACAAAATTGTCGTATTTTTTACATTTTTAAAAATAGAAATAACATTTTTTAATTTTTAAAATTCAAACATTAAAAAAACCTAAAATTTAAGAAAAAAAATAAATTTAAAAAATAAAAACATTTTAAAGCTTAAAATTTAAAAATATATAGGAATAAAAAAATAAAAATAAAAACAAAATAAAAATTTTAATTCAAACATTAAAAAAAACCCTAAAATTTAAGAAAAAAAAATTTTAAAAAAAAATTAAAGATTAAAATTTCAAAATATATAGAAATAAAAAAATAAAAATAAAAATACTAAATTAAAAATAAAAACAAGTTAAAAAAAAAGAAAGAAATTATAAAAATAAAATATAGAAATTAAATTTAAAAAAGAAAAATAAAATGTTTATTAAATTAAAAAAAATAAATAAAAAATAAAGAAATATATTAAATTTTAATAAATTTAAAACTTTACAATTAAAAATTAAAAAAAAAAACGCACACATTATTCAAATTAAAAGTAAAAAAATGAAAAATTAATTAAAAATTTAAAATTTAAAAAAAATACAATAAAAATATTAAATTTAAAAAAATATATATTATAAAAACAAATAGACTTTAAAAAATATATTAAATTTAAATTATAAAAAATTATATATATATATATATATATGTGTGTGTGAATTTAAATTAAAAATATATATATTAGATTTTATTAAATTAAAAAAAATGTTAATATTAAAATAACAAATTAAATTATATATATATATATATATATATATATATATATATATATATATATATATATATTAAATTTTAATAAATAAATGAATAAACAAATAAATTTTGAAATACAAATTAAATTTTAAATATAAAGGGAAAAAAAAAACATTGTTAAAATAAAAAGTTAAAAAACTTTAAAAATCAATTAAAATTGAAAAAAAATAAATTAAATTAAATAAATTAAATAAAAAATAAAATAAAAAACAAATTAATTTGAAAATATTAAGTTTAACTTAAAAAAACTAATTTTAAATACACAATTTTAATTGAAATAAAAAAAATATAATTAAAAAAAATAAAATTTAAAAATATATTAAATTGAAATAAATTTAAAAAAAAAATACAAAATTTACTAAATTTTAAAAAATTTAATGATAAAACTAAACATAAAATTTAATGATAAAAAAAATATGAAAAAATTTAAAAAAAAATACAAAATTTAATAAAAAATATTAACAAAATTTAGAAAAAAAAAAAAATTTTAAAACAAAAAAAATTAAAAAAAACAAAAAAAATTTAAACAAATTAAATTTCAAATATAAAAATTAAAAATAAATAAATATTTTGAATTAAAAAAAAAATCAAATTAAAAAAAATATATATTAAAAATTAAAAAAATTAAAAATAAAAAAGAATTTTTTGATCGTGGTGGCGCGCCAATCGACCTCCTGCCCAGGTGACGGCGGAGGCCGGCCGCTAGGCAGGAGGCCGATTCCGGGAATTGCCCTCCCGCGGTGGGAGGGCGATTCCTGGAATCGGCCTCAGGGCGATTCCTGGAATCGGCCTCAGGGCGATTCCTGGAATCGGCCTCCCGCAGCGGGAGGGCGATTCTCGGAATCGGCCTTAGGGCGATTCCCAGAATCGGCTTGAGGGTGATTCCCGGAATCGGCCTCTCGTCGCGAGAGGGCGATTCTCGAAATCGGCCACCCGCGGCGGGAGGGCGATTCCCGGAATCGGCCTTCCGCCGCGGGAGGGCGATTCCCGAAATCGGCCTCTCACTGCGGGAGGGCGATTCCTGGAATCGGCCTCTCGCCACGGGAGGACAATTCCCGGAATCGGCCTCCCACGGCGGGAGGGAAATTCCCGGAATCGGCCTCCGGCCGCGGGAGGGCGATTCCCGGAATCGGCCTCTCGCCGCGGGAGGGTGATTCCCGGAATCAGCCTCCCACCCAGGTGGTGACGGAGGCTGGCCGCTGGGTGGGCGGGGAGGCTGCATGTCAGCCTCTGTCACCACTTGGGCGGGAGGCCGACTGGCGGTGAAACCATGATCAAAAAATTATTTTTATTTTTTATTTTTTATATTTTTTAATATATTTTTTTTTAATTTTTTTTTAAATTCAAAAAAATTAAATTTTTTTTTTTTTAAATTCAAATTTTTTATTTTAAATTTAATTTGTTTTAATTTTTTTTGCTTTTTTTTTTAAATTTTGTTTTTAAATTTAATATTTTAGATTAATTATTTTTTAAAATTTAAAATTTATTCATTAAATTTATTAAATTTTAATTTAATTAATTTTTTTTTTTTAATCTTTTAGTTTATTTGGTTTTTCATTTTTAAAATTTATAAATTGTTTCATTTAAAAAGAAACAGTAAATTTATGGATATTTATTTTTTAATTATTTGCACGTGGTTTTTTTCATTTTTCTTGTTTTTTAATGATAGTTTTTTTTATTATAATTCTTTTATTTTAATTTTCTTTTTCAACTTTAATTTTTTTTTTTTTTAATTTGTTTTTTTTTTGTTAATTTTAAAATTTGTATTTTTGTTTTCTTATTATCATTATTTTTTTAATTTAAATTTTTAAATTTAATTTTTTCTTTTTTGTATTTTATTTTTTTTTATCTAAATTTTAATTTTGTAATTTAAATTATTTTTAAATTTTCTATTTTAAATTTTTTTTTTTAATTATATGGTTTTTTTTAGTAACTTAGAAAAAAATGTTTTTGATGTTTTTTTTTTTTTTAATTTTTGTTTTTCTTCTTTAAATTATGTGTTTTTTTTTCAAATTTTGTCATTTCTTTTGATATAATTTTTTTTCTTTTTTTTCTTTTTTTTCTTTTTCTTTTTTTACGAGTTAATTTTGTTTTTTTTTACATTTTTATTGGTTTTTTTTATTGTTTTTATATATATATTTTTTATCTAAGTTTTGTGTTTTATTACCAACATGAAAATCACCACTCTAAAAAAAAAAAGGTTGATGCTGCATCAATACGTTTCAAAATTAGCATGAAAATCACCGCTCTAAAAAAAAGTTGATGCTGCATCAATACGTTTCAAAATTAGCATGAAAATCACTAACATTTTAAAACAAATATTCATACTTCATAAATAAAAATATTAGAGTGTCAAAAATGTGCTAAAAAAAAAAGAAGGTGATTCTGCAGCACCACTTTTCAAAATCGGGTGCTTTTTATGCTACCAAAAAAAAGTAGGTAACAGTGCGGTTACCTATTTGATCGGTAACAGTGTTAACTTCCTTTGAAATTTTGTCTTCAAAAAGCACAACAAAATTTTTGTTCCAAACCAAAAATCGTAATGCTTGGAGTAGACAAAGAAGGATTATTGGAAATGTTGAATGATTCATAAGCAACAGGTATTAGACCTATATGAATAGAAATACACAATGGTGTCTAGTGTCAATTCTCTTCAAGTGACTTCAACTTTAAACCAACACCCCACCAATTTCGTTCTTAGAATGGCAGGTAGGTTTGTAATCAAATATGTCTTCAAGGTAAATGTTGATATCATATATGTTATGGAAAATAACCAATTTTTATGAGTTATAATGGGAAATTTCGGGAATTTGTACTCCCTACAATGCTTAACTGATCTAGGAGGACCATGAAACATTTTACAATGAGTACCATGTCAAAATAAAAGTTCATTAAAACCTAGGTAATGGGTTTTTTACCTTCATGTGAATGTGCTCATAGTTTAAATTTTTAAAATTTGTAAAATAGAAATTGAAATTATGAGAGGATTTTCCTCAAAAATAAATTTATAAATTCATGATGAAGTTGAGAAGCTTAAGGGATTTTCTCTCATCCCTTGATTTTTGGATAAGGTCCTTGATAGATGGATTTGAGGGATTTACTCCACATAAATCTCATGCAACATATTTTAAGGGATTCATAGAGTTATTTTCTCCTTCAGTTGGGATCTAAGGAGATATTATCTCCTTTGTTTTGGGGTCTTGAAAGGTCTTGAAAGCTATATAAAACCCTCCTATGTACTTTGTGTGGTATGAGAGTTTTTAATAAGATAGCTTGAGAGGGTTGTTAAGAAGCCTTTGAGAGTTTCATTTTGAGGAGAACTTGGAGAGCTCAAGAGATCTTCTAGAGGATTTTTTGATATGTACAAGTCTTGAACTCCTTTGTGTAGAAGAAAACTCTAGGTTTGGCCACCCTTTTGTAAAAGAGCATTGTGTATTTTCCTCATTATAGAAAGTCAATAAAAGCGATTTGACCTGTTGAAGGAGAATCCAGAGACGTAGCCCTGTGGAGGGGGTGAAATCCATTATCAATCTTGATGTTGCATGTTTTTTTTATTCATGGTTTGATCAAGTTATTTTACATGCATTTTTAAGTTACAATTTTATGATGACATGAACATGTTTAAGGATGAATTGTAACTTAATCTTAAAATCCCATATGGTCAATTAAAGGATCTTCTTTATAAGTGTTTAAGTCCTCTCAAGTTTTCAAATCACTTGGAATCAGAGCATTTCATTGTCTGGATTAGTAGGTACATTATTCAGGTTCAATTCAAGAAAGAAGAAGGAAATTGATTAAAGAGGTAATTTATTGAGTTTTAAAATGTCAACTTCAACAAATGAGTCTTTATATGATCCTTTCTTTGCAAGTTTTTATCAATATTAAAATATGTTTAAAGAATTCTTAACCATGAAGAAAATGGTAGAGGAGTTGTGTGATGATGACAGCGAAAACAATAACTTGTGGAAGCAGCTGAAAGTATTGGAATATGAGAAGCAAGAGATGCAATATAGACTTCAAACAATGGAATTGAAATTATAAGATTAAGAGGAGGCCCAGCTAGAAAAGTGTCAGAATACTAAGGTAAACGAGGTAAGCAACACTCGTTCTGTTAGGTCCCTATATGTTAGGTCTCTATATTACTAGTTTAGTTCCTTATTATTATTAGTGTAGCCCCCTTATTGTTATTGTTGTACCCTTGTACCCCCAATATTGTTATTATTGTGCCCTTACATTATTATTGTTAGGTCGGCTAGGATTATATTGTGGCCCCATGGACTCCCATATATAGAAGGAGGTTTTGGTCATTTGTATCATCCAAGAATTGTTCATTTATGTAATGTATTGGAGGATTCCCCATCAAATATGTTATTTCTAAGGCGTTGATCTCTCTTTTCTTCTATTTTTGGAGCTAGTTTCATAACATTTGGTATCAGAGCTTTGGATTCTAGGGTTTCGCTGCTCCAAACAAGTCATCGTGGAATTTTCGCTATAATGTTTTTTCTATGAAGGTTCAAAAGATGAAATTTTTATATAGAAAAGTCGAAATCCTAAGGAACATCGTGGAAAAATGTCAGATCTTGGCTCACAATATTTTCGGAGATATGATTTGTGCAAGTTAGGGATTTTTGCAGGCTCCTGAATTTAACCTAAACAGGTCATCGTGGAATTTTCTCTATAATTTTTTTTCTACGAGGGTTCAGAAGCTGAAATTTTCACAGAGCAAAGTCGCAATCCTGAGGAACGTTGTGGAAAAATTTCAGAGCTTGATTCACAATATTTTCAAAGATAGGGTCTGTGGAAGGTAGGGATATTCAGGCTCCCGAATTTCATCTCAAAGAGGTGACCGTGGGAAAATTGTCATAACTCTCTCTCTGAGCATTGGATTGGAATTCTGTAAAACATGGCCGTAAGTACACAAAATTTAGTTTCCTTTGTATCAATTCAAAGCCGAAGGAGGAAACAAGGACACGTGGCATGTTGTACAAGGTCGTCCTACTGAACTAGTCCATAATTAGGTCATTGTGGGAGATTTGGCATAACTTTGCCTTGAAGAATCCAACTTTTAGCCTCTCTCAAATAACAATAATAAATCCAAAATAATAAATTAATTAATTAAATATTCCAAGTTAGGAAAATGTGCCTAACTCTTGGGTTGTTCCTCAAATATTGGAGTTTGTTTAGTAACTCCTATCTTGGTGGGATTATGGTGAGAAATTATCTCAACCAAAGGAGTCTAAGATAGCACGGACTATCTTAAGACATTGTCTCTCATCTATTTAAATTGTAATACTAAATTCTTTTAATAAGAGAGAATGATGAGAATGCCATGAGGCTGAAGCCTCTTTTCTGCCATTATTTTGTCTAGTTTTGTATCTGTGTTTTTTGTAATCTGTTTCTAAGTTAATTTCATTTCTAATATGTGGTATCGGAGCTACGGTGAGATTAGGTTGGGTGCTCGATTTTGTTGAGTGAGCCCTTGTCAGTGTTGTGGAGCATTGTGGTTGCCTTGTGGTAATGCGCTGGAGCAAAGGTCCCAGGCCTCTGAACATTGAATGGGAACCAACATCACACGACCCTACAGACTGGTGCAAGAGCCAAAGAGTATAGGACGTGGTGTGGTCAGGAGTCTAGTCGCTCACTTCAGATTTCTGCAGTTTTTCTTTTGAGGGAAATAATTATGTTTGTTGTGCTTTGGCATGTGGTTGTTCAGCTACGTGGATGAATGAGTGGGTCAAGGGCTAAGAGTGCATGGGCATAGAATTCAGCAAGTTCGGTTCCAGATTCTTGCCTCCCTATACGAAATAGTGCAAGTCCTTGAGATAGATAAGGGGGTCTGTGACAACATGGAGAAAGTAATGATGCCAAAAGAGCTTTATATTCCACCAACTGAAAATCTGCTGTGGTAAAATATGTCACGTCTTAAAAACAAGAGACATTTTCCTCGTCAGAAAACTGTAGAGTGGACAAATTAACTGAAGCATTCATTGCCACAGCGATCAGAACCAAATCCACCTCTTCTCTCCAACGATTAGAACTCAAAGCTCCACCCATAATTTCGTCGGCCTGGCAACGATGCATGCTGGTTCAGGATGTTGTAAATAAGATCAAAATAATTGTGCCGCCTATAGAGATAATTTGTTTTTTTTTAGACATCAATGTGCGCTTTTTTATAGTCTATTTTCTGACTACACTTGAATCGTATTTTGAAGAGCCATTGCTAGCTTTAGAAAAGAAGGAGGAGACTTTCGTGCTCTATGTTAAAATTATGATTTAATGTATGCTGGGATGTGTGATTGTTGCTATGTGTGAATTACTATATGGGTCGAGTACGCAGGCAACAAAAAATGTTTTTGATCTCTAGTGGACACTTGCTACAACATTGATCAACAATGTGCAACCTCCGTATAGTCAACAATGTGTGGGAGCCACCAACGTTTTGAAAAAGGAGCCAGCGTTAGAACCTGTGTGGAGAAAATTGCATAGAAACCTGTGCGTCGATCGGAAATGAGTTTAATCTTTCCAACGAATTTTATAAGATTTAAAATGTCCTACGTGAAAGCTTTAGAGATGAGCATTGCACTTTGTTTTTTCTGTTAGAATGTTTTGTATGAGCTTGTTACATTGCAGAACCATGAGTCAAGGAGTTGGATGCATAGTTGAATGAGGAGCCTGTCGTGAACCACCTACAAACACCAAAAATCCTCTCCAACAAATTTCTAGTATGCGTATACATTCATATTTAAAATACCTTTTTATAAATCACTCTCATAGAGTGATTTTAATCTTTTATTAAAATGTTTTAAGTAAAGAGTATGTAAAAGTTTTTAACGTGAGCATTTGGAGAGATAAATGTTTCATTTGTAATATTTGGAGTAAAAAGTTGATTTAGGTTACTTTTTGGAAAGATCAGGTGTATTTATGAGAGATTTTTGGGAGAGATGAGTGGATAAAATAATTTTTTATTTAGGAGTCATAAGGGTGAAGTTTGGGATTAAGTTTGTAATAAGGTTGATGTTTTTAAGGTTTATGGAGGTATAATGAAGCTTTTGTAATGGAGAGATAAGGAGTACTTGAAATTTTTTTTGTAATTTTTTTGAAGTGATGGAGTGAAATTATTTTTGTAATTTGGATAAATAAGGTGTAAGCAATCAGTGCACACGGTTTTTGAAGACATTTGTTTCCAAATTTTGCGACCGTGAAATTCTCATTGTTTGAGAAAGCTTCAATACCGATATTGTAAAAGATGAAAGGTTGAAGATCTCAATACTCAATAAAGATATAATTTTTTGGTGATTGTGTCCTAGATCCGCCCGAAATTGAATAAGGGGATCTTAGGTACACCATGTTTGTTTGTGATGGCACATGTTTGTTATGGCTTCATGTTGTTGTTTTTGATTTGTGTCTAGTTGTGACACATCAATAATTTCATTTAATATCGCATACATAAAATTCAATACAAGCAAGCACAACACATGTAACGAAGAAGCTGCAAGGAAGGAAAATTAAGCTCAACACATGCATTTGTGTAACTACAACACATAATCAAAGATTTTCAACATCGGCATTCTACTTCAACAAGAAAATTCACTCACTTTCATGAATCTGGACACTCTAGTGTTTCAAAGCAAAGTCTTCATCAGCGTTCTTGCAAATACATTTAAGAACTTGTAATCAAATTCATTGTTTTAAGTGAATCATTAAAAATTCATTGTTAATGAATTTTTAAGAGGAAAAGTGAATTCATTGTTTTAAAGTGAATTATTAAAATCATTGTAAGATTTATTGGGTGCATTTTCGACAGTGTTCGACACCCTTTCTGTTAAGAAGAATCCAGTGAATGCACGAATTTTAACTCTAAAGAAAACAAGCAACAAGTTTACATCTCCAAGCGAGTGTGAGTATTCATTCAAGCAATTTGCATCAAGTCAATACAAATTTCAAACCTTCAAGCGAGCCAGAGTGAAGTTCATTGCAACAACCATCAAATCAATCAAACAAGTTCAACTCTAACACCAATCAAGCCAGTTGAGATCAACATCAAGCGAGCGTGGCTATTCATTCAAGTGAGCGTGAAGCCATCAATTCAGTCAAGTGAGCGTTCAAGCAAACGCGATTGTCATCAAGCGAGCGTGAATTCCAGAGTTTAAGAAAGAAAGTTCTACAACTCTAGCAAGTGCAATCAGCAACAAATCAAGTGAGCGTGCCATTCAAGCCACATTCAAACGAGCCTGTCATTCAAGTGAAACAGTTCAAAGTACGACATCTACAACAAGAGAGCCTGATTTCAAGAGCGCAAGTTAAAATGGCGCAACATATTCAGTTGTTAAACATTCTTCATAGTTTGATCATCTCCAGTGATGAAGACATGGTGCACATTAGCAAAGAAACTCTTGCTGATCTTTCACAGCATCTACAACAAACACATGAAACTATTGAGTTTCTTCAACTCGAGTCGCAACTTCAACGGAATGAATTGCAAGAAAAGAGTGATACTTTCAAGTCTTTGAACCATCTAGATGATAATTCATTCATCCCAATAGCTTCAGGTGTCGAAGTTGTCCCAGTTCCAATTTCTTCCAAGCCCATCATCAAGCCATGGGAAGAAATTCAAAATAAAAAGAATCAACGAGGCTTAGGATATGTCAATGATGACACCAAATTACATATCCCAGATTATTCCAAGCCAATTCAATTCGTCAGTGTAGGATTTCTTGCACAACTCACCTCAACAAGTTCTGAGAAAGTTGCAGATAACCAGCATTGCACGCAACCCAAAGTTGCAGACAAACAGAATTGCACGCAACCTGAAGTTGAAGTCCAACCGAAATGTTCTCATTGTCAAAGAATCGGTCATATTGAAGATCAGTGTTTTGATCTCCATCCTTGTTGCCATTGTGGTAAGCCCAATCATTCCTCAGAAAAATGTCACAACCAACAAAAATCAACCAGATTGAAGATACATTATGAATGGATCGATCCTTGGAAATGGTCATCCACAGTCAAAATATTGTCTCAATTCTACAACCAAATACAATCACACATAGTGCAACGAACATTGAAAAGAATGTGGTACTCTCATGCAGTTGAACGGGGGAGTACACCAGTGTAAAACTCCTACACCTGAAGGGGGGAAGTACAGGAAAACTTTCCAGAGAATTGTCTCTCCTTTCAACTGACAAAGGGGGGAAAATGTCAATGAAATTGACAGTGGTTGTCAGACTGAAAGTCTCGACAAAACCAGCAAAAGCAGCCAGTGGGAATCAACAAATTTTCCAGTGGGCAGTCGACAGCAAAGAAGCAGTGAACAGTTTTCAGCACAACAAAAGCAACAGTGAGTTGTTTTTGACATCATCAGCCAGTGGGCTTTGAACAAATTTTGTCAATGGATAAAGGATGCCGATTTCATGCAAAGGATAGATGGATCCTTTTGCAACTTGGCACTTGATGGAGTTTTCAAGAAAAATTCAGAGATGAATCAGACATGCAGCTAACTCATGGTCTCTTCAGATTGCAGTTTTTCAGCATCCAGCTTTGGCGGTTTTTCAGGCAATGTTTTTGAGGATCAACATGAGAACTTGGAAGATGGTTCCTCGTTCTTATTTTGGATTTTTCATTGAAGGGGGGAATTTTAGCCTCTCTCAAATAACAATAATAAATAAATTAATTAAATATTCCAAGTTAGGAATATGTGCCTAACTCTTGGGTTGTTCCTCAAATATTGGAGTTTGTTTAGTAACTCCTATCTTGGTGGGTTTTTGGTGAGAAATTATCTCAACCAAAGGAGTCTAAGATAGCACAGACTATCTTAAGACATCGTCTCTCATCTATTTAAATTGTAATACTAAATTCTTTTAATAAAAGAGAATGATGAGAATGCCATGAGGCTGAAGCCTCTTTTCTGCCATTGTTTTGTCGGGTTTTGTATCTGTGTTTTCTGTAATCTGTTTCTAAGTTAATTTCATTTCTAATACCAAATCAGGTTAGACCTCTGGAATTTGAAAGGAGATTCAGAGGGCTACTATAGGGCCAAATTTCAGATATTGAAGATCCAAAATCACAGAGATAATTCAGTTTCAATATCGAGCTCCTCAAAAGCAAGAAAAAGGTGTGTATTTTTTCGGATTACATAAGTATCATTTGAAAAAATTAGTTTGAATTTATTCCAAGGGAATATTGAAGAATAGATATCAATATTGGGTTCTAAAATCCCCCCTAAAAAGAATTCAACACCCATTAAGCCTTCAGAAGGCTTTACTATGAATCATGAAGATGAAGAAATGAAACTTGAGATATCAAAATTATAAGAGCAAGTGCACCAAATTTCGCTATCGCAAAGAGCAACAAAACATGAAATGGATGGTTTGAAGAAAGGCATGGAAGCTAAGATGAATGGTTTGGAAGCTAAGATGGATGGCATGGAAGCTAAGATGGATGACATGGAAACTAAGATCGATGAAAAAATGAAAGAAAACATGGAAAACATGAAGAATGATCTAAAAGTAGACATCAAAGGTTTGAAAAAGTTGATACAAGAAATGTTTCCTAATGGAAAAAAGATAGTAGAGGAAACTCATGATGAGAACAAAATAAATTTTAATCGAGATTTCATAAACTCTAATGTTGGATGGAAGAACCACCATATTCCAAACATGGATATGAGGAAGTTTGATGGCAAGGATCTCGTAACATGGATACTACAGATGGAGCAATATTTTGATCTCAATAATGTGCAAAACACACAAAAGGTACACATTGCAACTTTACATTTAGAAAAAAATACATTTGTATGGTATCGATGGCTTTTCTCCCATAAAAAAGTATACTTGATCAAGTTTTAACTGGAGGAAATGATAGCACATTAACAAAGTTAAAGAAATCAACACCTTCTTTAGCCAATTGGTAAAGCTCAAACAAAAGGGTTCAGTGGTGGAGCACATTGAGGACTTCCAAAAGTTGAATATAAGGGTAACTAATATTCAAGAGGAACACACGATTGATGTATTCATAGGGATTTTTAAGGATAACATCCAACAAGTTAGCGACTGGGGAACTTGTGATTTATTCAGAAAAGGCATGAGGTTGGCAAGAAAAATTGAATGTAGAATTATGGCAGTGTGAAAAGAAAACACCCTCACACCTAAAGTGAAAGTCATTGCTTTACCTTCTCCTTTGACTTCCCCTACACTTCTCTCGAAGTTGCTTCTAAAATTGGAAGAAAAAAGAGCAAAAGGGATTTGCTACAGTTGTGATAGGAAATACGCTAAAGGTCATAAGTGTGCTGCGAAGAAATTATTTTACATAGATTGTGAAGAGGAAGAATAAAATGAACAAGAATCTTCAAAAGAAGAGGATATACACCAGGAACAAACCTTAGAAGAGGAAGAAATGAGTCCGACCATATTGTGTAATTCATTGGCAGGAATTACCACTCCTCAAACTCTCAAGATAGAAGGACATATCAAGAAGAAAAATGTAAGTGTTGATTGATTCGGGTAGTACCCATAATTTTATTCATTGTAAGGTAGCCAAGGAATTGAATTGTTTCCTATACCCAGCACCAGAATGTCAAGTGATAGTTGCAAATGTAGGAACTATAAATTTCTCTGGAAAATGCCATAATATCAAGCTAACCATGGGGGAATATGTATTGACTAGTCCAATGCTTTCCATTCCTATGGGAGGTGCTGATGTTGTACTAGGAGTACAATGGTTACAATATTTATGGACAGTAGCTTTTAATTTTCAAGAACTTTTCTTGAAAATTTTTTCAGAAGGAAAGGAAGTCAAAGCCACTTAAGAGTATTGCCCAGCAGAATCAGAAACACATATGCAGCTCTAATGTAAAATAAACTTGAAGAAGAACGACGAGGCGTAGTACTGATTATGCTCACTGAAGTTCAAAACAAAGGATAATTACTACACGGATCTCCAAAAATTGCGACCAAAATGTTCAAAGTGTTTGATACTCCCAAAGGACTCCCACCTATTCGTGATCATGATCATGCTATTCATTTGATTCTAGGAAGTGTTCCTCCAAACATCGGGCCTTACAGATATCCTTATGTCCAAAAGAGTGAAATTGAACGTATGATTGCAGAAATGTTAGAGGCTGGTATAATTCAACCTAGTCAAAGTTCTTTCTTTGCTTCAGTAGTATTGATGCACAAGAAGGATGGATCATAGTGCATGTGTTTGGATTATAGGGAGCTCAATAAGCTCATTATTAAAGATAAATTTCTCATTCCTGTGATTGATGAATTACATATGTAATTTATTTTACCAGTTGGATCTTACGTTCCATGATATCATCAAATTTAGAATGAAGGCGAAGATACTGAAAGCAAAATTTTGGGCGATGAGGGTCATTATGAATTTTTGGTCATACCTTTTGGCCTTGAAATGCACACCTTATGCATTTTAAAGTTGATGAATTCATTTTCAATATGAAAATTTATGCTAAGTATTTTTTGATGATATACTAATCTACAACAAGTCTTGGAAGGATCATGTTCAACATGTTGACAGGGTGCTCAAACTATTGCAAGAGAAACAATTATATGCAAAAACATCCAAATGTTTATTTGGAGTACAAGAGGTGGAATATCTCGGTCATATTGTATCTCACGAGGGTGTTAAGTTAGACCCTAACAAAATTAAAGCCATTAAGGAATGGAAAGTCCCCACAACCATAAAGCAGTTGCGAGGATTTCTCGGGTTAATAGGGTATTATCACAAGTTTTTCAAGAATTATGGGAGAATAGCAGCACCTATAACAACATTATTGAAGAAAGATTCATTTTCTTGGACTCTTGAAGCAACTAAGGCCTTTGAACATCTTAAAGAAGCAATGTGCCTAGCACTGGTCTTAGCTACACCAGACTTCACAAAAATTTTTATTGTGGAATGTGATGCCTCGGGAAATGGAATTGGTGTTATTTTAATGCAAGAAGGAAGACCCATTTCTTTTGAAAGTCATCTAATCAAAGGAAAGTATTTATAGAAAGCTATTTATGAGAAGGAAATGTTAGCAATACTACATGCACTAAATAAATGGCGACCTTACCTAATGGGAAGACACTTCAAGGTAAAAATTGATCATGGTAGTCTTAAACACGTTTTGGAAAAAAGACTATCTCCAGAAGAGAAGAAAAAATGGGTCACAAAGATGTTGGGTTATGAATTTGAAATAATCTACAAAAAATGGAAGCTAAATGTTGTTGTAGATGCACTCTCAAGAAATAATGAAGAGGTGGAAGCATTGCTTTGTGCTATTTCTATTATCCAACCAGATTGGATAATCGAAGCAAGGGATGAATGGAAGAAGGATGGAGAAGTGTGGACACTCATTCAAAATTTGCAGCAAGATCCTAGTACATTTGATACATTTAGTTGGAAAAAATATTCCTTATGGTACAATGATCGCTTATATCTTTGTAAGAATTCCCAACTAAAACAAAAGATGTTGATCAGTGGTTGTCATTGATGTCAACCCAAGCAGCACCAGGGGATAACCCAATCTTGCATGGGAATTTTGACGTACCAAATTAACATATTTTGGGTCAATAATGCTTTTGATGGTTTCTACTTATCGAGATGTTTCTGTTGATATGTGGAACGCCATGTAATTCTTCACGGTTTGAGAGATATTCATGTTTGAAGTTTGTACCCCCAGTTAGTGGGATAAAACCCCAGGGGTTGTGGCATGGGTCATTGAAAAGTCATAATTAATATTGTTTAAGCTCCTACAATCCCTCCCACTTTCACTTGTTTAAGCCCCTCTCAACCTAAGCATTTATATAAATTATGATCCTCATATCCTCCTCATGCAAGGGATTTCGCCATCTGAAACAGGTCATCGTGGAATTTTCACTTTAACTATTTTTCTACAAAGGTTCAGAAGATGAAATTTTTATGAGGTGAAGCTGAAATACTGAGGAAGCTGCTATGAAAATTCAGATCATGGTGTGCAATATTTTCAGAGATATAATTTGTGGAAGTCAGTCTTTTTGCAGGCTCCTGAAATTCACCTCAAAGAAATGACCTTGGGAAAATCGTCATAAATCTCTCTTTGAGTATCGGATTTGAATTCCATAAAATGTGGTAGATAGTGCACATATTGCAGTTTTTTCTTTATAAATTTTAGAGCCGAATGAAGAAACAGTGACACGTGGCATGCCATACAAGTTTGCTCTGCTGAAACAGTCCATAATAAGGGCATTGTGAGAGACTGGGCATAACTCTCTCTTGAAGAATCCAAATTGGGTCAGACCTGTGGAATTGGAAATAAAACTTAGAGGAATACTACAGGACTGAAAATCACATATTGGGGATATGAAATAATAGAGATACACCAGATTCAATATCGAGCTCCTAGAAGGCAAGAAAAATCTAGATCATGTGTTGTCAAGGGCTACAAAGGACCAGAATTTCTTGGGCAACAAAGCAAAGCAAGGTGCAGCAGAGGGTAGCATGATAAGAGAAGCAACCAAGGTGCAGAAAAGTAGTAATAAGTTCATCACATGAAGTCTTCAAGTGGGCAGCACTACATACAGACATTGCAAAGGTATCATTGTAAATAAGTCATTTTAAATACATTATTGTAAAAATTGTTCAAGTATCTATCTGCCAAGAGTTGAAGAGGTAGTGTCGAGAGGTCTAGGATCATCATTAGGTGGTTGTGTCAAAGTTGCGGTTATGTTCTAGTGTATCTTCTTCTTCTACTTCATTATATATCATTGTAAAGTGGACCATTTTCCCTGGTACGGGATTCCATTCTTCTTTTATTCTTCTACAGGGTGGTAGGGTGGTGCTAGGGTGAGTTGTAGCTCATTGGATGTTGGGGCATCCGTTCAGTTAAATACTGAAGAATATTGGGTGTTGGAGCATCCATTCAGTGGGAGCTGGAGAAGAATGCTTTTCTAGATTCTAGGAAGTTGGAGCTTTATTTTCAATTGGAGTTGAATATTAAAGAATTATTAGAAAAGCATTAGGTGGTTTTTGTCCCGGAGTGGGTTTCCACCTTAAAAACTGTGTACATTTGTGTTCCTCTTGTTTACTGCTATCATTGTACAAACACTGATAATAATTGAAGATTAACTAATGCTCTAATTGAAAGGAATACTGATTCACCCCCCCCTCTCAATATTTCCAACAATTGGTTTGAAAGCTTGGTTCCTTCAATAGCAGTTTAACAGCTGGAAGGAGGTCATGGAGCATACCAAGAATGGTGTACCTCTGTTCAATGAAAATAATTATGCACTCTGGAAAGGGAGAATGGAGGTCTATCTCTTAGCGCAAGGTTACAAAGTATGGGACATTGTTCAAAATGGATTTACATCAACCGCGAATGAACAAGGTAAGAAGAACTTGGTAAATGATGCAAAAGAAAAGAATATTATTATCAATGGACTTATTGAATTTTCTTATCATAAGGTGTTGCATTGTAAAACCGCCAAAAATGTAAGGGACAAGCTTGAGAATATATATGCAGGTGACTCAAATGTCAAAGAAAGCAAAGCGTCAAATCTATAGAGAAATTTTTTAGCAACTTAGAATGAAAGAAGATTGCAACATTGCTGCATATTTCCAATACGTTGATGAAATAACCAATACTCTAAAAGGATTGGGAGAGCCAGTTGACGAGAAGAATATTATACGGAAGATTTTTAGAACATTGCCAGGGAGATTCAACCCAAAGGTATCGGTCTTAGAATACAGTGCAAATCTGGACAAACTCAGCAAAGAGGAATTACATCCGTTCCAATACTCTTGAAGAACAATTTCAAGGTCTCAAAATTGAAGTTGAAGAACACAAATGCATTGAAGAGTCACTTAAAAAGAATTTGGAAGAAAACAACCAAGAAAGGGAAGAATTAGAAGCCGAAGTAGTCTCGCTGCGTGAGGAAGTGAAGAAAGGAAAAACTATCCAAAGCTATGCCAACAGCTCAATGGAATTGGAAGAACTCATCAACAATAAACGATATTACAACGACAGAACTGGCATCGGTTACAAAGAAGAAGAAGCAGGACCTTCTACAACAAAATACAATGAACCTATGAGATCTGACATGCATGTAGACTTCATTGGACAATATTCACAAGAACAACCTTGGAAGACAATTCCTCAACGAAAATTTCCATCCAGGTACCAACATAGTTTTTATGGCTACTGTTATTCATGTGGAAAATTTGGTCATAAAGATGTAGAATGTCGCATGTACCCTAGGAACGAATACAATTCCAGGAGATCTATCAAATATGAACCTACCAGGGCTCAACAAAACATCAATAGATTTGAACATTTAAGAAATAATATTGAATGTTACAAATGTTGAAACTTTGGACACATAGCCAAAGACTGCAGACTTGAAAATCCTCAAGAAGAATCTTTGAAACCATAGAACGAACGAAAATGGAAGAAGAAGACTGATAATTTTTCTTTCACTCTCAAGGCTCAAAACAACAAAGATGTGTGGTATGTTGATAGCGGTTTCTCAATGCATATGATTGGAGATAGAAATAAATTTGTATCTCTGAAAGAGAAGAAGGATGGATCCGTGTCCTTTGGAAATGACGGATCTTCAAATGTTATAGGATCAGGTATTGTCACTCTCGGAAGCAAATATTCTCTAGCCAAGAATGTTCTATTGGTTGAAAACATGAATCACAATCTGCTCAGTGTTGGACAATGTGTGATCAAGGACACACAATACTATTCAACTCTATAAAATGTGAAATCAGGAAAGGCATGTATGGTGAATTTGTGGCTACAGAAAGACGAGCTCCAAACGACATATATGTTATGTATAAAGCAACTAAAGCATGTCTAATGGCTAAAGAGGATGATATAATATTTGTTAGCAATGATTATCGACTAAGTAAGAAGTTTGCTACAAAGATGCAAAGTGATTTCGAGATGTCTGTTAGCCACCTATAAAATTTGTTATAGCAAAAGGTGGCTAAAACTTTTTAGAGCCTTCAAGGAACAAATTTTGTTGCAAAAAGTGTTGGCTCTTGAAGACTCTTGAAGGCCTCACGCCTTTGACCAAACCTTCACTGTTGTTCCTGTCTTAAAAGCTATGAAATCCTGCTGATTCCTAAGAAAGAATACTGTTGCAAGCACCCTTGTCCTTTTCCCCCTTCTTCCAGACTAACCTCATCTTTTCCTTTTATTTTTCCATGAAATCCTTCATTTTCATGTTCCTCCCCTTTTCCCTTCATCAAAACCCCCTTGATAAGGTTTAAGACTCTTTCTTAGCCTTATAGAAACCCCCAAATTCCTTTGAAGACCATTGAAAATCTATCAAAATCATATTTTTTATATACCATAGACTTAAGCCCCCTTGGGCTAAGTCCTTAACCCTCCCCTCCATACGCCCAGGCGCTAGAACCGAGCGCCAGCCTTCCAATCACTTATCGCGTTACCCGATTTCGATTAGCCCCTCCTCTTTAACCCCCGGTCATATGTTTTCCCATATAACCCATGGCCCCGTAGACGGGTGCCTATCCGCTTCAAATAAAATATTTCCGCTCAAAGTGTAAACCTTCGGTTATATTAATCTTTCGATTTTAATTATATTTTAAAAACTTTTCCACCGATGCAAAATTCCAAGTCGATATCCACCGTCGATCTGATCTGCAAATCGACGGCGCGCAATCCATTTCTCAGTGGTCCCCGTCACCATTGCAAAACCACGCGGTATCCATCGCACCACTTTTGAGAGCAGGGCGGTATTTTTCATTTTGCAGCGATTCCATACACCGGTTGACGCATGGCCTGGGCACTGTTCACAAAACCACCGTCTATTGCGCGTTAAAGATCGGACGTGGACCCGGCGCGATATGGACGTCCATCGTCCGATCTGAGGCCGCTCATCGGACGACGATAGCTCACCGAAGAAGCCCGACAGTTAACCAGGGTACGACACGGTGTTTAACAAATCTCTACCGTCGATCTGATCTGCAGATCAACGGCGCATATTTAATCACGCGGTCCCCTCATCCACAGCAGTGCTGGTGGTCCCAGCGCCACATCAGCATCCATGCGGTAGATTTCTATTGGGGCGGGTCTCCGTGGTTTCTCGTCCAGTCAGAAAAACCGGGCCCAGGAATTTTATTTAACATGGTTTAATTGGAGTTTTGATGTCCGGTAACATTTTCTAAGGTTTTTAATGCCTGTCCTCCACCGTTGATCGTCTGGGGCCGATCTCATCCGACAACCCACGATCATCCCAAACCCCACACACCATTTTTAACCTATTTTCTCCATTTTTTCCAAATAAAGTGACCCTGTCGCGTTATTTTTCGCCTCTACTCCCGACCATCGATCTCTACGTGATCGATGGCTCTGATTTAAACTATTCTTCCACTTTCTCTTTGACTTCTCTCAATCAATCTCGACCGTCCACGTACCTTCTAAAGCAGCGAACCTATACATGCAGGATTTTATAATAGTTTTTTGTATTTTGCAGGGTTTTAATGGTTTTTCCGCCATGACTCAAGAAATTTCAAAGGAAGAAGGTCACGATCCTCCTACCTTCGATTCACCAAAGAAAATCAATCGTAGGGTTTAAACTTCACGTTTCATCGATGTTTCATGAGGCATTGATGCCATATCACCCCTGCGCAGCCCTGCATACCAGCAAAACATAGTAAATCAAGCACAGTCAGAGAGCATCAGTGTCGAAGAAAAAAATGTACCAGGACAGAAGATTGAAGACATATTTTCGGGGATCATGGCTAAGAATGATTATCAAAAGCCTAATCCCCAATTAAAACACAGTTTGAAGAAAATCTTAAGTGTTTTATCAACAAAAAGCCTCCACTGCCACATTTGAGGCAAATTGATTCCTCCCAGCTACTGGAATACCACCTGTGCCTCAAATTATTCAATCAGAGGCCAAATTTATTGATCAAGACCAAATATCTACCTCACAACGCACCCAGAGGATAAATTCTGCAGACAAACTGATGACAAAATATCAGCAGAGTAACCTCAACATCACACAGAGCCTCAAACGTCAACAAAAGCTCCCACCGAGCTTAATCTTTATGTAAATAATTTAGTACAGAAGACACCTATGTAAGCTTCTTTATTGAGCCCCTCAAAGGCCGAGAAGCCATTTAAGTCTGTATTAATTAGTTTTTGAGATCTTTTATCAGATCTCACCTCCTCATTCTTCTATATATACTCCTGCAGAAGATGAATGAGGGGTTGGTTGTAGAACATTGAAACGTAATTGAGCTCGAGGCTTCTATCTGTAAGTAGTGTTCACGGGCCCTTGGAGCTCTGCTGGTGGTAGATAGGTTAGTCTGAGATGTGTAGATGGTTGCTAAACTAAAGCATTGGACTTAAAGCTGTAACTGGTTTGGAGCATCAATACAAGCTGATTTATGGGATCCTGGTCTATGTTGACGGTGATGTTTTTCTCATTGTAACTTGTAATTTTGTTTCTGTTTTCACTGTGTTTCATATTCTCTTATAAAGAGTAGCATGCATAGAGTTAGGACCTACTGTATATCAGTACCCTTCTCTGACTTAAAACCTTTATCTGAATGTTTTCTTCCAATATGTGTTATTTGGGAATGATTTAATTCAGTTTAAGCATAGGAATGTTGGCGTTCCCTCGTCTTATTGCCTTAGCTGAATATTATTCTTGAATTTATGTTCAGTACTAGTTAAGTAGAGATGAAATATGGAAGATATGGTGTGCCCTGGTCCTAGTTTTATCCCCAAAGGCTGTCTGGATGTTTCCCTTGGAATGTGTTAAAAGCTGGCTAGTTTAGAAGTACTTACGAGATCTTAGGCCATTTTGTGTCATCTTTGTGTTTGTCTTGAAAGTAACCAGGTAAAGCAGAGCTAGGAAAGGATTTGTGGTGAGCCTGGCCCGCTAGTTTCTACTCCAACAGTTGCCTTCAAGTTTCCCCTTGTTTTAAAATGTTTTCTGTCGAAAGTGTATCAAAGGCTGGCTAGTTTAAAAGTACTTACCAGATCCTAGTTTGCTTTTATGTTCTTCTTAAGTGTTTGTCAAAGGATGGCTATTTTAAAAGTACTTACCAGATCCTGGGCTGCTCTTTGTTCTGCATCTGTTTAATTCTCCTTCTTGTTGTATCATTTCATTCCATAAATCAATCTTCAAAGAGATCCTTAGACATAGATGACTTGCCCCATGGACCACTCTTGCCTCTTCTTGTTCCAATTAAACCCTTTTATGACCCCATAGCCCAATGGACTAAAACCTGCAATTATCTATCTTCAGCCAGCTGTTCTCTTATGCAGAAAACTATCTTTGTTTCTTTGTTCATTTCCCTCAACCAACATTGAATAATAATAAACAAAAACAGACCCCCTAGGCCTTCATAACTAACCTAATATCAGCCTTTAAACTAAAAATCCAATCATCTTGCCTTTGTGGAGAGATCCCTCTCCGGATTCAGGAGGGCTAGATCCTAGAATCCAAAAGTGGTTGAAACGGTGTTTCTCCCTACGACCGGACTTTCGCCAATCTTGCTAATTACAGGGAGCTAATATTTTTGGCGACTCCACTGGGGAACAAAACCCATAATCATTTTCATTTTAGGGTAACCATAGGACATCAGATCACTTTGGGTTCCCTTAAAAACTTCATAAAACTTGTGAGTGAAAAGCAACCTTTGAAATCACTACCGAGGAATGGTAATAATGATGGAACTTGTTTGAATCAGTGACAAACTAGGTAAACCATAGGATTCTCTCAAGACTTTATCTAACCTTGAAAAAAAAGTTGGCTTAGCCGTAAGAGTACACTGTCTTTGTCTCATAACCGTAGCTAAGTTTTGAAATAGAGTTAGGATATTCTTAGAAACCACACAATTGAAAAATAACTCATAAAACACCAAAAATATTTCAGATTGGTATCCAATAAAAATGGTGGTGGATCATAAAACCTTTTACCTCCTTAGGAGCTAAAAACTTCCACTTGGCGACTCCACAATCCTCAACAGACCTTAAGACTCCACTGGGAAGAACCCTTACTATTATAATATCATTCAAACTTAGTTAGAGGACTGTAGGATTTAAATTTGTAAAATAGACTAGTTAACCTCTTGAAGATTGTTATATCCGGTTGAACTTTTCTTGTTTATTTGGGTCTAAAAAAACACACCATCGTGGCTTCTAGAAAGATTCATACTAGAGCCTACCTAGACCCTGATCCACCTGATATAGTCGGTAACCCAAAAAGTATCCTTAGGAATTCTCCTAGGATTAAATTATCAACTATTTTCATATCACCCTTGAGAGCTAATTCAGTTCCTGAAAATCTTTCAGCTCTACAACAATCACAAGTTAACTTAGTAAATCCCTTTAGAACTAGGTCTCTTGGTGATTTAGATCATTTAGATTCTGAGTCTTCACTTTCATCTCCTAAAACAAGTGAACATCCTGGTAGAAGAGAAACAACACCTCCTGATTTCCATTTCCTTTACAACCTAGGTGCCTCTCATCCAAGATCATCTCAGCAGTATATTCATGGTCCATCCACTTTTGCTCATCCTACATCCACTGTTCAAACCACTCCACTTTAGCCCACTTTCCCTTTCGTTAATCCACTTCTTGTGAATCCACCCCCACCACATATCATGGCAGCATGGTATGCTCCCTTAGTCCTTCCTCTTCAATTAGTCAATATTCCATAGGATTATCAGTCCAAAATTCCATTATATGATGCTAGCAATGCTACAACTGTATCACAACATGTGGATAAGATGAATGAATACTTTGACAGGAATGAAATTGATGATGATTCTGTCAATCTTAGACTATTTTCTCAGAGCTTAGGGGGAGAAGCAAGAAAATGGTTCAAAGGCTTAACCCCCCATAGTATTAACGATCTCCAGGCCTTCCATCAAACATTCTTAAACAAATGGGAAGTAAAGAAAAACCCTCTTCAAGTCCTTTCTGATTACAAATATCTCCACAGAAACGCGAGGGAACTGTTCAAGCTTATTGTACCAGATTAAATAGTGTGTATAATTCACTTTCCCCAGAACTAAAACCTCCACAGGGCTAAGCTTTAAACAAGTTTCCTGAAGGGTTTGACACTGAGATGGCCTATCAGCTAAGAGAGAGAGATTTTTCAGCTCTTGAAGAGATGCAAAAGGGTGTTCTTTCTGTGGAAGTCAACTTAATGGAAAAGAGAGCAAGAATGAAAAATAAGAAGAGAGTCTCTTTTAGAGAGGAAAATACACCTTCTACTTCAAACTCAAAGATGGAGAAAATGATGGAAGAAATTATGAAAGAGATGAGCATAATTAAGAGAGGCACACGATCATTTGAGGACATGATGCTCCTGACTTGCTCCCTGACAGGTAGAATTTTAGAAACCTCCAAACGGACCTAGGGAAGATTATCCAACGAGATCACTCCTCCCTTTCATCAAAACTATGTAAGTGAGGTTGAGGAAGCAGATGAAATAACAGAGGATGATGATATAAACATGTTGGGAGTAGATAATGATGACTTTGAGGTGCATTATGATAGAAAACAAGGTCTATACACACCTTATGATGACAGAAGAAATGATGATTGAAATTATCATCAAGACATGGAAAATGTCATCATAGAATCTCAAAAAGAATATGACCTTAGAAGCAAAACCAGTCAACAAACTCCCAACACTAAAACCTCTGACAAGCCTTCACAAAGTAGCACTACAACCAAGCCTAAAATGGTCAAACAAAAGGAAAAAACAGTGGTTGTAAATGCTGATAATGGTAAAGAGAAGGGCACTCAAAACGATGAAAAAATAAGTGCAGAAATTAGTAGTACTAACATCTCAGCTAGTACTCCTGTTAAAACAATTTTGTCAAAAATAAATAAAACGAATCAACAAGATGACTTTGCTGATAGAGTGATAGCTAATAGGGCTGAAACAAGTACCTTAAAGAATCAAATTCCTTTTAGCCTGGACCAGGAAGTTTCGAAGATCAAAATCTCTGTTCCCCTGACAGAATTAGCTGCCCAACATGTATATAGGACCCAAATTTTGAAGGCTTTAAACATTGAAGAGAATGAGGACACTGTCAATCTTAATGATTACCAACTAGAGCTTATCTTTGGTCAAAATATTGAAGGTATGTATCAAGAGGGACTTGTGCCTCCCTTTTATGTGAGTTTAAACGTTCATGACAAGATTTTGCACAACGCTATGCATGATTCCGGGGCTTCTCATAATTTAATGCCAAAAGCTGTAATGGAGAGCCTTGGTTTAGAAATCACCAGAACTTACAAAGATCTTTACTCCTTTGACTCAAGCAGAGTAAAATGTTTAGGATTAATCAAAGACCTTTGTGTTAACTTAGCTCAGATTCCAGTCGAATGCTTAGTAATGGATATTTTTGTGGCTGATGTTCCCCCAAAATATGGAATGTTGTTATCAAGATCATGGGGGGCTAAGTTACAAGGTACTATGCAAATGGACATGACCTATGTGAATATCCATGTTTTCAATTAGAATAGAAGACTTTACAGAGAATCCCATATGCAATACACAGTCACAAGCCAAGACAGACCACAGAAATCTCCTCTGTATTCTGTAAATACAGGCCTTGATTCTTTTATTATGTGTAACAGTGAAACATTTAGTGAACAAATCACTTCAATAGGATTAATGGCTAATATGGAAGAAGAGGAACATAACGCAGAAGTGTCCGAACAGTTGGCTGAACCTCTGAATATCAGCAAACCAAACACAGGTCTTGAGCTTCAAGTTGTGTGTCCATTGCTCCTAAACCTTGACAGTCAAGAAAAAAATCCTCAACCCAATGAAGAACATGAGGAGTTAAAACAAACGCAACTAAATGCTGACATTCCACAACAATCAAGAAGCACGTTAGTTGAAGAGGACAACCACCAAACAGATGAAACTAAGAATAGTCCTCTGTGGAGTATGTATTTTGATGGATCCTGCACTAGAACTAACGCTGGTGCAGGCGTCTGGATTTCCAACACTAAAAATAACCACACAGACATCATTTCCTGTAAATTAAACTGTCAGTGTTCCAATAACATAGCGGAGTATGAATCCTTTCTCTTAGGCTTACATCTATTGAAAAAGTTAGGAGCCAGAAGAATCAATGTGTATGGGGATTCAGAGTTAGTCATTAGGCAAGTTAATGGGGAGTATAATGAAAATCATCCTAGACTTAGGGCCTACCGAAACGATTTCATGGACCTTTTAAAAACATTCGAGCAGTCCAAACTGGTTTTTGTCCCAAGAAAAAGAAATATTGCGGCCCATAATTTAGCCTTTGCAGCTAGAACATGCTTAATGCCATATAACACCAAAGATTGCACAACTCAAATGAAATTTAGACCAGCCGTGCCTGATAATAAAAATTATTGGCAGGTGTTTGACGGAGACAAACAAATAGAAGACTTCATGCAATTCAGAAATGAATTCGAACTACACAGTTTGGACTCAGACTATGATACAGACTGCGATGAAGAAAATTTTCGTGGTGAAGAAGAGCCCTCTCTTGAGCTTGTCAATATTAATCTTCTGACTAGCAAACTAAAAAATAAAATATAATTGAATGCAGAGTTAGAAACAGAGGAGTTAGAAACTCTGCACTCTAAAGATGAAAGTTTGCCAAGCGGTCTGGCACCTTTAGAAGAGTTGTTTGATTTTAACGATGTGGCAAATAAACCAAGACTGGAGCCTGTAGAGACTGAAGTGGAAGAGTGAAATATAGGCAGTGAACTTAAACCAAAAATGATTAAACTGTCTAAAAATTTTCCAGCTCACATTAAACTCAAATACATAGAGCTGTTTAAAGAGTTTTCTGATGTTTTTGCGTGGAGTTACGAAGATCTTAAATCCTATGACACTAAAATAATACAGCACAAAATCCCCCTCAAAGAAAACCAAAAATATCAACAGTAGCAGCGAATAAACCTGTTCGATTGTACAGTCGAGAGGAGATCATACTGAAAATGTACTGTGAGTATTATTTTCCCAAATGTGTGATGGGTGTCTGATAAATTGTCTGATTAGGAAGAAAACTGGAGAGATCAGGCTTTGTATAGACTTTAGAGACTTAAAAAAAGCTTCATTAAAGGACAACTACCCTTTACCTAAGATGGATCATATCTTACAAAGGGTGGTAGGTTCTAGAAAAATTTCTTTGCTTGATGGCTACTTAGGGTACAATCAGATCCTAGTCCACCCTGCTGATCAATTAAAGACAACCTTTGCTATACCATGGGGCACTTTCATGTATGTGAAAATGCCCTTTGGTCTAATGAATGCTGGAGTAACTTTTCAAAGAGCCATGGACATAGCATTCTCGGAGGAACTAGGCTTCTTCATCATTATATACCTTGATGATGTCACTGTGTTTTCAAAAACAGATGAAGAGCACTTACAACATTTGAGAAAAGTTTTCAAGAAATGCAGAAAGTTCGGAATATCTTTAAACCCTAGGAAGACACTTTTTGGTCTCCAAGAAGGTAAACTTCTTGGGCACATTATTTCTGAGGAGGGTATAAAAATATATCCCAAGAGGATTGAGGCCATTTTGCAAATCTCTCATCCTTGAAACATCAAAGAGTTGCAATCTTTCATTGGAAAGATTAACTTTTTGAGAAGGTTCATCCCCAACTTCCCTGAGCTCCTTAGAAATATTACAAGCATGTTGAAGAGGGAGCAAGGGGTTAAATGGACCTTGGAAGCAAAGAAATCTTTTGAACTGGTGAAACAAGCATTAACCAAAACACTGGTTCTTATAAGTCCTGATTTTTCAAAAGATTTTTACATTTTTTCATTTGCATCAGAACATACCATAGTTGTTGTCCTTTTATAGAAAAATCCACAAGGACAAGAGCAGCCTATTGCATTCTTTATTAAGGCATTGAGGGATTCCCCTCTGAAGTATAACATTATGGAGAAGCAAGCTTTTGCTTTGGTCAAAGCTTTGAAAGACTTCAGGGTGTACATCCTTCACTCACACATCATTGCCTTTGTCCCAAAATCAGTTGTTAAATACATTCTAACACAGGACCCAGATGGTAAGAGAGGAAAGTGGATTGTTGTTATTCTTGAATATGATTTAGAGATAAAACCCGCCAAACTCATCAAAGGAAAAATGTCTAGCTAGATTAATGGTTGAATCAAATTTTGAAGTTCTTGATATTAATATAATTGATGCTTTGGATGACCAAGAAAGTTTCTCAACTCCCATTATTGAAGACATTTTTATGAATTCTCCTTGGTATGCTCACATTATTTATGTTTTGCTTAATCTAAATACATCTCCTGGTTTGACAAAGACAAAGGCAAGATTCCTAAAGTTAAAAGATGTAAACTATTGAATTATAGATAAATGTCTTTATTGGAAAACTGCAAGCGATCTATTGCTTAAATTTTTGCCTGATTTTGATGCAGAGAAGGTTAAGCACCAGTTCCATGAAGGAGAGTGTGGAGGTCATTTGTATTGGAAGACAACAGCCAACAAAATTCTGAGGTCTGGTTTCTATTGGCCTACTCTTTTCCATGATGTGCACAAGATGATCATAGCCTATCATAAATGTCAACTTTTCGAAGGTAAAAGAAAACTGCTACCCCTACCTCTACATCCAATCACTGTTGAAGCCCCATTTCAATAGTGGGGACTTGACTTCATAGGAGAAATACATCCACCATCTTCTGCCCAGCATAGGTGGATTCTCACTACCACAGAATATTCACTAAGTGGATAGAAGCCATACCTTGTAGATAGGCCAATGATTCAATTATTATTAAATTCATGGAGACTAACATTCTCTCTAGATTTGGCTGCCCTACTAAGATCATCACTGATAATGCAACAGCATTTGGATCAAAGAGGATGGCTGAGTTCTGTCACATATATCAGATAACATTGGGGCATTCCACGGCCTATTACCCTCAAGGTAATGGAATTGCAGAATCCTCAAACAAAAGTTTAGTGAACATAATCAAGAAACTGTTGGAGGACAATAAAAAATCTTTCCACACAAAGCTAGTTCATGCACTTTAGGCTGACAGATTGAATTTGAAGAAATTTATTGGCATGTCACCCTTCCAGCTTGTGTATGGTACTGAAGAAATTTTTCCAAACAACCTTGGTGTACCAGTGATGAAGTTGATCCAAGAATTGCAAACTGAAGAAAATGACAAGATCAGAAGAATAAATCAGACCATTCATCTTCAACAAACCAGAGAGGAAGTTTATAACAAAGCATTGCAGAAACAGGACAACATTAAAAAGCTTTTTGATAGAAGAACAAAGGCCAGCAATTTCAAAATTGGGGACAAAGTTTTAAAGTGGGACTCAAGGAGGGAAGACAAGGGCAAGCATGGAAAATTTGACAACTTATGGCTTGGCCCTTACTCTATTCATTCAGCTGTTGGTAACAATGCTTATTTTTTACAGGAGTTGAATGGAGTAGAATTGTTTGGGGGCCCTGTCAATGGCAGGATGCTTAAAAATTACTTCTTTTGATCCATGCTATGTTTTAAAGCCTTTTTATCTTTTCCTCATTATAAATATCTCATCCACCATTGCATTCAAAGTTATAAAAAATCAAAAATACAAAAACAAAGAAAAGAAAGAAAAGAGGGCAGACTCTGAAAACAAGAAAGGTATAGCCCCATACCAAAAAAGAGAAACGAATCTAAAAGTGTGCAAGTTTAAATGCCACTCCTGAAAAAACACTTCTAGTTAGTCAAAAATCCTAATCTTGACTAATTAGTTTTAAATTTTCTGCTGATAGGATAGTGAATTCGATTCGCCAAACTGTTTAATCTTGGCTTATCAGTAGATAGATTAGGATAGAAATTAAAGGTTCAAACATGCACAAAATCTGAACCTAAGGTTTCAAAGTGTAGAAATTTGCTGAATAAATCACTTATTCAATGAGATATTGAAGAACACATCATTCAGTGCATACCATAACGCATATCTCTATCTAGGTAAATTATTATTTTATGGAAATAATAAAGGCAATCACATCTAGATAATTACTGCATACCAACTTCAGTAATAGCATATGAAACAAGCCTATGACGCAAGCTCCTGCGGCTCTGTATATTATGGAGAAATCATGTAACAGAAACAAGTAATGCCTCACAAGTACTCGGTACTTTCTCATAAAATTACACACAAATTATAGTTTTGGGCAATTCTTAGTTCAAAGCCTCCTTCATTTACATTTTACTCTCAGCCATGATCATAGCTTGTCTATGTAGAGATAAGGTGCAGTCTCACAGCTGTGCCTTGTCATGAAAATTCACTCCAAGTATGGTGCAAATCTCATGCTGCTTCAGTCCTCAAGCTGACCAGGTCACACTGCACTTTCATCTACCTCTTTCACTGGTCTCCACTGAACTGATCATGCACTGTAGTGAACTGATGTGTTCTTGAGTTGAATAATGAGTTAATAATTAATGAATTAAATAATATTTAATTCACTCCACTCATAACTAATTGATTAGATAGTTAAACTAATCTCAACTAGTTCAACTAAAATAAACAGAACACAACTCCACTATCTGTCCCATTAACTCCACCAAACTTCTGTCACTGAAGTCATAACTGAAGTCAACCATGCATGATGCCATCAAACCCTAGGAACCACATGATTCCTCTGTCAGATGCATGAGCCACCTCTGTAGCTCGAACTGAAGTGCTCCAAGAGAGTAAACTGTTGTTTATAGTCTAAATATTATTAAGGGTAAATAATATTTGACTTCCATATTTTTAGGAGAGGCAGTCTAAAAATAGCCTGTGACCTAAAAATATGAGTCTCGTCTATTTTTACCAACATGTCGCATACTTCAAGAATCTCCAACTGGAATCCCCGAATCATGCTCCGTATGTCTAAAAATAGACATAGTCTAAAAATAGATTTTGCGCCAGAATTTGCCTGCGGGCCCACTTAGTGAAGGCGACTTCATTTCACTAAGTTCCATCATCTTGCTGCATTCTCAACACAAAGAGAAAATGACTCAAATCTGTTTCAAATTCTGAGTCAAAAGATGTAAAAAATATGGTTCTAAGTTGCTCAGAATCTGAACCAGAGAACAAGGAAAGATAGCTCACAATAAAGTCAAAACAGAGCTATACAAAAGAGAAAGGAAATGCTTTCAAATTTCATATCTCAGGCCTTCCAAATTTTTGTTTTAAATTTTCTGTAAAATAAATGTCTATGTGTAGCTTTTTTTTATGCCATAGATCACAGCAAGTCAAACAGCTTAATCTTGACTTGACTGTTTTTAAATTTCTGTTGTAGAATTTAGAGAATAAAGTCTGTTGGAAAATTTAATCCCAACAGACAGTAGATTAGGTAGAAAATTATATGGGCTCAACTGTTTAATCTGAGTCCATAAAGAAATAAGGAATATAAATAGATTAGATTTCTTTCTTTCAAAAGAATAAAATGTTGTGAAAGGAGTTTGCCAATCCAAGTGCACTCTAATGGAGAAAAAATGTTAGATCAGTAGGATTGGGTAGGTAGAAAATTGTATTGATGAAAATCCATTTCTTTATGGCTGCTAACATGTTTTCAAAGCAAGGTAATCCCAGCAAAAGAAGGGCAACCCAATGGATGAGGCACAGGTCAACCTCCCAGAGAATGCAAGTCTGAAGTTCTTGATGCCTTCAAGAAGGCACCATCCCCAAGTGGAGCCACTATTAGCCACCTATAAAATTTGTTATAGCAAAAGGTGGCTAAAGATATTTAGAGCCTTCAAGGAACAAATTTTGTTGCAAAAAGTGTTGGCTCTTGAAGACTCTTGAAGGCCTCATGCCTCTGACCAAACCTTCACTGTTGTTCCTGTCTTAAAAAATCTGAAATCCTGCTGATTCCTAAGAAAGAATACTGCTGCAAGCACCCTTGTCCTTTTCCCCCTTCTTCCAGACTAACCTCATCTTTGCCTTTTCTTTTTCCATGAAATCCTTCATTTTCATGTTCTTCCCCTTTTCCCTTCATCAAAACCCCCTTGATAAGGTTTAAGACTCTTTCTTAGCCTTATCGAAACCCCCAAATTCCTTTGAAGACCATTGAAAATCTATCAAAATCATATTTTTTATATACTATAGACTTAAGCCCCCTTGGGCTAAGTCCTTAACCCTCCCCTCCATACGCCCAGGCACCAGAACTGAGTGCCAGCCTTCCAAGCGCTTATCGCGTAGCCCGATTGCTATTAGACCCTCCTCTTTAACCCCCGGTCATATGTTTTCCCATATAACCCATGGCCCTGCAGATGGGCGCCTATCCGCTTCAAATAAAATATTTCCGCTCAAATAAAATATTTCCGCTCAAAGTGTAAACCTTTGGTTATATTAATATTTCGATTTTAATTATATTTTAAAAAAATTTATGCCGATGCAAAATTCCAAGTTGATATCCACCGTTGATCTGATCTGCAGATCGACGGCGCACAATCCATCACCCGGTGGTCCCCGCCATCCACTCACCATTGCAAAACCACGCGGTATCCATCGCACCGCTTTTGAGAGCGGGGCGGTATTTTTCATTTTGCAGCGATTCCATACACCGGTTGATGCGTGGCCTGGGCACTGTTCACAAAACCACCATCCATCGCGCATTAAAGATCGGACGTGGACCCGGCGCGATATGGACGTCCATCGTCCGATCTGAGGCCGATCATCGGATGGCGATCGCTCATCGAAGAAGCCCGACAGTTAACCAGGGTACGACGCGGTGTTTAACAGATCTCTGCCGTCAATCTGATCTGTAGATCGACAACCCATATTTCATCGCCCGGTCCCCTCATCCACAGCAGTGCTGGTGGTCCCAGCACCACATCAGCATCCACATAGCAGATTTCTATTGGGGTGGGTCTCCGTGGTTTCTCGTCCAGTCAGCAAAACCGGGCCCAGGAATTTTATTTAACATGGTTTAATTGGAGTTTTGATGTCCGGTCACATTTTCTAAGGTTTTTAATGCCTGTCCTCCACCGTTGATCATCTGGGGCCGATCTCATCCGACGGCCCACGATCATCCCGAACCCCACACATCATTTTTAACCTATTTTCTCTATTTTTTCCAAATAAAGTGACCTTGTCACGTTATTTTTCGCCTCTGCTCTCGACCGTCGATCTCTACGCGATCGACGACTCTGATTTAAACTATTCTTCCGCTTTCTCTTTGACTTCTCTCAATCAATCTTACCGTTGGATGATGCCATCAAACGGCCATGCTCCCTCCACGTACCTTCTGAAGCAGTGAACCTATACATGCAGGATTTTATAATAGTTTTTTGTATTTTGCAGGGTTTTAATGGTTTTTCCGCCATGACTCAAGAAATTTCAAAGGCAGAAGGTGACGATTCTCCTGCCTTCGATTCACCAAATAAAATCAATCGCATGGTTTAAACTTCACGTTTCATCGATGTTTCATGAGGCATTGATGCCATATCACTCCTGCACAGCCCTGCATACCAGCAAAACACAGTAAATCAAGCACAGTCAGAGAGTATCAGTGTCGAAGAAAAAAATGTACCAGGACAGAAGATTGAAGACAGATTTGCGGTGATCACGGCTAAGAATGATTATCAAAAGCCTAATCCCCAATTAAAACACAGTTTGAAGAAAATCTTAAGTGCTTTATCAACAGAAAGCCTCCACTACCACATCTGAGGCAAATTGATTCCTCCCAGCTACCGGAATGCCACCTGTGCCACAAAGTATTCAATCAGAGGCCGAAGTTATTGATCAAGACCAAATATCTGCCTCACAACGCAGCCAGAGGATAAATTCTACACACAAACTGATGACAAAATATCAACAGAGTAACCTCGACATCACACAGAGCCTCAAAGGTCAACAAAAGCTCCCGCTGAGCTTAATCTTTATGTAAATAATTTAGTATAGAAGACACCTATGTAAGCTTATTTATTGAGCCCCTCAAAGGCTGAGAAGCCATTTAAGTTTGTATTAATTAGTTTTTGAGATATTTTATCAGATCTCACCTCCTCATTCTTCTATATATACTCCTGCAGAAGATGAATGAGGGGTTGGTTGTAGAACATTGAAACGTAATTGAGCTCGAGACTTCTATCTGTAAGTAGTGTTCACGGGCCCTTGGAGCTCTGCTGGTGGTAGATAGGTTAGGCTGAGATGTGTAGATGGTTGCTAAACTAAAGCATTGGACTTAAAGCTGTAACTGGTTTGGAGCATCAATACAAGCTGATTTATGGGATCCTGGTCTATGTTGACGGTGATGTTTTTCTCATTGTAACTTGTCATTTTGTTTCTGTTTTCACTGTGTTTCATCTTCTCTTATAAAGAACAGCATGCATAGAGTTAGGACCTACTGTATATCAGTACCCTTCTCTGACTGAAAACCTTTATCTGAATGTTTTCTTCCAATCTGTGTTATTTGGGAATGATTTAATTTAGTTTAAGCATACGAATGCTGGCGTTCCCTCATCTTATTGCCTTAGCTAAATATTATTCTTGAAAGTTATGTTCAATGCTAGTTAAGTAGAGATGAACTATGGAAGATATGATGTGCCCTGGTCCTAGTTTTATCCCTAAAGGCTGTCTGGATGTTTCCCTTGGAATGTGTTAAAAGCTGGCTAGTTCAGAAGTACTTACCAGATCTTAGGCCATTCTGTGTCATCTTTGTGTTTGTCTTGAAAGTAACCAAGTAAAGCAGAGCTAGGAGAGGATTTGTGGTGAGCCCGGCCCGCTAGTTTCTACTCCAACAGTTGCCTTCAAGTTTCCCCTTGTTTTAAAATGTTTTATGTCGAAAGTGTGTCAAAGGCTGGCTAGTTTAAAAGTACTTACCAGATCCTAGTTTTCTTTTATGTTCTTCTTAAGTGTTTTTCAAAGGCTGGCTATTTTAAAAGTACTTACCAGATCCTGGGCTGCTCTTTGTTCTGCATCTGTTTAATTTTCCTTCTTATTGTATCATTTCATTCCATAAATCAATCTTCAAAGAGATCCTTAGACATAGATGACTTGCCCCATGGACCACTCCTGCCTCTTGTTGTTCCAATTAAACCCTATTATGACTCCATAGCCCAATGGACTAAAACCTGCAATTATCTATCTTCCTGGCCAAAGATTGTTCTATCTTCTTGCAACTTCTCACCTTTGAAACTATTTACATTTAGAACTTTCCATCTCAAACAGTAATCATGCTCAACCATCCAAAAAAAAAACAAATCCTAGGCCTTCATAACTAGCCTAATATCATTACCCCAAACTTCAAAGACAAAGCCATATTTGCACTTATTGGAGAGATCCCTCTCCGGATTCAGGAGGGCTAGATCCTATAATCCCAAAGTGGTTGAAACGATGTTTCTCCCAGCGACCGGACTTTCACCAATCTTGCTGATTACAGGGAGCTAACAATGTCTTTACTTGGTGATCTGACATACTTCTTAGGGCTTCATATATCTCAGCAAGAGAAAGGAATATTTATATGTAAATCGAAGTACATCAAGGAAATTCTCAAGAAATTCAAAATGGAAGATTGCAAACCCATCCTTACTCCGATGGCAATAGGTTGCAAATTGAACATAGACAACTCATCTAAGGATGTGGATCAAAGGTTGTACATATCTATGATTGGTAGTCTTCAATATGTAACAACCTCTCAGCCAGATGTTATGCAAGGAGTTGGACAAGCAGCAAGATTCCAAGCAACACCAAAAGAAGCACATATTATTGCCATCAAAAGAACTCTTCGATGTCTAAAGTGAACAACAGAATATGGCTTGTGGTATCCCAAGGGTAACAATATTATTATTCATGCCTTTACAAATGCAGATTGGGCAGGAAGCATTGATGATCGTGAGAGTACTTGTGAAGCATTGGAATATCTTTGCTAGAAGCTTGGGATTCTCCCAAGTTCTCATTAGATTTTCCTTATTCAAAATATAAAGGGGGAGTGGAAGTGTGTACAGGTTCGTAGGATGGTTGTGTGTCAAGGGGAGTGGAAGTGTGTGCAGATCCGCAAGATGGTTGTGTGTCAGGGGAGTAACCCTTTTCCATTGATGTCAAAGGGAGAGAGAATGTTGTAGGAAGAGGTTTCATGATCGCAGGGGGAGTACTTGTGTTGCCATCAATTCCAAAGGGGGAGATTGTTGATCAACGGTTGTCATTGATGTCAACCCAAGCAGCACCAGGGGCTAACCCAATATTGCATGGGAATTTTGACGTACCAAATTAACATATTCTTGGTCAATAATTCTTTTGATGGTTTCTACTTGTCGAGATGTTTCCGTTGATATATGGCACGCCATGTAATTCTTCACGGTTTGAGAGATATTCATGTTTGAAGTTTGTACCCCCAGTTAGTGGGATAAAATCCCATGGGGTTGTGGCATGGGTCATTGAAAAGTCATAACTAATATTTTTTAAGCTCCTAAAATCCCTCCCACATTCACTTGTTGAAGCCCCTCTCAACCTAAGCATTTATATAAATTGTGATCCTCATATCCTCCTCATGCAAGGTATTTCTCCATCTGAAATAGGTCATCGTGGAATTTTCGCTCTAACTCTTTTGCTACGTACAAAGGTTCAGAAGCTGAAATTTTTATGAGGCGAAGCTGAAATTTTTATGAGGCGAAGCCGAAATACTAAGGAAGCTGCTATGAAAATTTCAGATCATGGTGCACAATATTTTTGGAGATATGATCTGTGGAAGTCAGTGTTTTTGTAGGCTCCTGAAATTCATCACAAAGAAGTGACCTTGGGAAAATCGTCATAACTCTCTCTTTGAGTATCGGATTGGAATTCTGTAAAATGTGGCAGATAGTGCACAGACAATAGCTTTTTCTTTATCAAGTGTAGAGCCAAATGAAGAAATAGTGACATGTGGCACACCGTACAAGTTCGCTCTGCAGAAACAGTCCATAATCAGGGCATTGTGAGAGATTGGGCATAACTCTCCCTTGAAGAATCCAAATTGGGTCAGACCTGTGGCATTGGAAAGAAAAATTATAGGAATAATAAAGGACTAAAAATCACATATTGGGGATCTTAAATAATAGATATACACCAGATTCAATATCGAGCTCCTAGAAGTAAAGAAAAAGCTAGATCATGTGTTTTCAAGGGCTACAAAGGACCAGAGTTTCTAGGGCAGCAAAGCAAAGCAAGGTGCAGCAGAGGGTAGCATGAAAAGAGCAGCAACCAAGGTGTAGAATAGCAATAAGAAGTTCATCACATGAAGTCTTAAAGTGGGCAGCACTGCATACAATCATTGCAAAGGTATCATTGTAAATAAGTCATTGTAAATACATTATTGTAAAAATTGTTCAATTATCTATTTGCCAAGAGTTGAAGAGGTAGTGTCGGGAGGTCTAGGATCATCATTAGGTGGTTGTGTCAAAGTTGGGGTTATGTTCTAGTGTATCTTTTTCTTCTACTTCATTCTATATTATTGTAAATTGGATCATTTTCCCTGGTACGGGAGTCCATTCTTCTTTTATTCTTCTACAGGGTGGTAGGGTGGTGCTAGGGTGAGTTATAGCTCATTCGGTGTTGGGGCATCCGTTCAGTTAACTACTAAAGAATCTCGGGCGTTGGAGCATCCATTCAGTGGGAGCTAGAGAAGAATGATTTTCTAGATTCTAGGAAGTTGGAGCTTTATTTTCAATTGGAGTTGAATATTAAAGAATTATCAAAAAAGCATTAGGTGGTTTTTGTCCCGGAGTGGGTTTCCACCTTAAAAACTGTGTGCATTTGTGTTCCTCTTGTTTACTACTATAATTGTACAAACACTGATAATAATTGAAGATTAAATAATGCTCTAATTGAAAGGAATATTGATTCACCCCACCCCCCCCTCAGTATTTCCAACAAAAGATTCTTTTGGAATCACACACTTCTCCTTTAGGAGGAGACTCGGGATTTTTAAAAATTTACCACAGGGTGAAGAAATAATTTTTTTGGGATGGCCATAAATCTGATATTCAAAAGTTTGTGGCAGAATTTTTGGTTTTCCAGCAAAATAAAGTTGAGACAATTAAGACCCCAGGTCTTCTACAACCTTTATCCATTCCAAGTCAATGTTGGGAGAATATTTCAATGGATTTTATCATAGGTTTGCCTAAGTCTGAAGGAAAGAGTGTCATCATGGTGGTAGTTGATAGACTTACCAAGTATGCACACTTTTATGCATTATCTCATCCATTTAAAGCAAGTACAATTGCTACTACATTTATGGACACAACTCAAAAGCTACAAGGAAACCCAAAGATTATTGTGAGCGACAGAGACCCCATTTTTACTGGAAATTTTTGGACGGAGTTATTTTCTTGTTTGGGTACTCAATTAGCTCATAGCTCATCTTATCATCCTCAATCCGATGAGTCGGCGAGATAGTGAATAAATGTTTGGAAGGATATGTTCGTTGTTTTGTATACGATAAACAAACACGATGGGTCGAGTGGGTCGAATGGTTACCTCTCCTTTGAATGGTGGAATAAAAATTCCTTCCATACTATAGCAAAAATGACGCCCCATTTATGGCACTTTATGGATATCATCATAGTCCATACATCATCTTTAAGAGAAAATTCTAAGGTTTAAGAAGTGGGAAAGATCATCAAGCATCAATAAGAAGTTCTCCCGACTCTTAAAGGATAACCTAAATTTAGCACAAAATCAAATGAAACAAGTTTTAGATCGGCAACATGGTGAACTGATTGATGTGAAATTTGAGTATTTTCTGACTACAACCATACAAGCAAATGTCCCTCAAGCAAGCTAGAAGGATAATAAGTATCGCCAAAGTACTATGGTCCTTACAAGGTATTGCAAAGATTGGTACTATAGCCGCCACCAAGCTGGAGCTTCCTGCTTCTTCATGAGTGCATCCGATTTTATGTTTCATGTGAAAGGTTATGGTGAAAAATCTTCCGATTCAAACAATATTTCCGAACTTCGATGAGAGAAAAATCATGTTGGAACTTTGAAGCGGTCACGGAAAAAGAACTCGTGACTACACGATCAATCGATTTCGAGGTATCTAATCGAGTGGAAGAACTTACCCACTAAAGATTCTACATGGGAGGATGAGAATTTTATACAGAAGCACCCAGAGCTACTCAAGCGTTGAGGACAACACTTTTTTGAAGGAGAGGAGCATGTTAGGTCCCTATATTACTAGTTTAGTCTATTATTTTTATTAGTGTATCCCCCTTATTGTTATTGTTGTACCCTTGTAACCCTAATATTTTTATTATTGTGCCCTTACAATATTATTGTTAGGTCGGCTAGGATTATATTGTGGCTCCATAGTCTCCTATATATAGAAGGAGGTTTTGGTCATTTGTATCATCCAATAATTGTTCATTTATGTAATTTATTGGAGGTTTCCCCCTCGAAGAGGATATTTCTAAGACGTTTATCTCTCTTTTCTTCTATTTTTGGAGCTGGTTTCATAACACGTTCAATTTCCCCTTAAAAAGATGTTTGTTTTGGTTCCTTCGAGAAGCACACTTGAGGAATTGGATTGAAACTATTATAGAAAATGGGTTATGACAGAAGAGGCCTTGGACTCAATGGTAAAGGAATCATTAATTCTATTAAGGTGATAATAAAATCTCCAAATGTAGGATTGGGGTATACATGTGTAGAAATTAGAGAATGCTCCAAAGTTTCTAAAGCAAGAAGATCATCGGATATTGAGTTTCAAACTTGTCGTGCTTTCATTTTTCCTTGTTCCGGGCATCCCATCAGAGAACTATATATCCCACACTGAAATCATCTGCCTTTTTTTTTTCTGTCATAGATATTTTTGATCTTCTCTTGAAGCTTTTTAGTGTTCTAAAATACTATCTCTTGAGATTGCTGCAAATGAATCATCTGATTGATCCAATTGAATGTCATTGGGTTCATTGTCTACTTCCTGCAAAATTTTCATGATCGAGACAACAAGAGAAGTTAGAAAGACAGTATCCACTCTGTATACCAACTTACAAGGTGGCATACCTATGGAATTCTTTGTGCTTATTCTATCTGCCCACGGAGTATTGATCAACTTCTTGTGTCAATTATTCTTATTTTATTCTAGCAACTTTTTGATGATGTTTACCAATGACTTATTGGAAGATTCGGCCAACCCATTACCTTGTCGGTAATATGTTGTTGAGTGTCCAAGCCTGATATGATACTTTTCACAGAAATCAATCATCCTCTTGGATTTAAAAGCAGATGCATTATCTATGATTATTTTTTGCGGAAAACCAAACCGTGACAAAATATTAGACTCAATAAATTGAATGATTACCACATCAATGGCCTGCCTGGTGGGAATCGCCTTGATCCACTTTGTGAAATAATTAGTTGCTATCAAGATCCACTTGTGATGAGCTAAATATGATGGTTAATCTCACCAATAAAATCAAGACCCCACTGCTTAAATGGCATTCGAACTGAAATGGGTTGCAAGGGCAGCAGTAGCAACTTCCCTTTTCCCTAAAAAATATGAAATTCCTGGCAACTCATAGTAGTTTTAAAAACATCTCAAAATATACTCGACCAATAAAATCCAACCCTAAGTATCTTATTTGTTGTGGTCTTCCAAAATAGATGACTTCGAGAATTTCCCTTGTGAAAATCATTCATTACCTCCTTTGCCTCGCTTTCAACCAAATAATTCAAAAAGACTCCTCCCGGATCTTTCCAAAACAATGCATCATTAAGAATACAGTACTTCAAATATTTCAGCTTTAATGACTTACTCTTACTCTTTGAAACTTCTGACGGAGTATTCAAATGTTGAAGTACATAAACAATGTCTGAATACCATGGAGATGAAGTGAAAATTTATGATACCTTAGGTGTGGGATCAACCACTTCTTCATCAGAAACTGCAACGATGAGATTGATGTCAAGAGTATGAAAATTGGATTCTTTTATAAGCCTCTCAAAACCTTTCCCCTTGATCAAATTCATTGGCTTAATTTCAAGATCATACTCCAACATTGCAGCAATCCACTTTCCTCGCCTACCTTTAGGATCAAGCTGCTTCAAAACATCTTTGACTGTTGCATTTGGAACATAGTCAACTATATTATGCGAATGAAGTATGTACACCTGGAAATCCTTCAAAGCTTTCACAAGTGCTAGGGCCTGTTTCTCAATGATTTTGTACCTCAGTGCTACATCTCTTAGGGTTATACTGAAAAATGCAATTGGTTGTTCTATTTTAGGGTCCTTCTTCTGCATTAGGACAACAACCATTGTGTGCTCAGAAGAAAATGAAAATATAATGAAATCCATAGTATAATCAGGGCTGATCAAAATTGGTGCACAGGACAAAGAAAACTTGACTAAATTAAAATAATTCTTCACATATTCATACCACTTTACCTCACCGTCATTCTTTAACATATTAATTATCTCCCATAAATTCTTAGTGAGGTTAGGAATGAACCTCCTCAAAATGTTAATCTTACCATTGAAGGACTTGATTTCCTTCTTGTTTCTCGAAAAATCTAATTGCTGGATTGCTTCAATTATGGAAGGATCTATGTAGATGCCATCCTTTTATATGATATGCTCGAGTAACTTACCTTCCTTCATAGCAAACAAAATCTTCTTAGGATTAAACAAAATACAAAATTTCTTGCACCTTTGGAAAAAAATCCTCAAATGATGCAAGTGATCTTCATCTGTTTGAGAAAAAACTATCAAATCATTAATATAACTAACTAAAAATACATCCTTTTCAATGGAAAAATCAATATCCATCGCTCACTAAAATTTGGCTCCTACATTTTTCAACCCAAAATACATCTTGGCGTACATAAATGTACCCCACGGTGTCGTAAAATTTTTCTTCTCACTATCATTTGGATGCATCAAAATCTGATTGTACGTCCCTGAGTACCCATCAAGAAATGATATTCTAGAAGCCCCAAATACCCTTTGTAAGATGTGGTCCATCTTAGGGAGAGGATAATTTTCCTTCAAGGATACTTTGTTGAAATTCCATAAATCAATGCACAAATGAATTTCACCTGTCTTTTTTCTAACTGGAACCATATTTGACATCCAATTAGAAAAGTGAAGATGAATAATGATACCATCCTTATACAACCCATTTACCTCTTTCTTAATTGATGGCAACAATATTGAATTGATCCTCCTGAGCTTTTGGTGGAACAACTTCTGATGAGGCATGATAAGAATCATGTGTTGAATTATACTTTTATCATAAACCTTCAAATATGAATAATCCCATGCAAACACATATGAAAAATCTGCCAAAAGTGATGTGTATTACCTTTCAACTCTGGAGTTAATGATTTAGACAACTTCACCATCTTGGGATTCTCTGTTGTGCCAATGTGGATATCTTCAACTCCCGCTTCAGTGGGGACCATTGTTGGTTTCTTCGCAACATCATCTTGATCGAAGAGCTCTTCCAAAGGTACAAGACCTCTTATAATTTATTTTTCTTTCATGTGTAAGACTTCTAATTCTATGGCATTAATTCCCTAACCATCAAAAACATTGTCAATATGACAAGTGGTGAACTCTTCCTCCATTTGCATAAATTTTTTAATTTGATTATCATCTTGAAACACTTGCCAATGACGAAGGTTATCTAGAATAGCAGGGCAATTCTTAACATTAATTTCATATTTCCTACTGGGATGTATCATAATTCTAAACATGCTTGCTGTAGTATAAAGAGAATCGAAAATACAATTTTTGATATCTAAGAATCACAGATAAAGTATATTCATAAAATGTTTTAAGAATATCTAAGAAAACATTGTGATGTTCTCGCATCTTTGAATTTTTGGTCTGGTATTCACCTTTTACCTTTTTGATAATCAACTCGGAGTCACCATAAAATGAAATATTTTGAGCCCCAAACTTCTTAAGCATCTTAAGCCCGACATTCAAGGCTTTGTATTTGACTTCATTATTTGAAAAATTGAAAGAAAGTTTATATGAACAACACCTGACATTGAGAGGAATCTTACCCAATTGATTCATTTGGCTATGAATCCAAATTCCTATTCCAACTCCTTCTTTTATGAGTGCTCCATCAAAATCCATAATCCAAATACTCTTTTCCTCATCCGGAAGCTCAAATTCGGATGGTTGAACTTTGTTTTTTGTTTTTGGATCAATTGTCTCAACATGCTCTATTTCTTTCATCGATTCTATTGGCTACTCAGCTGATGAACTTGGCTGCAAATCCGTCTCTTTTTTTTCTGTCTTTTCTGAATTGAAAATTTCTCTGACACTACATGAAATTTATGAAATCTCCTCATTCTCTACTAGCTGACTATCTACATCAATCGGAATATCATAATTAAACAAAATAAAAGACTCTAAGTCAGTATGTATAGAGTGTATAGGGTGATTATTAGGTTTCTCTTTGCTGCTAATCATATACTTCATATTTGTTTCCTGGTACAATTTTCTTAGCTGATCAAACACCGGTATGGTAGCATAAGAGAAATTGAGCTGCAAAGTACCTTTCAGCTTTGCTCGCCATGATTGCGAGAGAAACAACTCATACCTTAGAGGAATATCAGCCATAACTACATCCATCAAGACATTATTTTGGGGAATTTGATCAAGGGACATTACCAATTCTTTAATAAGACCAAGACACCTCACTCTACCAGAATCAAAGGAATATAGGTCATGATATGGGCGAGTAATGTCTAATCCCAAATTTTCCATTACAACTTTCGGCATGAGATTGTGAGATGCTCCAGAATCTAACATGGAATTATGAAGGGTGAAATCATGAACTCTAAGACTGAGGTAGAATGGTGGTACTTCACTATCAGGTAATTTTTCGTCTATGGATGAGCCAAACAACAACTCAGGGTGATCATCACTGACATTGACCATATCAGATGTTTGGTATACTTTGAGCATCTTAGCTACGTGAAACTTATATTGACCATTATTTACAAGTTCAGTTAAAGGAATGGAAACTTTCAACTTGGAAATTTCATTCTCTAAACTAAACTGATTGGGATATTTCTCTACCTACTTGGAAGTGGCATCCTTTCTTTCAAATAGTTCTTTGGTGGGAATATCCTTTCTCTGACCTGCAGTTTGGGTTTCCTTATCTTTCTTTGGATTGCTAGTTAATGCCTCGTTGTTCTTCTTCTGGTTAGTAGCAGCAGGCTCCTTGTATTTTTTTTTTATTTGTAGAGGTCGATTTTTGGGGATGAGTATCCTTTGGAGAAGTTGACCTCTTTTTATTTGAAGTGATAGGCACATTTATGTTTCTCAAGCTATATTTCCTTTTCATAGAGCTAAGGGAATTTTGGAAACCTCTCTAATAATCTTTTGTCTCTGCTGCTATCATATCATTATTTTAAGGGACAAATTTTTTATCATCATATTGATCAACCTCAAGTTCTTGAGTTTACTCTTCATCTTCAGTTAAGAAAATAGGTTGCCCATCATTATTGAAAATATGATTCTCTTAAAGAATATCACCTTCTTCCTCAACTTCCCGAGCATATTTTTTCTAAATTGGTGTTCTAATTTGCTGTTGTGGTTGTTGATCCTGACCTCTCTGCTCTATTTTCTTGATTCTGAGCTAAGGTTTCTCTTGTTGTTGTCCTCAGAAGTTGGGATTCTAGATCTAATTTTCTGCTTGCCTATCCGATACTGTCATCCTATCCATCATTTTCTCCATACTTCTAATCAAAGAGTGCATCTTACCATATGAAGAAGTAGATGGATCCTCCTTAATTGTTACCCTTCTCTTTGTATTCATTTTTTATTTCTTAATCATCAAATTCGCCTCCAAACTCACTGCATTTCTCTGCATCTTCTTGAGAGTTGTAGGACTTATTCCCCTCAAATGATAAGCCATATCAGTATCGAAGGCATACATATAGTGTAGAAAATCCAAGCCAGGAGAAGGCTTGATGTCATTTGGGATTGAATTATAGATCTTGTTGAAACGGGTAGTGAAATATTGCACAGACTCATTGGGATGTCTTCTCAAAGCATCATATTCAGCAAGAATATGAAGTGGATTCTTCTTTTCTTCCCATTTGGAAAAAAAAAATCATTCAACTGTTGTGGATTTTCAATTGAATTTGGAGTTAGATTACAAAACCATGTCTTCACATCTCCTGAAAAACTTTGGGCAATCACCCTTATCTTTGCACCATTTTTATAGATATCTTCAAGATTGATGAAATCAATGACCTTCACCATATGTTGAAAGGTTGTAACCTCTATTGTCCCATCAAACAGAGGGAGCCTTTAACCATACCCTTGAGGTAAAGCAGTGAGATGGGCAGGTAGGATTAAAGGGCCAAATATAGCCATGAATGTTGCGGAAGGTGGTGCAGGAGTAACAATAAGAGGTGTTGTTTGATGAATAAGTTGTGGAATATGTTGCAGTAGTTGAATGAGATGATGAAGGTAAGGATTATGCAGAAAACAATATTTCTTGCCGATAGTGAATATAGCCTTTCTCGGAGGTGTACTGCAAGTTATTGGATAATTTTTGAAGCTTGTGGAATTGTGACCAAACCTTCTTATCAGTTTATAATGCAGAATATAAAGATGATGGACTCAATTAAATTTCTACGGGATCATATACTATTTCTGAAAGTGAAGTTTCAGATATATTTATGAACAATGAAAGCTAAAACTTGATGTCGAAAGATAAATCTTATAGATTAGTCAAATTAGTATGAATTGAAATAGATCTTACAAGTGATGGTGAACTTGAGTCAACTTGCTAGAGTTGTGATATTTGCTTCTTCAAAATCCTCTCAGGGTCTTCAATAGGAGATGGTGAATTAGGATCAGGGTTTGATCTTGTGAACTTCTTCTTAGGAGCCAGTACTTAAAACTGCACTTTGGATCTGCAAATTCGAATCAGCGTTCTTGAAAACTAGGTCCTGTCACCCACAGAGCTAGATATCCAATGCATTTTTCATGAAATCCCAGGGAAGATTTAATATTTCGTTCCCCAGTAGCGGCGCCAAAAATGTTATCCTCCATAGTGTTCCAAGGCTGAGAATGAAAACTGGCGGAGGTAACCTAAAACCACTTAGGATTTGGTAGCTAGCCCTACCAAATTAGAGAGAGCTCTCTTTGTGATCTTGCAGCCAAAATATGACTGAAGAAGGGTAACTATATTAGGCTAGTTCTGAGTTCTAGGGTTTTGAAAATTTAGGGTTTTTGCTAGATCAGGAGGAGAGGTCAAGGAAAATAGGTAAGATCTAAAAGATTGCAGTTGCAATGATACAAAGGGGCATGGCAGGTATGTTCAATGAAACTTTAAGGTTTTCAATTGTAGTTTAGGTTGGAAAAGAAACGAATCAAAATGAGCATGACAAGCATGAGTTCATTTATCATAATATGAACAACATAAACATGAAATTCCTACCAAAACCGAGCATAAGTTTAAAGCAATTTGTTTAACATCTTATAGGAAGATCACTGAAAGCATAGATATGAAAAGAAGATGAACCAATCATTCATAAAAGTGAATTACACTAGAAAAACACTGCCACAAAATCATACCACATGAATCCCTATATAATAGCCGCAACTGAACTTGTATTTATGCAAATGTAAACTGTACACAAGACTCCAAGCCTTTTACTCACTGATGTCCAACCTTGATTCTGAATGAAAACTAGATACAAATATACCAAAACCATCTTCCCATCTCTCAGGGGTCGAATCCCTAAAGATAGGATCAGTTTACACAAATTTATCCAACAAAACCTAAGACTAGGGAAGTTAAAACAAACTCTCTTTTTAGCCTTTGACTAACCTACCCATCATAAATGCTCCTCAAAATTACATAAAAATGTCATTTACAAGCCTAATTACATTCATCTACATCAGGTCAACTCAAAAAAACAAGAATTACATCATGAAAAACCAAATTTGACTCAAGAAACTCGAAAAATTGACCAACATAGAAAAGTGCAGCGCCACCAAGGAAAAGCGCATCGCCATCAGGGAAACGCGCAACACCATCTTGCAAGGCACTTTTGACTACCTTCCTAAACTAAAAATGAAGATATGAATGTACCATTGGAAAGCTTAGGATTTATAGTTGTCCATAGACTCCTCAAGCAATAAAAATGGCTTCTCTAAGGCTAAGAATAATGCATTCTACCAATGTCACTCCAAAAGTGCAGCGCCTCGGTCAAAAGGGTGGCAAAAAGTGGTTTTTAGCTTATTTTTTGCAGTTTTCTCTTAACATATTTGCTGACATGGCACAAAAAGTGGAAAGATGAGATATGCAGGTGATTATATATCCATGGATGCTGACCTTAGGTCATTTGGACCTCTGAGGGAAAAGCACAGCGCACTTTTGGCTGTTTTGTATTTTCTTGTTGAAGCCAAAAACACCAAATTTCAAAATTTTACAAAATTTGTTCACAATTTTCCCAAAATTAACCCATGAAGTCAGGAGATTATATTTTAGGCTATGAGGGATGCCTCAACCAAAAAATCAAGTTTTTCCTTCTCCTTTTGCCTTATTAGGGTTTTCCTCAACTTTTTCTTCAATTGCTTGATTCTGTTTTAAGAGATCTTGTTCCTTGTGAAATAATGCATGGCCATGTGCCTCTAAAGATTATTGTTCCTGTTAGCCTTCTCAAGGAGCTTATCTAAGTGGAAATTTACCTTTTCAAGGCAAAAATCCTTATCTTGCTCAATTTTTGTTGCATTTAGGTCATTAAAATCTTCTTGACCTAGTGGTGGAGATGGTTCAATTTCTTGCTCTTGCTGCCTCTTGAGACCTCTTGTTCTTGGCCTTATTGGTTTGAACTGCTCTTCTTGATCATACAAGTCATCAACATACACCACTGACTTACCTTTTCCACCATCCTTCTCCAAATATGCCTTGGTATTGCTTAGTAAAATTTTCTTAACTTGGAGTTGCTTGTTATCCTGCTGAAGGAATGTGATCATGAAGTTTTCCTTTAACAACTTGTCCTTTAGCTCTCTAATCTCAACTTCCTTCTCTTGGATGATTTTCTCTAATTATTTGACCTCCTCATGAATCTCTATGTCTGCCATGTGGGTGTTAATATGTACCTGTTCTTCTTCTTGCAATGGTGCTTCTTGTTGATGTGATGATGTCTATTCAACTGTTATAAGCTGAGCGCTTTCCACACTGGCAGGAATAAAAATCAGCCTCTTTCCTCTAATGTAGGTTTTAGTCACCTCAGCCCTAGGTGTTCTTGTTGCAGGTTTTCTTATAGAACCCACTTCTTGTTGTCTTGGTGAAGTCAATGGTGTAGAATGACTACCTGATTGAGTTGGAATAGGAAAAAGTGAAGTTGAATACATGAAACCATCCCAAGACTAATTGATCTATGTGAGCTGATGGTAAAAAAGGATTTTCACCAATCCATGATGGAAAAATCTAGCATTATGATCTTTCCCTTTTATATGTACCTTCTTTTCCATTTTGGTCAAACTTCTATAGAGGTAATGAAGTAGGTTGAGATCTTTTATACCGGTGAATGCATCAATAGTCTAACATGGTACTGATATAACCTAGAGAACCTACCCTCTGATCCAAGTGGATATCAGTGGCAACTCGCCTATTCCACTTGGGGCCCCACCATTGTCTCTTTCAATTTTTCAGTTTCGGCAAAACTTACTATTTTTAGAAGTTTTTTTGGGTCCTGCACTTCCGGAGCCGTTTTAAGTCCCTAAACGACGTTTTTTGGGCATCACTTTTCTGGAGAATATGATTCCATCCGAGAATATAGATTTGTGGTCATTAGTTGTATTCCTTGGATATATATTTGTAACGATGTATCATGTGCATCAAATGGAGATAGTATGCCAAAGTTACGACCCCAGGAAATTGATGTACCAATTTACCCTGACAAGGTCCATATTCTAGCGGTTCATCTCCTAGGGTTAGTTTTTTGGATGTTTAGGGAATTCCATTTTTTATCAATAATGTATAGGCCTTCGAGCCTCATTATAAAACAGAGTTCAGAGGCCTGTAGCTTCCACATCTCTTCTCAGAGATAAGCTGCCAGCGCCCTAGCTAGTTTATTTCCATTCTGTCTGTAAGCAAATTTAATCTCTTTGATATTAATGAAATGAAGTGTTATTTCCACTGCATCTTTGTATTTATGGTTATATGTGTATTCTATTTCATTCTTGCATAAATTCAGATCAGTGGTATCAGAGCGGTCTTCTTTTTCTTGATCCTTCTTTGCATGTCCCCAATGAGGTTGGGGTATAAGGAGTTAGGGCTTGATCTGGTTGAACCTTTGCAAGATCAACCTCACAAACCCTGACGGTTGCCATGGGGGATGAAAATAAACATGAGGGAGTAGGAGATCCTATCAAAATATTGCTCGAGTAGGCCCTTGAAAAACAAAGGAATGTGATGATGGATAATTTTTCCCAGATCATTCAAGGACTGCCCACCAGTGGCGCATCTGCATCCAACGGAAACTCTAGAGGCATGAATCCCTTTAAGGTACAAGTAAACTTTGACATTCCCATATTTGAGGGTCAAATAGATGCAGATTTCATAGATATATGGTTGAGTCTATCAGAAGGATATTTCTCGATTCATGACTTTTCTGACTGAGAGACGATTATTTTTTCACTCATCAAAGCTACCCCCCATGTCAAGGACTGGTGGGAAACCTACTGTGAGAAAAAGGATGAGAAAAAACCCTCTTTGTTCTCAGTCGTACCCATTTGGAATTATTTCTGAGATGCCATAAAGGAACAATACTATCCCGTGGGGAGCTATGAGGACAAGTACATACAATGGACCACGTTGTGGCAACAAAGGGATCAAGATGTGCATGAGTTGACAAATCTATTCCATACCCTGCGCACAAAGTTGGGTATCAAAGATTTGGAGAAAATTTTGGTGCTAAAGTATCACATTTTTCTACACCGATATATTCAAGAGGAAATGGAGTTCCTTGACATATCCTCGCTTGGTACGGGAAACCGGTATGCTTCCAAGATTGAGCAGAAATTCAAACAGAAGAAGCGAGACTTTGGATCTGTGAATAAAAAGCAAGGGAAAGGTTTCCCCAAACCGCAGTACAAAGGACAAAGCCAAGACAACCTACCAAAGCCGAAAAAAAAAAACCACACACCAAAGCTAAAGAAGGACATGAGAAAGTGGTGTGAGTTCCATAATAACTCCACTCACAACACAAGCGAGTGTCGGGCCAGGCAATCGCTGGTGGCCGAGATGAGGGCTTCTCAATCAGACGCATGCTCTGACTCTGAATCAGAACCTGACAAGGGGAATGAAAAAGGGAAATAGATTATTGATTTGGAGCCTAACGCCATTGTTTCCACTGTGAATATTCAGAAGGAGGAACCAAAAGATCCAGAGGAGGAGGAGTTTCTCTTCCACTCCCAGATGTGGGTAAAGGGTTCCCCGCTACAGTTCATTGTCGACAATGGGAGCCAAAAGAACCTCATTTCAACAAATGTCGTGAAGTGGTTGGGCTTGCCGACCACAACACACCCACAATCATACACCATCGGGTGGCTTCATCAAGGACAGGATCTCTGCATCAGCCAGCAATGTTGCCTTCTCTACAACATCAAGCGCTTCATGGATGAGGTATTATGTTGCATTTCTCCTCTTGATGTTTGTGATGTATTATTAGGCCAACCATAATTGTGGAAGTCACATGCTGTGTGTGAGTCCTGACCTTGCATTCTTATTGTTACTTTGGGAAATAAGTTGTACATTATACCAGAGGTACCATCGCCTGTCGCTATCTCTTTGGTTACTGAAAAACAATGCAGTAAGCTCATTTCCAAAACCAGGAAATTTATTTTCCTAATGGTCCGCCCCCAGGGCAAGAAGAAGATTGTGGCCATGACCTCCAGACAGGGCTCCTTTGCACAACAACAACAAATGGAAAAAGTTGTGGAGGATTATGGGGACATATTCACCTCACCCACAGGGGTGCCTCCACATTGTCAGGTCAAGCACCCCATTGATCTGACCCCAGGAGTGCTGCTACCCAATGGACCAATCTATCGGCACTATATTCTATAGAATGATGAAATCAAGAGGAAGATTCAGGATTTTCTCCAGAAAGGTCACATCCGGCCAAGTTCATCACCCTGTGGGAGCTCGATCATGTTGGTACGGAAGAAGGATGGGACTTGGAGAATCTGTATTGACTATCGAGCATTGAACAATATCATTGTCCGGAATAGGTACTCGATCCCACGGATTGATGACCTTCTGGACCAACTAAAAGGGGTGAAATATTTCAACAAGATCGACTTGAAGTTTGGGTATCATTAGGTACCAATCGAACCCTCCGATGTGTGGAAAATTTCCTAATTCAAAGCCAAGGAGGGCATTTTTTAATGGCTAGTCATGCCTTTCGGGTTGATGAATGCTCCCACAACCTTCATGAGGTTGATGGATGAAATCTTGCGACCATTCACCAACTCATTTGTAGTGGTGTACTTGGATGACATTATGATATTTAGCCAGACTTGGGAAGAGCACCTCCACCACATCCAAAAAGTCCTCCAAACACTGCGGAAACACAAGTTGTGTGCCAATTTGGAGAAGTGCACTTTTGTCATGACCCAGGTTCAATATCTAGGATACATTATTGATGAAAGTCGGGTGCATGTGGATCCATCCGAGATCCAATTCATTCGGGATTGGCCAGCCCCAACCACTCTAACAGAGCTTCGCAGCTTTCTGGGTCTTTCTAATTTCTACCGCAGGTTCATGTTGGGATTCTCTCATATCACTTGGCCCTTGAGTCAAGTCACCAAGGGTGGAGCGAAATAAAATTTCTTTTGGTCGGAATCTCAACAGAAGGCGTTCGTAGAATTGAAACATCACCTCTGTTCTGCCCCAGTGCTCACATTACCGGACTTGAAACAACCATTTGAGATCGAGATGGATGCCTCTGACTATGCTATTGGGTCAGTTCTTACTCAACAAGGGCATCTAGTGGCATATCATAGTGAGAGATTGTCTGACACAGTCCGCAAGTATCCCACTTATGACAAAGAAATGTATTCCATTGTGCAGGCTTGTTGACAATGGAAGTATTACATTTTGGGGAAGGAAACAATCATCCACATAGACCACCGACCCCTACAGTTCATACAAACACAAGGGAAGTTGAAGAACAATCGCCATCAGAAGTGGTCCACATATCTGCAACAGTTTCATTTGAACATCAAGTACAAGAAGGGTAGCACCAATAATTTTGCAGGCTACCTCAGCTGACCACCGATCATGGCACTAACCACCATTCTCAAATCTTATGGGAACGAGACTTCTTATTGGTCACTTCTGTACTACGGTGATCCAGAATTCGTTCAAACATACAAGGCACTCTTGGAAGTACGCAAGTTCCAAATTTTCACCTCCAAGATGCATTGTTATTTCACCTAGGACACCTTTGTGTTCCTTCAAGTGAGTGTGCCAAGATGATATGTGAAGCACACTACAGTTGGGTCGCTGGGAATTTCAGGGTTGAGAAAATAGTGGCAGTATTGCATAAGTATTTCTATTGGCCAAACCTTCGACGGGATGTTGGGAAGTACATCAGATCATGCACTTCTTGCACCATTTCCAAACCGACCAACAAGAAGCAAGGCCTCTATACTATGATACCTACCCCTATTCAACCTTGGGAATCCATATCCATGGATTACATGTCTGGCCTTCCTTCTACTAAGCATGGAAATGACAGTGTTTTCGTGGTCATCGACAGATTCTCGAAGATGGCCATTATGGCAGCCTGCAAGAAGAATATCACAGTAGAAGCCACTGCTTAAATCTTCTTTGAACGAGTGTGGGTGCACTTTTTGATCCCACAGTCTATCATCTCAGATCGGGACAACAGGTTCCTTAACATATTTTTTTCCAACCTCTGGTCAATGCTGGACACGAAGCTCACTTAGTCCACAACTTTCCATCCCCAAACTAATGGCCGGAAAGAGATCGTCAACATGATGATTGTACACATTCTGAGCATGTACAATTCAAATCATCCATGCACATGGGATGAGAGCCTACCCTATGTACATCACAGTTATAACCAAGCTCTCCACAACTCAACTGGACATATACCCTTTCAGGCGGGCTTGGGATTCCAGCCACTATGTCCCATTGACGTAGCCATGCCATTTCCAGCTACTTAGGCTAATTCAGCTCATGTTCAGTCTGAAGCTGACAAAGCGAATAACTTCATTGAGTGCATTCATCACATCTACCAACAGTTTCATGACATATTGGACAGAGCTAATGCTAAGTACAAGCAACGACATGATCAACATTGGGTGCCACACAACTTCCAAGTGGGCGACAAAGTCTGGCTACATTTGCATAAGGAGCGCCTCATTGGACCCCACCGCAAGCTTCTCCCACTCCGATATGGGCCATAAACCATCACCAAGGATGTAGGGAACAATGCCTTCAAGCTCAGTATTCCACCATTCCTTGGTTTGCACCCAATATTCAATGTGGACCACCTTCGTCCCTACTTCCCACCTCTACTGGACACCTGTGACATTGCAGAAAAAATCACACCAACAGAGTTAAACCGAGACTGCATGGAATAGGCCTCCACAAATTGTATCATGGACATGTAAATCAAGAACACTCACCAACAGAAGATCCAACTGTATCGAGCTGTCAAAGCTAGCCAACTCCTGAACCAAGGCAAGTGGTTCACCAGGGACCAAGTTCAGTAGAAGTTTCCTCATCTCATGGAGGAACTCAACACAATGGGTACCATTGCTTCCTAAGGGGGAGGAATGATCCAGGTGGATATTTGTGGCCACCTGCCTATTCCAATTGGGGCTCCACCATTGGCTCTTTCAATTTTTCAATTTCGGCACAGCTTACTATTTTTAGCATTTTTTCGGGTCCTGAACTTCCGGAGCCGTTTTGAGGCCCTAAACGACGTTATTTGGGCATTTATTTTTCGGCAAATGTGATTCTATTTTGGAATTTACATTCATGGTCATTAGTTGTAGTCCTCAAATAGATATTTATAACAATGTATCATGTGCGTCAAACAGAGATAGTATGCCAAAGTTATGACCACGCGAAATTGATGTACCAATTTACCTCAACAGGGCCCATATTCTGGTGTTTTATCTTCTAGGGTTAGGTTTTCAGATGTTTAGGGTTTTCCATTTTTTCTCAATAATATATAGGCCTTCGAGCTTCATTGTAACGCAGATTTTAGAGGCTTGTAGCTACCACATCTCTTCTGATAGATAAGCTACCAACGCCCTAGCTAGTTTATTTCCATTATATCTGTAAGCAAATTTCAGTTCTTTGATATTAATGAATGAAGTGTTATTTCCATTGCATCTTTGTATTTATTGTTATATGTGTATTATATTGTGTTCCTGCATAAATCTGGATCACCCTCACATGTGAAATACTTCATGACCATCTTCATGAGAGGGGGATAGTTGTTAAGCAAGTGTCTAAATGGAAAAATGTGTTTTGGAGTAGCTTTGTATGGAGGTTTCAAAAACATCTTGTAGTTTTCAATGTCTAGGTCTCTTATTTTGAACCAAAGCTCTCCATTTTTTGGGATCCCTGTAGGTATGGAAATTTCCTATGTTGAAAGAGTAAATACAACCCATGAAATGGTCACCTTATCCATCCTCAAACTAGTGGCAAAATTTCTTGTAAGTTTGTCACTAAAACCAAGTTCTTCAACATTTTGGCAAAAAGCAACGAAACCTGCATCTTGAAATGACTTCTTGAGAAATAGAGAAGCCATGAAATCCTGTGTTGTAGTGGGTCCATACCTGATGATATGACCTCCCTTATGCCTCCTTTTCTCTATAGTCTTTGAATTCATAGTAAACCCTAGTTCACTAAGAGGGGAAATTAGGGTTTTAGTGTAGGAAAACAAGGGATTTTGGGCAGTTTTAGTAATGGTGGGGGATGAAGGGTTTTGAGGGTGTCTAAATTCTTGGGAAAATTTTTGGGGGTAGGGATAGATGTTAGTGAGTGTAGGGAGGTGGAATTTTAGGAAATGAGTGAGGGGAAGGGGTGCAAAAGGGCAAAACAAATCCCTAACCTAGGAAAGTGTAGTGTAGGCTAGGGTTTGTAGGGAAATGATGAAAATGAGGGAAAAAAATGAGGAAAAGTGTCAATGATGGTATTGGATGGTGGAGGAGGATGAGTGAGCATGAATTTGAGGGTTTTTCTCAGCAAAATGGACCAAAGAGAGTTTCTTGAACAAAAACATAGCAAACCCTAGGAGAGGGGATTTTTGAGCCTTTAAGCATGTAATGAAATGAAAAAGAGGTATATTGGTGACCCAATTAATTTATTTGATGTGTTGGAACCTAAAACTGATGGATAAACCCTTGGAGAAGAGATATATCACTTCCTGAAGAAAAAATCGGCAAGGCAAAGAAAAGCGCAACAAATCCAGTGAAAAGCACAGCGCAATAAGGAAATGTAGCTTCTCGAGGTAATAAAATGAATTTCAGAGGGTGGAAAGCTCCTTGGTGATTGAATGATGTCTCATGAAGTTGAAATGAGCAAATGACATGCTTTTTTGGTCTTTTAAATGGTTGGAAATCGATTTTTCTCCTTGGTGGTGATGTGGCCCCACCTTTTCTTTTCACCAATTGAATTAATTTCTTGTGTACTATAACTTTTAGACCTTATTACATACATTAACATCTTGATAAAGGTCCAAATGAACTTGAGAAACCATTATTGAACATTTTCCCTATTACTACTCCTTTTAATGTTTAATTTTATGATGACATGACCTATTTTCATGATTTTGACAATCTGACCCAATGATAATACTACATGGAAAAAAAAGCAGAATTATGACCATAATGACCAAGACACCCTTTCAAAGGACAATGACCTGACCATGATGATGTTTTTTGACCATGGAGATGATATGAGTAGTAATGACCTAGGTATACTAACCAATGATCAAATTTTTATTTGAAAACTGATTGAAACTATAAAAATTTACCTTAGGACCCTATCAACCACATGAAAGAGCATAATTGGATCACTGGTGACTGACAGAACTGTCAGATACTAATAATTCTATTTCCTTGTTACCCGATCGTAGAACATGAGATGGGATGATGTAATTAAAGAAAGGAATGATTTCACTGATCTCCTGGATAATACTGGTTGTCCTCTAACTCTTACTTAGCTTCTCCCACTTTGTTCCCTGGTTCAAATTCTTGGTGATTTCAATGACCATTATGGAGTCTCCCTCAATTTCCAAATTTTTAATACCTTCTCTTCGATTAATTCTGAGACCATGCTTAGTCGCTTGAAATTCAACTTCATGGTTCGTAGCATATCTGCATGTTGCAACATAAATGTGGAGAACCTGACTCTGGGAATCTTTAAACAATCCCCCAAACTGTACATCACGTAGATTCCCTTTGGAGTCACCATTAAAGTTCATCTTTAGGAATTTTTCTTGAGGAGGCCGAAATATGGATGGTGAAGAGAAAGGAGGAGGTAGAGGTTTCCATGACTCCGGAGCCAACATTTGGGGGGATAGATTTAGGGTGGCCAGATTCCAGGCTTCCTGTGACACAACTTTTCAATCATCAAGGTGCCACCTTTTGAGCCAAAATGGTTTCTCTTACATTTTGGATGATTCCTTTCCATATCTCTTCCCGAGGGATAATTTTTTATTTGAATACTCATTTGTTTCTCTCCTTCCATATCGCCCACAAAAGAAAGCCTAGGGCTAGGTTCTACACCATGTTTAAAAATGAGCTGGAGAAAATACATTTCCTCCACACTTCAATGGACATTGTAATGCTGGATGTGTCCTAGTCCAATATTCCAAAAATTTTCCCTTTGTTTCTCCACATCTGCTCCGCAAAGGGACATGAGTTGAGGAGGTATTCCATATATTCTGCATTCTCATTGCACAAGTAGCAATTTGGAGGTCCTTGAATCCCCATTTTTTGTAGTTGGTCCCATGTGAAGATACATTTTCGACATACAAACCATAAAAAGTATGTGACTTTTGGCCACAATTTTCCAGTCCATATATTCCTCCAGAGAGGATTCCCATGTTCCTAATGTCCATCTGCTGCTAGCATTTAAGCCTCATTTATCGAGAACATTCCCCTCGGTGTATATCCCCACCTTAAAATATCTGGCCCCTCCATGGTAGCAATCATTCTTGGGGCCAAATATTTTTTGAATTCTTCCCATTGGATTGATGCGGGGGAGGCCTGCCAGTCCTGTATGCCATTCCATTGGTGCCATGATGTATGAAGATATCCCTTCTAGAACTACGCCAATTTAGTGCATCAGTGGGTTTTGGTAAACATGAAGATATCTTATAGATATTTTTGGCTAAATAGATTGGGTCGTTGCTTCCAGGTGTCTTGAAAAAAGAGTTCCCTTCTTCCATCCCTGATTTCCCAAAATGTATGAGACCAAATAAGGTCTTTATTCATTACAACTAGATTCCAAATTGATGACCCTTTGGGAATGATTTGAACCCTTAGGATGTCAACTTCAAAGGAAGGGATTTGGTATTTTTTCATCCATATGTGATTCCAAATATTAGGCCCCCCTTGAATCCATCTCGACCATAACTTCTCTCCATGACCTGATTGACAATAAAGGGATACCTAAGCCCCAACCCTCCCAAAATTTTGCGTTTGGTTATAGTATCCCAGGCCACTAGTGCCCATTTTTTGGCTTCCTGAGCACCCTGCCACATGAATTTTTTGAAAGTGTCCATCGTGTTATAATAAGAAGTTTTCGGAGCTTCAAGGCCTGAAAACTGGTAGATCGATATTGGTTGAAGAAAAAACTTAAGAAGAGATTTTCTTCCAACTATGTTTAGTTCTCTAAAGGACCATTGATGTAACCTAGCTTGGATATGCTCCAGAAGGTATTTCCAACAGGAGGTTCGAAGGGAATTATGGACAAGAGGCATCCTGAGGCATTTCGAGGGAAAATATCCAATAGTAAACCCCAGGGTTCATGCTAGAAAGGCATGGGATGGTGCAGGGATGTTGAAGAAGAAGTGTTATATTTCACATTGTTAATCAGAGTCCTAGAGGCTTGCATAAATTCTTGAAGAATACATTTTATGGATTTGTCTTCTCAGAGAGAGACCCGACATAACAACATAATGTCATCAAAAAATTGTTGATGGGTGAGAGGGAGATCATTGCTCCATAGACGAAGTCCACTGATGTAGCGTAAGTGGATAACATCCTTTATGTACCTACCTAGCCCCTCTACTTCCAAGATGAATAGAAAATGGGAAATAGGATCACCTTGGTGGATGCCCGAGAGGGGTTGAAAAAACTCGAAGGGGAGTTATTAAGGAGGATGGATATCACTGAGGATGAGATCATAGAATAGATCCAATCAATCCATTTATAATCGAATCCAAAGTCTTTCAAAATATCTAGGAGGAAAGGCCAGCTGAGATGGTCCTAGGATTTAGAAAGATGTAGGTTTATCAACATAGCTTTCACTTTCATTTGTTTGAGGGAGTGGACAACTTATTTAGTGGTAATGACTCCATAAAGGATTTTCCATCCTTGAAAACAACCCGTTTTATCCAGGGATATCAGATTAGGGAGAAAGGGTTTAATTCTCTTAACCATCACAGTAGAAATAATCTTATATATGACATTACATAGAGAAATAGGTCTGAAGCCTTGGGGGTCTTTAGAATTCTTCGATGTAAGAATGAGAGTAATAAAAAATGAGTTTAGGGCTTGATTTACCTTTTGGGATATGCACGAATCCTCCACCACTTCAAGACTGTCCTGCCCCATGAAGTTTTAGGACACCTGGAAGAATTTTGTCGTGAATCCATATGAGCCCGACACTTTGTTTCTGGTAGGATACTTGAAAAATTCTTCCACTTCCTCCAAGGAAACCTTGTGCATCAACGCCATGTTTTGATATCTTCTCACCAAACATGGAATATGTCTGGTTATTCTCTGAATAACCTTTGTTTTTTCTTGGTTTGGCTCTAAGAGAAGGTTCTAGAAATGATCTACCAAGAGGGTTTCCATCTCATCATGGTTAACTCGTCTATTACCGGTAGCATCTTTTAGAGAAAAGATCTGATTGTGCTGTCGATGTTGAATCATGGCCTTGTGGAAGAATCTTTTGTTCCTTTCCCCTTCGCATAGCCACTTAACCTAGGATTTTTGTTTCCATAATATTTCCTCCTATTTCTTCCTTTCTTCAAGTTGTTTGAGAAGCCTTCATTCTTCGATTTGCAGATTATCCGAGCAACCTTCCGTGATCATTCTTTTTTGGATAGATTGCATTTTATTTTGAAGATTAAGTTTCTCTTTCATCATGTGGCCAAAACCCAACTTATTCCATTTTTTGATTTGATGCTTGATCTCCTTAAGCCGTATCTGGAAGGTATACATGTAGTTCCTGCCTTGTGTCTCGTTGTTCTTCCACCAATTTTTAACCCAGAAAATATGAGTTTTGGAATTAGAATGATATGAACCGAAATGGGAGATTCTTTGGCACTAGCTTCAGATCCTTTTCTAAACGAATCAACCAATGGTCTGATCCCATGCATGGGAGGATTGTTGCTTAAAAAAAATATCTCTAGATATGAGGCTCTCCGACACTAGAAATCTGTCTAATCGGATTGCAACTTGGTTCTGAACCCTCTCCTATTGTTCCACATATATATTCCATTGTGGGTGGAAATGTCAACTAATGTAAGATCTATGATGAGATCACATAATGATTCCATCTCTGGATCTTGTCTCCTATTGCCTCATTTCTTCTTCTCCAGTGACGTGATTAGGTTAAAGTCACCTCTGAATATCCATAGCTCTTCGTGAAAAACCTGCTTGAGCATTCTGATCCTCTGAAGGAAGGAATATTTCTCTCCTGGAATATGGGGGCCATAGAAAATGGATATGATAGCCCAGTCCCTTGTATGTATATGCTATAATATACCTGAGATGATTCGGGGCATACTCATCCATTGGTCAAATATTATTTCTAATGGTTTCCAGAGGATTGAAACCCCTTCAGCAGTTCCCTTTGTATCCAAGGAAATTACTTCATACACTGGCTTCATCTTGCTAGTTATCTCTTTCAATCATGCCTCTGAGACCTTGGTTTCCTGTATCAACACTATACTGGTCTTTTCTTGCTTCAATCTCTCCCTTAAGTATCTTAGTTTTCCTCTGATATTGAGGCCCCTTACATTCCAGGAGAGAACAATCATTGATAGGACTTATTAAGTTGGTGGAAGACTGTTGATAGCGGTACCACCCTTCTTGAATTCACTAGCATTTCCCCTACAATTTATATAGATTCCTGTAGATTTTTCCACCCTCTTTTCTTCCCTCCTTTACCAAGTCCACTGGGGTTTGTTGCATTGTCTAATTGGGAACCCAACATATCTAGTGGATCTAGGGTATAATATGTCCATTTGCATGAAATTCATGGCAGAAAAAAAATAAATAGTCCACACACATGTGATAGAATAATATGATATGCAATGAATATAGAAATTGATGAAGTTCATGCAATTTTCCATAATATACCTGACAGATATTTCATAACGTGGAATTCCATGATTTTAGCTCATGAGAAGAATGGGCCCCTTCAGGAGGCTTTAGAGGCTTTTTGGAAAATGTAAGGTGTGCATCCAAGCTCCGTCATGTTTTCCTTTGTTTCATTTTCATGCGCCAACTTGGTATCTCTACAACAAGGCAAGGAGGTCCATGCATACATAATCAATGGGATTTAGTGCAATTCTTCTGTGAAGAACACATTTGTAGATAAGCATGGAATATGTGGATATGTAAAGGATGCATGCCAAGAGTTTGAAAAAATTCCTAGATGAAATATGGTCTCCTTTGAATGCTCTTGTTGTGGGAAGATATGCACTGAATGGGCATAGTGATGAGACCCTAGAGATATTTTGGGAAATGTATACTGAGGAATTTGATTCGTGGATGGGTTCTTTGCAGTTTTTATGTAGAAGGTTCAATGAAATAAATTTATAACCAAGCAAGCCATTAATTATATCATGGATAAGAAATAATTCACATTAAAATATTATTGGAAATTTGAAAGCAATACGTTGGGAACTTATTGGCAGGGTATTGGTAAAAAAAACAATAAAAATTGAGTGAATTCTTATGCGGTAGTTTCATAAATGTTATTAACAACAACCGTGGGGATATTAAATTTTCTAGAATGAATAGTCCTCTAATGCCAAATGGTTCAACAACTGGGCCACTTTTCTTGTTAATAACATATTTTCAATGGTTTATCAAAGTCCAAATGAATGGGGTAAATGGAAATATGATGTTACATATGAAAATTTTATTACATTCTCTAAAAACCATAACAAAACAAGTCATGAGTAGAGATTCAACCATGGGTAAAATTAAGAACAGAGCAAATGCTAGCAATGCCTAACATGGTCTAGTCAAATATTATGCATATTACAAGTATCTCCATGTATCTCCATTCATGTATATAAAAACAACCATTGTGGAGAAACGTGGAAACAAAATAAAGAAACATTCAAAAAAATTGAGGATGCCTTATAAATTTATGATATGTTGAAATGTAATCACATGTCGAACATTATGATCTATGTTCAACTTTTCTATCAAATATAAACTCCTCTATAATTGTTGAGTGGACTTTTGGTCGTTTTGAAATTATTTATATTTTTTTCATTCTTTAGCATTAGATTCAAAGAAGCCATGATAGGCATGATTTTCATGTAGTCCAACATAATGGGACCTCATCCTCTATAAATGAAAAAAAAAAATGGAATAATACAGTGTTAACAAGAAAAATAAATTAATCTCATCATTTGTATTTTTTAGCGAGCATTTCCATTTAAAAGAAACACATATCTCTCGTTGCATCTAAAAATATAAATGTGAAAACTAAACACAACATTTGTTCACGAATTTTTCACATTCCTTTTCTCTTTTTTTTTTTTTGGCGGGGTGGGGGGGGTTGGATTTCCACCACTGAAAATTGTAAAAAGGGATAAACATAATTGAAAAAATATGGTTGATAACCCAAAATCATAAATGGTCAGATAGAGTGTGTTGGAGAGGTAAATCCCCTCTGCGGATAGAGGCGATCCCTACTAGCCCAAATCAGTTCTAGCAACAACCGAGTCACGCTAAGACATAGGTTCCTAGTTACAAAAGACCAAGATGCAACAAGAGGCCTACCTTAAGTCCTATGCTGCCTTTGCTTGCAGAGAAGATGGTGCTTCCGTCCTTCACCTTGGCAGATCACAATTCTCTCGCCCAACACGTTCGAACACCTGCACGTACACGAAGAAACAACAACATACAAGCGTAAAACCTAATACATGCAACTATATATCAATTAGAGAAGATACAATTCATAACATAAGACATGAACATATGAATGGAACCATAATTTAAGTCATTTATTATTAATCACAACGAAAGAAAGATACAACCTGAGCTTTGACACTGGATCTTCCTTCGGCGGGTCAACAACGAAGCACGTCTCGATGAAGCTCTTCGGGATGGGACAAGGCTCTCTCTCTTCGGCTGTCTGTCAAAGGCTGTCTCGCAATAGTCTCCTTACTACTGATTCAACTCTATTCAGGCTACTAAGGCTAGCTTTCAAAGGGAAAATGGCAAGCTTATATAGATGGTGGAAGGGGATTTTGGATCCCTACAATTGTTGGATTGGCCCTATCCTGAAGGAAGCTTCCATGATAGGTGGAAAACCACTTCCCCTACATGGAGATTCGGAGCCAAACCTCCCAACTCATTTTAGAGACTCGTTCAAGAGTTGGTTGGAATCAAACTTCTGCCATTTACTTTTAAAAAACAATCCTTATTAAGCTTGGCACGAGTAATACACTGGGACAGAGCGCCAGTTGGCGCGCCCTCTTTGGTGGATTTCCCCCATTGGCGCGAGGGCTGAACTAGCTGGTCACGCCAAGGCCAAAAGGTCTATTTTTAGGGCTTTTCACAGGAAACTGTCTTCAGAGGAATGATTTTCCTTGTCAAGGGGTATGCCATGAAAGTGGTTTCAGGTCATGTCATTGCTCACAAGTCACAGAATGGACCCTCCAATGTGCGGGATGGGGGATTGCAGGGACAGTGACAAATTACTGTGTAACAGATGCCCCCTAAAACATGAGGCCCAAGAGAGAGAGAGGGGTGAAATTATTTACGAGAACGTGTCCAACTGAAAACACTGCCATCAGAAAACCTGCATAGACAAGTACAACTGATATCTCAAATACATGATGTGTGGTATGGGCACAGCCATTCATAATAGAGTATACAATAATCAAGATCCAAGGTATGGACGCAACCATGAGGATCGATAAATAGACTCAGGTATGGTCATAGCCATCCAATCAATGAGTCATGTAACCAATCATAATAATCCACAAAACCGTAGCCTGGATCCCAACAGACAAAACCCAAGGTCTTGCGCTCCATCTCGACCCAAACAGAGTACAAGTTCAAGCATGTGAATAAGTGAGTTTAAGTCGAACATGAAATAACATCGTCTGATTACCAGCCAATGATGAAAGCTATTAACAAACGCGAGAGGAACCACCAATAATGACAATGGATCTCAACGCACTATAGGTACAATCCACAGAATGTGAACAGTGACCTGGCGTCGAACACTCACAGAATCATCCGATCGAAGGTCAATGATGAAAACCTTGCGTCGAATGTGAAGAACCTGCCATTGAGGCATGTAGGATCTAAGGTACCTGAAGGGAGTCTCTAGATTAGCTTCCTGGATAATGAGCTGAAGTCGACATGAAGTAACCTTGATCAAAGGTGGGCCATAGTGTTTCCCACATCATCAACGCGAGATAGAGGAACATAATGTTTGTGAATCAGGATTAGATGAGAATCAAAGGAAGGTTGAAACTGTAGAGGTCAACTTCTCTTGAACATATAGACGACACGACAGTGGATTTGGTAGTATTTGACATCAAAAGATCAGAGGTCATGATGATGAGGCAAAGAGCAGATGAGAGGTCAAAAGGGATTACCCAAACCCACATGGATGAGATGTCCCCAAGCCGACATGAATGCAGACAAGTGCCATGTTCAAGAGCGACATACTACCGACACAACAATGATACTGGTTCTATTTTTTCCCACCATTTCTGGTGAGTACCCCTTTATTTTTACACAAGCTTGAAGAGGATACCATATGCTTGTCATATAAGTTTTTCCTTCAGAAAAATCCAACCTAGTACATTTAACAAGCCCTAGGAAGGAGGAACTCGAGTATCGTCATTACGACAGAATCCGATGTCATCAGGGTTTAACGAGTCTGACAAAGGAATAACTTGACATCTTTTCATGTTTAGAGAGTTTTAAAAGACAGCAGAAAAGTAAATTCCAACAGTCCTTTTTTGTAAATAGTTCCTCAGATCTGAAAAGGTAGAAAATTGTGTCTGAGAAAGCCTCCTAGTTGCGATAGGCTAGGGTATTCCTTTTTTGTAAATAATCTATCCCAGCCCGAAAAAGGGGTAAACATATACTGGGTAGATGTCGTTTTGCAGCCAATTTAACGAGATCAAAACGACAAGCGAATCGGAAATATTTTCATTTTTAGAGAGTCAGAAAAGAGCTGAAAGTTGACTCCTCCTAGAGGAACGAGTGGTATAAAGGGTAGCTACTTGTTCCAGTAATGGTGGAACTACTCAGAACAAATAAAGGTCAAGAGGCTGGCTAACAAGACCACTCATCGCAGCGGTTCCTCAGGAATGGGTAAAACAACCAAGTGAAGGCATATGATCGGCCAATCAGATAGTGACGATGGAGTGAGAAAACCAAGGCTCATCTGGCAAAAATAGGCTGATAAAATGGCAATCACAAGAGGTAAAATCGGAATGGTTTCATTTTTACACAATCTTGAAATCAGGAAACTCTGCTTGAAGTTGGTTTCATTTTTTCACAAGCTTGAAACAAAGATAAACTATGCTTGAAACCGATTTCATTTTTACACAAGCTTTAAACGGGAAGAAACTATGCTTGAAAAATTTAAGCATGCCCCCAGCATGGTGACTCAATTCGAGGTACATGCCCCCCAAGCTTCAATCCATATGAAAGGAAGATGGAGTGAAGGTTCAAGTTATGAGATCCAGATACAGACTCGACTGGGATTTTACGAGATCTTATCAAAGACTCGAATTGAATAGGAACGTGTTTCATTGTTTTAACGAGGTTGACACATTAAAAGAACTATCCTCAGATGACCTTGTTTCATTTTTTAAGGAGCTTGACACAAGAAAAATGAAATCTGCTCCGACGACCTTGTTTCATTTTTTAAGGAGCTTGACACAAGAAAAACGAAATCTTCTCCAACGACCTTGTTTCATTTTTTAAGGAGCTTGACACAAGAAAACGAATTGTGCTACGAAGAAAACTCATCATGATGAACAAGAAGTCATGGCTTCCAAGAGTTCTACACCAGATGGGAGAACAACATCTCGGAAATCAGGACCCAATGCCCCCAGCACATGATGTATAATGGCACTATCACTGAGTACAGGCACGAGGTAGGTGGCCACATATTTGACCTACAGTGGGGCAGATACAATAGGTGGATAAAAACTAGGAAGGGATGATGGTGGGCCAGCTACCACATCAGGACCAAAGAACGAAATCTGATCAATGGTCACGATCTGTCCTTCATGTGGAAAACAGACCACACGAAAAAGGGAGGAGACAAGCACTCCCATGGCATAGGTGTAATCATTCCCCAAGAGCAGATTGAAATCCAAGGGGCCTGGAACAACCATCACGTCCATATGGATGGTTTTACCTCCCAAAGTAACAGGCAAATTCGGAAGGATCCCTAACGGTTGACTAGTTCTTCTGTTGAAGGCCAATAGATTCTGCGTAACAAGCACAAGCTGCAGTGAACCGAAAGCTTGCCAAGTAGTTGAGGATAAAATACTAACAGACGCGCCTTCGTCTATAATGGTGCTGGGTGCGACCATACCAAAGGCATGTACTGTTATCTCGAAAGGAACATAAGACAGAAGGCGGTATCCAGCAAATCGACTCCAGTCAAAGGAAGCGACCAAACTACTCGGAGGGGCTACCAGGAGGCGGAGGAGCAGCTTCTTGAGATATAAGGACAGGAGAATATTTCTCCAAGTCTGAGGAATCTGAAGAAACAAGAAGAACCTGAGGGATGTGAGGTCCACTCTCAATGGAAAAGACCTGTCACACCACAGATAGGGCTAGTTCAACCAATCCCACGACCAATGGTTGGTCGGGGATGGATTCTTGAATTTGAATTTCTGAGGGAGCGGGATCGACCAAGGATGACTCTTGACAAATCATAGGATTAGCTGGTGGAGGACTTAAAGAAAGTTGTTTGTAACCATCCGGAAGGCACGACGCAGAAACAGCCGAGTTGTCCAAAACTCGCTTGGTGTTGGGTATGTGTTATATTCTTTCCACGACTAGCCCCATGCGATGTACGTTGCACCGGGCGCAGTAGGGGGGTCACAAGGGGGGAGGCAGCCCCCACTGTTGGTGTTCGGGGTAGCGCCCCGGCGATTTTTTTTTTGGTGTGCGGACCCACTCATAGGCGGACCCACCCATGTTTTGTGCATGAGTTTGCACATGGTTTTGGGGTATGATGGTTTTCGGCCCCTAGTATTTTGTAGATTCGGTCAAGGGAACTACAGTTATGTTCTAATCCAGGGTTAATGGATTGGGGTTTATGTGTGCTTCGGCATGTATATATATGTGTTGTAACACTAAAAGGAATATAATGAAAAATCAAGATGGTTGTCTTGATTTGGGATCCAGGGGAAAATCTCTGTGTTTATCTGTTTTATGTTTTATGCTCTCGCTATTGTTTATTTTATATTATAAGATTCGTGTGTAGATAATTTCTGTTCAAGGTTAAAACCTACATTTGGTATTAGAGCTGTTTCGGCTTCAAGGGGACGCCTTTGCTATTGAGGGTTTTTTGCTCGGGCCTGAGGTAGACCCTGTTCAGTGGGAGATCTGCGGGATCGATTCTTGCGGTGAAAGAAGATGGTGAGCGGTGGAAAGATAGAGATCGAGAAATTTAATGGTCAATGTTTTGAGTTATGGAACCTCAAGATGGAGGATCTGCTGGTGGATAAATATCAGTGGATCGCGGTAGATCCAGGTACTAAACCAACGACAATGACAGATGAAGACTGGAAGAAACTGGATCGGAAGGCTAAGAGCATAATACGGTTGTGTGTCTCAGATTTAGTATTGTTGAATGTATCTGGGGAAGCTACGGCAAAGAATTTGTGGGAAAAACTTGGGGCTTTGTACCAATCTAAGTCTCTGGTGAATAAGTTGTTCCTGTGGAAAAAGTTGTATAACCTGAGGATGAAGGATGGAGACTCGGTGACAGAGCATCTGAACGCCTTCAATACTGTGGTAAGTCAACTGTCATCTGTTGATATTAAAATCTTAGATGAAGATAAGTGCATCATTTTGTTGTGTTCTCTACCAGACTCATGGGATAGTCTGGTTATTGCAATAGGTAGTAATACAACTACCTTGAATTTTGATGACATTATCTCAGCCTTGATGTCGGAGGAAATGAGACGGAGAAATATGGAGGGCCAGAATGGAGATGCCTTATCTGTACGAGGAAGGTCCCAAAACATAAACAAGAATAAGGTTTCGAGTAGGAGATCCAAATCTAGAGGTAGATCTAAATCTCCTGGAAAGTTTGTAAAGGTATGCTGGAAATGCGGAAAGGAAGGGCACTACAAAAAGGACTGCAGATCTAAAGCTCTTGAGAAAGGAAAGGGATCTGATGATGCTCCTTCTGCAGAGGCAAAAACCACCTCGGATGAAGGTGGGGATGTGTATTTGGCTTCTTCTTCAAATACACATGTAGATCATGAGTCATGGTTGATTGACTCAGCTGCATCCTTTCACTTCACTCCCCATAGGGAGTGGTTCTGCGAGTATGAGAAATATGATGGTGGTGATGTCTTCCTAGGGGATGATAGGAAGGCCAAAATCATCGAACGTGGAAAGGTCAAGCTGAAGCTGCAAGGTGGAAGGATTAGAACACTTCCTGGTGTTCTGCATATTCCTGCATTGGCCAGAAATCTGATTTCTGTAAGCAAGATGGATGATGCAGGTGTAAAAACAGTGTTCGAGAAAGATTCCTGCAAGATGGTTCGAGGAGCACTGGTATTAATGCGGGGAGTTCGGACTGGAACTCTGTACAAGCTACAAGGTAGCACTGTTATTGATGGGTGTAACAGTTCTATGGTTTTTGAAAGTGAAGTGGAAAGCCTAGCTGTCTCTGGAGAAAATACCATGTTATGGCATCAAAGGCTTGGACATATTGGAGAGAAGGGCCTTCGGATACTACATAGAAATGGTATGGTAGAAGGTATGTTTAATTTCTCTCTGGATTTCAATTTCTGTGAACATTGTGTATATGGGAAGAATAATCGGGTGAGTTTTCCTTCTGGTGCTAAGAGGGCGAACAAGATATTTGAACTTGTGCACGGTGATGTGTTTGTACCTGTGTCAGTTCCATCACTGGGAAAGTCTGTGTACTATGTTTCATTCATAGATGACTTCTCAAGGAATACATGGATATATTTCTTGAGGAATAAATCTGAAGTCTTTGACAGATTTAAAGAATTTAAGGCTCTGGTGGAAAACCAGACAGAGAAGAAGATAAAGGCGCCGAGGACAGATAATGGTGGGGAGTTCTGCAAGAAGGAATTTGAAGAGTTCTGTAAGAAGTGTGGTATAGCACGGCAGAAGACTACTCCATACACACCTCAGCAAAATGGAGTTGCAGAAAGAATGAATAGAACGTTGATGGAAAAGGCAAGAAGCATGCTCAGTGGTACCGGGTTAGGACAAGAATTCTGGGCAGAGGCAGTGGAGACTGCATGTTACTTAGTTAATAGATCACCTTCATCAGCGTTGGAGGATAAGACTCCACATGAGGTATGGACTGGTAAGAAGCCCTCTCTTTCACATCTAAGGGTATTTGGATGTGATGCATATGCACATGTTCCAAAGGAGAAAAGGACCAAGTTGGATAATAAATCTGAAAGGTGCATCTTTATTGGGTATAAGGATGGTTTAAAAGGTTACAAGCTTTGGAACCCGGAAACAAGGAAGGTTGTGTACAACCGAGATGTAGTGTTTAGAGAGGTGAAAGATGTTGTTAAACATGAAATCATACCAAAGGAACCTGAGAAGATAGAGTTTGAGCTAAAGGAGTATGAATCAGACTCTACAGCAGAAGAAGATTCAGAAGAGGAAGAGCCACAAACTCCAGCTTTGAGAATATCAGTTTGAGAAAGAAGGCAACCAGAAAGGTATAGTCCATCTACTTTATGTTCAGGTTTTTCCTTAACTATAACTGATGATGATCCCAGAACTGTCAGGGAGGCAGTAGATTCCGAGGATGGAAAACTCTGGAAGGAGGCCATGGTTGATGAAATGACATCCTTGTACAAAAATGAGGCATGGGATCTGGTGGAGTTGTCGGCTGGAAGGAAGCCCATTGGGAGAAAATGGGTGTTTAAGAATAAGATGAATGTAGAAGGCAAGGTGGAGAAATACAAAGCTTGGTTGGTAGCAAAAGGTTATTCCCAAGTGGCAGAAATTGATTTTGGTGATATTTTTTCTCCTGCTGCCAAAGTTACTTCTATTAGATTACTTTTGTCTGTTGCTGCTGCATTTGATTTTGAGATAGAATAGATGGATGTGAAGACAAAATTTCTTCACGGGGATCTAGAAGAGGAGATCTACATGAAGCAACCTGAAGGCTTTATGGTGAAGGGTAAGAAAGAACTGGTATGCAGGTTGAAGAAGTCTCTCTATGGGTTAAAACAGTCACCAAGGATGTGGTATCAGAAATTTGATACCTATATACGGGGACTTGGCTTCACCAGAAGCAAGGAGGATCACTGTGTTTATTTTAAATTAATTGGTGACCGTGTTATTTATTTGGTCTTGTATGTGGATGATATGTTGTTGATTGGAAATGATAAAGAAATTATCCAAGATTTGAAGACCCAGTTGTTCTCCAAATTCAACATGAAGGATCTTGGTGTCGCAAACTATATTTTGGGCATGGAAATTAAGAGAGATCGAGCAAAGAGGAAGCTCTGGTTAAACCAAAGGAAGTATGTCGAGACTATATTGCAAAGGTTCAATATGGAGGATAGTAAACCGGTGAATGTTTCTATTCATGTAGGTGTAAAGCTATCTGTTGAACAGTGTCCCAAGACATAAGAAGAAGAGGAGGATATGTCACATGTTCCATATGCAAGTGCAGTGGGTAGCCTGATGTATGCAATGGTCTGTACTAGACCAGACATTGCACATGCAGTGGGAGTATTGAGCAGGTTTATGTCAAACCCAGGGAAGGAGCATTGGACAGCAGTGAAGCGGGTTTTCAGATATTTACGTGGCACTAGTGAATATGGCTTGTGCTACCAGGGAAGACCAGGATTGGAAAGAATGTTGGAAATTCGTGGTTTTGTTGATGCAGACTGGGCTGGAGATCTGGACCAAAGAAGATCTACAAGTGGGTATGTGTTTAGCCTATTTGGAGGTGCAGTCAGTTGGATGAGTAAAAGACATTCTGTAGTGGCTCTTTCAACTACAGAGGCAGAATACATAGCAGCCACTCATGCAAGCAAGGAAGCAGTTTGGTTGCAGAGATTGTGTTCAAGTATGGGGTTGGTACAACAAGCTATAAGGATAGACCATGATAGCCAAAGTGCAATTTTCTTGGCTAAGAACCATGTTTACCATTTAAAGAAAAAGTACATTAATGTTCAATATCACTTCTTTGTTAGATATATGGTCGAGGCTAAAAGGGTGTTGGGCCGGTAAAGGTGGACACTTTGAAGAATGTTGTGAGATGCACTGACGAAGTCCGTGAGCACTCAGAAGTTCTCTTGGTGTAGAGAAACAATGGGTGTTGAAGAATTGGCCAAATGACTAAGCTCTCCTGTGGCCCCCCATGGAAAGAAAAAAACAAGTGGGAGAATGTTGGGTATGTGTTATATTCTTTCCACGACTAGCCCCATGCGCTGTACGTTGCGCCGGGCGCAGCAGGGGGGTCACAGGGGGGGCGGCAGCGCCTCGGCGAATTTTTTTTTGGTATGCGGTCCCACTCATATGTGGACCCACCCATGTTTTGTGCATGAGTTTGCACATGGTTTTCGGGTACGATGGTTTTCGACCCCTGGTATTTTGTAGATCCGGTCAAGGGAACTACGGTTATGTTCTAATCCAGGGTTAATGGATTGGGGTTTATGTATGCTTCGGCATGTATATATATGTGTTGTAACACTAAAAGGAATATAATGAAAAATCAAGCTGGTCGTCCCGATTTGGGATCCAGGGGAAAATATTTGTGTTTATCTGTTTTATGTTTTATGCTCTCGCTATTGTTTATTTTATGTTATAAGATTCGTGTGTAGATAATTTCTGTTCAGGGTTAAAACCTACACTTGGCTTCATCCATATACGGACAAAGGTGAATGGCATGGTGCCCCCCACACAACTTACAGGGATTGGCAAGCTTACCCTGCTTCTTAAGAGTTTTACTAGCATTAGATGAAGATGTGCCCCCAACCTGACTCTCGGAAGCCAAAGGCAATAGCGGATGACTGTTGGACCATGCTTCGAGCACCTTGGGAATGCCAGGGCAATCTCAAAGAAGATGGTTTCCTTGGCATATCATGCAAGGGAACTTAACTTTCCACGGAGGGTTGGAAGGTTTATCAAGAGCGAACATTTTAGGAGCAGTAGCTACAGCCTTAACCTCTCTCTTATTGGACTTCTTCTTCTTTGTCTTCTTCTTCTTTGTCTTCTTCTTCTTCTTCTTAGCCACCTAGTTACTCAAATCCAAACTTTCACTAGGTGAAGTAGAAGAGGAGGACCCAGAAACAGGCGAAGAAGGGGAGAGGTCCACCTTGGAATCAACATGGCGTTTTTCAGGTGGAGGAACTGATTGAACAATATTCGGGACATTCGGGACCACAGAGGTTGAAAACAACCAAACAGGAAACCCAACAATTAACCCAGGAAGGGACAACGTTGCCACATAAGGAGCGCCAACATTTCCAAACGGAGGAAAAGGACCCAGATTCCCATCGAAGGGGATTCCTTGGTTGGTGAACTCCGGAAAAGTTTCCATTAGAAACAACTTTAGAACAACACCCTAAGGAAACTAAATTTAACCAGGAATATTTCGCGGGAAGTTTATTTTTAAAACATTGAAACAAAACTCTATCGTTTCATCTTTTAAGAGTTGAGAAACAGGCAAAAGGTGACTCTATCGCTTTCAGATTGGAAACAAGCGTGAAAGGACAAGCGCTTGATGATATTTTCAAATTTATGATCAAAATGACTGTTCTGGTAATCTAGGCAGATGGGTGTACTGGATATCCGTGAACTTCCATATACACCTTGGTTAAAAAATGAAAGAGAAATCAACCAAGGATTTGACGTACATGCAGGCAATCTCCCTGAATGCTGTGTTTGGTGTATCACAGGTATAAGGTGGCAGACTCGGCTCCCTACGGATAAAGGATAGAAACCTAGTGGGGTCTCCCTTTATATACGCGATGGTACGTGGAGCACAAGTCCGTACTAGCGTTGTCTAAAGCCAAAGGGCAAACGACAACTACTAGGTTTAACGACGCCGGAACACATCACTAACCTAGACCTCTAAAAAAGTTTCATTAGGTTTCAATGCTGCCTTAAGGTAAATTGAATAAATTTTAGAGTTGATCTTCAATTATGTTTCAATTTCAGGCCCTATCGAATGTTATATGACACTCTCCTATATGCAGCTATATGAGAAAAAAAATATTTCAATTCGATGAATTCTATCTAGTTAAGGGAAGAGCTTCAAACAATGATGTAACAAACAACAATACTGAAAACGAAACTTTTTCCAAACTAGATGACTTTCACTATCCAAAAGTAATTTCAAACATTCAACGATGCGAATAATGCAATGTAATCTATGCAAAATCCTCTTTCTTGAAAACTATGCAATTGTAATCTATGCACAATTTCCATTTTTTTTTTTTTTAAATGATAAGAATAAGAATGCACTCAATGCATTTTTTGATGAAATGAGAATCTACTTAATGCATGATTTTAATGAAAGTGAATGCACTCAAAGCGATTTTTAGTTTTCAATCATTAAACAATGTAACCTAAGTTCAATTATGGATCTCAAAAAACACTTTTCAATGCAATGTGATCTAATGCATTTTAACAAAAGAAAACTTTGAGATGAAAACTAAATAAACGCAAATATTCTTAATTAAGGATGAAGGAAAAAGGGATGCAAACAAACACTAAGAATGCAATCGTTGTTTCAAAACACTTTGTAACGAAATTTCTCAAAATGTGACAAGACATATGAGGTCAAACACAAAGAGGACTTCTAAAGCATGAGATCAAAACAAGGCATTCATTCCCTTTTACATCAAGCAATCATGGAGAGAAGACATTTCAACTGAAAAATGAGCAATGTAATCTATGCTCATACAGAGAAAACACTGGAAGGGAAAGAGACATTGGTGAAGGATTTAGGGAAAAAGTCTCAATTTTCACACACCCTGAAATTGGCACGACTTTTGTGGGTGAAACTAACGCCAACTGGCGTGACTTGCTCACTGAAAACTGGCGGGTTGCTAACTGACAACAAGCGCCAACGCCTGAAAATGAAAAAACAAAGAATTTCTCCCAACCAAGACCAGACTCACCACTTCAAGAAAAAACTAAAACTAACCCAGAAGCAAAGTACTGACCAAAAAAAACTTCCGAACAAGGGAAAACCCTAGCACCTACAGGAAATGGCGCGAGTGATGAACTGGCAACTTGCGCCAATGGGCGCAACTGTCAGGGTGGAAACCACACCAATCAAGCCAACCATGAAAAGATGAAAATTTTAGAAAAGCAGAGGTCAGATCTGATCCTTTGGGGCTGAACAGAGGCTTTACACCAGAAAGAGATAGACCAGAAGAGCAAATCAAGAAGACAAAAGCCAAAAGCAACTGAAAGAGAAAAGACAAACTCCAATCAAATCCCTAGCGGAGTCACCAGTTTGTTGGAGAGGTAAATCCCCTCTGTGGACAAAGGTGATCCCTACTAGCCCAGATCGAGTCTAGCAACAACCGATTCACGCTAAGACGCAAGTTCCTAGTTACAAAAGACCAAGATGCAACAAGAGGCCTACCTTAAGTCCTACGCTGCCATTGCTTGCAGAGAAGATGGCGCTTCCGTCCTTCCCTTTGGCAGATCACAATTCTCCCACCCAGCACATTCGAACACCTGCACATACATGAAGAAACAACAACATACAAGCATAAAACCTAATACATGCAACTATGTATCAGTCAGAGAAGATACAATTCATAACATAAGACATGAACATATGAATGGAACTATAATTGAAGTCGTTTATTATTAATCACAACGAAATAAAGATACAACCTGAGCTCTGATGCTGGATCTTCCATCGGCGGGTCAACAACAGAGCACATCTCAATGAAGCTCGTCGGGATGGGACAATGCCCTCTCTCTTCAGCTGTCTCTCAAAGGCTGTCTTGCGATAGTCTCGTTACTACTGATTTAGCTCTATTCAGGCTACTAAGGCTAGCTTGCAAAGGGAAAATGGCAAGCTTATATAGATGGTGGAAGGGGAGTTGGGATCCCTACAATTGTGGGATTGGCCCTATCCTTAAGGAAGCTTCCATGATAGGTGGAAAACCACTTCCCCTGCATGGAGATCCAGAGTCAAACCTCCCAACTCATTTTAGAGAGTCGTTCAGGAGTTGGTTGGAATCAAACTTCCGCCATTTATTTTATAAAAAAAATCCTTATTAAGCTTGGCGCGAGTAATACACTGGGACAGAGCGCCAGTTGGCGCGCCCTCTTTGGTGAATTTCCCCCATTGGCGCGAGGGCTGAACTGGTTGTTCGCGCCAAGGCCAAAAGGTTTATTTTTAGGGCTTTTCACAGGAAACTGTCTTTAGAGGAATGATTTTCCTTGTCAAGGGGGATGCCATGAAAGTGGTTTCAGGGCATGTCACTACTCACAGGTCACGAAATGGACCCTCCAATGTGTGGGATAGGGGATTGCAGGGACGGTGACAAATTACTGTGTAACATAGTGCAAAAAAAAAATCCACGCAATTAAGCCTGATTCCATTAAAGAGACAAAAAAAAGGACTTCAATACTCACTTTGCAAAGCTTATTTTGTTACAAATTCCATCATGAAAATAGATCATGTAAACTAGAAAGAAGACAACGGTATATAGCAGTATATTAGTACCCTATGGACAAAATTTTATAACGTGCTAATATCAAACCATAATAAAAAATAGGTATTGTGTAGGAATAAAGTGCCCAACTATGTCAAAATTCCAAGTATGGCATGTAACACGACTTTCTTCGAAATATCAATGGAATAATAAGATGGTTATGAGTATATTAATCAAAATACAATGACAAAGTTGTTCCTTTAGCCTGAGGATTTTGACACGGTCATAGGTTTATAGTATTGATCATGAAGATGCATTTGACATATTTGATCCATCCTTTAAACATTCTATAATGGGAAGGGTATAGAACCAATTGAAATAACCTATTCTACTATAATCTCTATATATGGTTGGAATAGAGAATGTGAGAAAGAAATATGTTCATTCTAGATGTTATGGTCATTTGTAGCCCATATCGATGAGATTCTCTATCAATGCATGACTGTGTTATATGAAATAATTAGTCTACTTTGGAATGTTGATTGGAGTGTTGGGAATATTATAATTGAGAATTATCTCTTAACATTGTTTCCACTCTTACTTTTAATTTTTAATGATGATATATACTCTAAAAATTCGTTGCATTGGTCAGAATTGGGTAAAACTATTGGGTGGTCTCCTCTTTGAGGATTCTGGGAACACATGAAGAAGAAATTATGAAGGCTAGCTAGAAGATGAAAATGCAAGTGTTGATGCTCGAGTTCTGGTAGAATTTTGGAAAAAATCATATTAATCTTTACCCACCATTAAAGAAACCTTGTGACGATACTTCAAAGATATTAATTCTCATTTGGAAGAAATTTTTTCTTCTTTAATATAAGCTACAATCAAAGGTGACAACCTTAGATAAAAAAAGCAACAATGATGAGGGTATTCATTCTTTGATAGCAAAATAAACCAAAAAGTCCTAGGAAATGCACATATAGTTGTTAAATGTCTTACATAGTCATCATATTTGATGAAAAAAAAAAAATTATAACACTAGGTTACAAAAAAATCATCTTAATTGTTTCACCATGCATCAATTGGTTTAAATCAAGTTTGTGGGACTTTCATTCACTTTCAGATGTGGTTCTTCTATATAATCCTTCTTGATTACATTTAATTTGAACCTATGTCATCTTCACAACTAGAGAAAAAAAATTGTTCACAATATAAAAATTTTGAACATGTGAGAAACTTTAGTGGAGAAACATAGTAGAGAAAGACTAAAACAACGTCCATAATATATTCAACAAATAATTTTTCTACATTTAGAGCAATACCTATAAGTATGATAAAGCCACTTTTTCTCTCAGGAGTTATGACACATGTGAAGCGATATGCATCTCTTCATTCAAACAAAGTTGATTGCCATGGCACAAGACTAAATTTCACAAAACAACGTAAGGCTTGAAAGTTAGTAACAAACAAGGTTAGTCCTGGAACAAAACTTAATAAAGAGGTAGCAAGTGCAACTACCAATCCCATGTTGGAGATTGTAACATCATGGGAGGATATTTAATCAACCTATCTAGAATGTAGTTTACAAGGGTAATCATATCAACATTGCATCTCAAAATTCAATAATATTATAATCATCAAATATAAATGCATGAGAGGAATCAATGAGATTGATAGAAAATGGTATCAAGTATACATGACAAAAGGAAACATAGGAAACATTTTTAGCATACAACATGTGGACACTACAAGATCATAGGAAATCTCTTTAAATTTTCGAGTGCGTGTAAATATGGCTAAATTTTCAAATGAGAGTTATTGTTATGAAACCAGCTCCAAAAATAGAAGAAAAGAGAGATCAACGCCTTAGAAATCAGCCACTTCGAGGGGGAAACCTCCAATACATTACATAAATGAAAAATTCTTGGATGATACAAATGACCAAAACCTCCTTCTATATATAGGAGTCCATGGGCCACAATGTAATCCTAGCCGACCTAACAATAATAATTTAAGGGCACAATAATAACAAAATTTGGGTTACAAGGGTACAATAATAACAATAAGGGGGTTACACTAACAACAATAAGGGACTATACTAGTAATATAGGGACCTAACATGCCCCTCTCCTTCAAAAAAGTGTTGTCCTCAACGCTTGAGTAGCTCTGGTTGCTTCTGTATAAAATTCTCATCCTCCCATGTAGAATCTTCAGTGGGTAAGTTCTTCCACTTGATGAGATACTCTGAAATTGATCGATTTCGTAGCTGTCGAGTTCTTGTTTCTGTGACTGCTTCAGGTTCCAATATGATTTTTCCTTCCTCATCAAGTTCTGGCAATATTGTTTGAACTGGAAGATTTTCACCTATAACCTTCTTTAAGCATGAAACATGGAAAACCGGATGCACTCGCGAAGAAGCAGGAAGCTCCAATTTGTATGCCATAGTACCAATCTTTTGCAACACCTTTTAAGGACCATAGTACTTTGGCGATAATTTATTATCCTTCTTAGCTTGCTTGAGGGACATTTGTTTGTATGGTTGTAGCCGTAAAAATACCCAATCTCCTACATCAAAACTTCTCTCGCTGCGATGTTGATCTGCCTGTTGTTTCATTCCATTTTGTGCCAAATTCAGGTTATCCTTTAAGAGTTGGAGAACTTCTTGCTGACGCTCGATGTGATCTTCGACTGCTTGAACCTTCGAATTTTCCCTTAAAGATGATGTAATCGATGGTGGATGATATCCATAAAGTGCCATAAATGGGGTCATTTTTGCTGCAGTATGGAAGGAAGTGTTATACCACCATTCAGCGAGAGGTAACCACTTAACCCATTGTGTTTGCTTATCAGATACAAAACAACGAAGATATCCTTCCAAACATTTATTTACTATCTCAGTTTGACCATCAGATTGAGGATGATAAGATGAGCTATGAGCTAATTGAGTAGCCAAACAAGAAAATAACTCCGTCCAAAAATTTCCAGTAAAAATGGGATCTCTGTCGCTCACAATAACCCTTGGGCTTCCATGTAGCTTTTGAATTCTGTCCATAAATGTAGTAGCAACCGTACTTTCTTTAAATGGATGGGATAATGCACAAAAGTGTGCATACTTGGTAAGTCTATCAACTACCACCATGATGACACTCTTTCCTTCGGACTTAGGTAAACCTGTGATAAAATCCATTGAAATCTCCTCCCAACGTTGACTTGGAATGGATAAAGGTTGTAGAAGACCCGGGTTCTTAATTGTCTCAAATTTATTCTGCTAGAAAACCAAACATTCCACCACAAACTTTTGAATGTCAGATTTAAGGCCATCCCAAAAAAATTCTTTCTTCACCCTGTGGTAAGTTTTTAAAAATCTTGAGTGTCCTCCTAAAGGAGAAGTGTGCAATTCAAAAAGAATATTTTGTTTTAGTTGGGAATTCTTACAAAGATATAAGCGATCTTTGTACCATAAGGAATCATTTTTCCAACTAAATGTATCAGATGTACTAGGATCTTGCTGCAACTTTTGAATGAGTGTCCACACTTCTTCGTCCTTCTTCCATTCATCCCTTGATTTGGTTATCCAATCTGGTTGGATAATAGAAATGGCACAAAGCAATGCTTCCACCTCTTCATTCTTTCTTGAGAGTGCATCTGCAACAACATTTAGCTTCCCCTTTTTGTAGATTATTTCAAAGTCATAACCCAACATCTTTGTGACCCATTTTTGCTACTCTTCTGAAGATAGTCTTTGTTCCAAAAAGTGTTTAAGACTATCATGATCGTTTTTTACCTTGAAGTGTCTTCCCATTAGGTAAGGTCGCCATTTCTTTAGTGCATGTAGTATTGCTAACATTTCCTTCTCGTAAATAGCTTTCTGTAAATACTTTCCTTTGATTGGACGACTTTCAAAAGAAATGGGTCTTCCTTCTTGCATTAAAACAACACCAATACCATTCCTTGAGGTATCACATTCCACAATAAAGGTTTTTGTGAAGTCTGGCGTAGCTAAGACCGGTGCTAGGTACATTGCCTCTTTAAGATGTTCAAAGGCCTTAGTTTCTTCAGGAGTCCATGAAAATGCATCTTTATTCAATAATTTTGTTAGAGGTGCTGATATTCTCCCATAATTATTAACAAACTTGCGATAATACCCTATTAACCTGAGAAATCCTCGCAACTACTTTATGGTTGTGAGGACTTTCCATTCCTTAATGGCTTTAATTTTGTTAGGGTCTACCTTAACACCCTCCTGAGATACAATATGACCCAGATATTCCACCTCTTGTACTTCAAAGAAACATTTGGATGTTTTTGCATATAATTGTTTCTCCTGCAATAGTTTGAGCACCCTGTCAACATGTTGAACATGATCCTTCTAAGACCTGCTGTAGATTAGTATATCATCAAAAAATACTAGCACAATTTTTCTAAGGAAGGGTTTGAAAATGGAATTCATCAACCCTTGAAATGTAGAAGGTGCATTGGTAAGGCCAAAAGGCATGACCAAAAATTCATAATGACCCTCATGAGTTATAAATGTTGTTTTCGGAATATCTTCAGTCTTCATTCTAATTTGATGATATCCTGAACGAAGATCCAACTTGGTAAAATAAATTGCTCCATGTAATTCACCAATCACAGCAACGAGAAATTTATCTTTAATGGTGAGCTTATTGAGCTCCCTATAATCCGGACACATGTGCCATGATCCATCCTTCTTGTGCACCAATACTACTGGAGCAGAGAAAGAACTTTGACTAGGTTGAATTATACCAACCTCTAACATTTCTGCAATAATACGTTCAATTTCGCTCTTTTGGACATAAGGATATCTATAAGGCCTGATGTTTGGAGGAATGCTTCCTGGAATCAAATGAATAGCATGATCATGATCACGAATAGGTGGGATTCCTTTGGGAGTTTCAAACACCTTGGAATGATTGTCCAAGATTTTTGGAGATCTATAGAAATAGATGATTTTGATGTTGGAACTTCTAGTGAGCATAATTGTGCAATTACGCCTCGTTTTTCTTTCTTTAGAAGCTTTGTCATGACATTAGAGCTTATCATCTTTCCTGACTTCCCTGTGATACCCATAATTCGACTTCCTTTCCTTCTAAAAAAAAATCAAAAAAATTTCTTGAAAATTAAAAGCTACCATCCCCAAGGATTGTAACCATTGTACTCTTAGTACAACATTAGCACCTCCCATAGGAATGGAAAGCATTGGACTATTCAATACATATTCCCCCATGGTTAGCATGATATTATGGCATTTTCCAGAGAAATTTATAGTTCCTCCATTTGCAACCATCACTTGACATTCTGGTGATGGGTATAGGAAACAATTCAATTCCTTGGATACCTTACAATGAACAAAATTATGGGTACCACCCGAATCAATCAACACTATTACCTTTTTATTCTTGATATGTCCTTCTATCTTGAGAGTTTGAGGAGTGGTAATTCCTGTCAATGCATTACACAATACGTTCAGACTCATTTCTTCTTCTTCTATGGTTGGTTCCTGGTGTATATCCTATTCTTTTGAAGATTCTTGTTCATTTTCTTCTTCCTCTTCAGAATCTATGTAAAATAATTTCTTCTTGGCACACTTATGACCTTTAGTGTATTTGCTATCACAACTGTAGCAAAGCCCTTTTACTCTTTTTTCTTCCAATTTTTTTGGTGTCAACCTTGTAGGTTGTTGAAGTCTAGGAGTAGCAACACTTCCATATTTATATATGTGAGTGGTAGGCTTCCTTGTTGCGATAATTTTACATTCAATTTTTCTTGCCAACCTAACTTCCTTTTCCAATGAATCAGGTTCCCAAAAGTGAACTTCATGTTGGATGTTATCCTTTAAATTCCCTATGAAGACATCAATCATGTGTTCCTCTGGAATATCAGTTACCCTTATATTCAATTTTTGGAAGTCCTCAATGTGCTCCACCACTGAACCCTTTTGTTTGAGATTTATCAATTGGATAAAGAAGGTGTTGCTTTTTGTATCCTCATAATGTGCTATCATTTCCTCCATAAAAATTGACCAAGTGACAGTTTTTTTATGGGAGCAAAGCTATCGATACCATACAAATGTATTTTGTTCTAAATGTAAAGTTGCAATGCGTACCTTTTGTGTGTTTTTTACATTGTTGAGATCAAAATTTTTCTCCATCTGTAGTATCCATGTTAGGGGATCCCTTCCATCAGTAGTTTATGAAATCACGATTAACATTTATTTTGTTCTCATCATGAGTTTACTCTACTATCTTTTCGCCATTAGGAAACATTTCTTGTATCAACTTTTCCAAACCTTCGATGTCTACTTTTAGATCATTCTTCATGTTTTCCATGTTGTCTTTCATTTTTTCATCGATCTTAGCTTCCACGTCATCCATCTTAGCTTCCATGCCCACTTCCATGCCATCCATCTTAGCTTCCAAACCATTCATCTTAGCTTCCACGCCTTTCTTCAAACCATCCATCTTAGTTTCCATGTCTTTCTTCAAAACTTCCATTTCATTTTTTGTTGCTCTTTGCGATAGAAAAATTTGGTGCACTTGCTCTTGTAATTTTGATATCTCATGTTGTGTTTCTTCTTCTTCATGAGTCATAGTAGAGCCTTCTGAAGGCTTAATTGTTGAGATTCAAAAAGATGATGAGCTTGGTGAAAAGAGTCGCCTTCACTAAGTGGGCCTGCAGGCTATTTTTGGCGCAAGTCTATTTTTAGACATGATGATCATATTTTAGAAGTTGCAGGATGCTATTTGTGGATGATTGATCAAGTTGGAAAAATAGATGAAATTCTATTTTTAGAATATTGGGCGAAGTCTATTTATAGATCGCTGATCTAAAAATAGATGCATGTCAATTATTATTAGCTCTTAATAATAATTAGACACTAAACAACAACTTATTCTCTTGGAGCACTTCAATTCACTACACAGATGTGGCACATCAGTGGACCGAGGGAATTACGCAATTCCCAAGGGTTTACTGGAGTTAATGCATGGAGGAATCAATTAGAACTCAAGTGGAAGAGTTATGACATAGTTGGAAGAAGTAGTTATGGAGTTGTATTTAGTTTAACTTAGTTAGACTCAGTTGATCTAGTTGTATCTAGTCTAACTAATTGATACACTAGTGAGAGTGGAGTGAATTAATTAGTTAATTAATTCACAAATAATAACTCATTAATCAACTAAACAATACAACAGTTAACTACAGTTCATGGCAGTTTCAGTGGAGACCCAGTGGAGAGGTAGGTGAAAGGGCAAGATAGACTATCTGTTGTGACTATAATGATGCATTGATTGCATCACACACACATTGGAGTTGCCAATGAGGATTGTGTAGTCAAGGCAAGGGTAATTCAAATTCATTCAGAGCTATTCTTCAGCAGGGATTGTGCAGTGGAGGCAGACTAGCAAGAGGCAAAGATTGGTGCATGGATTTGTAATATTGGTCCTGATTAGTGTATGACGATTGTACTGTACTAAGAGCTTGATAATATTTGTATGACGATTGTCATATGATTCCATGATACATAATATATAGTTGGGGTTTTCAGCTTCAGGCTTTCCTGGTTAAAAACTATGTTATGTGCGATTGATTATTTTTGTTTATGCTTCACATGTGTGTGCAATTAATTTTTCCACAAAAGATTAACAAGTGGAATTGATTCAGTATTTTGCATAAAGTTAAATAGTGTGAGATCAGGTGAATCAAGGACATATGCATGCTTAGTGCATATAATTTCTACATTAATGGGTGTTGAATTATTTTTAGGGGGAATTTCAGAACCCAATACTGATATCTATTCTTCAATATGCCCTTGGAATAAATTCAACTATTTTTTTTAAAACGAGACTTATGTAATTCGAAAAAAATACACATGTTTTTCTTTCTTTTGAGGAGCTCTATATTGAAACTGAATTATCTCTGTGATTTGGGATCTTAAATATCTAAAATTCGGCCCTGAAGTAGCCTTCTAAATCTTCTTTTGAATGCCACAGGTCTGACCTGATTTGGATTCTTCAAGACAAAGTTATGCCCAATCTCCCACGATGACCTAATTATGGATTGGTTCAGTAGAGTGAACTTGTACGAATTTCCATGTGTCATTGTTTCCTCCTTCGGCTCTAAACTTGATATACCAAAAACTACATTCCGTTTACTTGCGACCAATTTTTACAGAATCCCAATCCGACACTCAGAGAGAGATTTATGACGTTTTTCCCACGGTCACCTCTTTGAGATGAAATTCGGGAGCCTGAAACAATCCTAACTTCCATAGATCATATCTCCAAAACTGTTGCAAACCAAGATCTGAAATTTTTACAGGAGGTTCCTTAGGATTTCTTCTTCACACTGTAAAAATTTCAGCTTATGAAACTTCATATACAAAAATTTATAGAGAAAATTCCACGTTGACATGTTTTAGTTGAAATTCGGGAGCCTGAAAAAACCCTAACTTCCCCAGATCATATCTCCAAAAATATTACGAACCAAGATCTGAAATTTTTACAAGAGGTTCCTCAGGATTTGGGCTTCGCTCTGTGCAAATTTTAGTTTCTAAACCTTCATAGAAAAAAAAATTATTGTTAAAATTCCACGATGACCTGTTTAGAGCAGTGAAACCCTAGAATCCAAAGCTCTGATACCAAATGTTATGAAACTAGCCCCAAAAATAGAAGAAAAGAGAGATCAACGCCTTAGAAATCAACCACTTTTAGGGGGAAACCTCCAATACATTACATAAATGAAAAATTCTTGGATGATACAAATGACCAAAACCTCCTTCTATATATAGGAGTCCATGGGCCCACAATATAATCCTAGCCGACCTAACAATAACAATGTAAGGGAATAATAATAACAATATTGGGGTTACAGGGGTACAATAATAACAATAAGGGCCTACACTAATAACAATAAGGGACTAAACTATTAATATAGGTACCTAACAGTTATGTTCATTACAAGTCATTGTAGTATGAATTCACTCAATGTGATGGAGAACCCAAAAGTACAAAGCCATCAATATCAAACAAACCACAAGTCAATGGTTTAGTGCAACAAGCTATCCTTATTACCACTTTCTTTCCATAGGGAGGAAATGAAAGTAAAAACTTCATTTGTAAAACAGTAATCATTTCCTATTACAAATATTAGAGCCAATTGTACCCATAAAGTCAAGTGGATCAATTGGAAATGAAGATATTAGGCCATATGTCATGTAAGATGGATCATTAGAAAGGTGGTTCACAACTTGCTTTGAAATTTTGTCTTCAAAAAGCACAACAAAATTGTCGTTCCAAACCAAAAATCATAATTCTTGGAGTAGACAAAGAAGGATTTTTGGAAATGTTGAATGATTCATAAGCAACAGGTATTAGGCCTATATGAACATAAATACACAATGGTGTCCAGTGTCAATGCTCTTCAAGTGACTTCAACTTTAAACCAACACCCTACCAACTGTGTTCTTACAATGGCATGGTAGGTTTGTAATCAAATATGTCTTCAAGGGAAATTTTGATATCATATATGTTGTGGGAAAATAACCAATTTTTATGAGTTATAATGGAAAATTTCGGTAATTTGTACTCCCAACAATGCTTAACTGATCCAGGAGGACCGTGAAACATTTTACAATGAGTACCATGTAAAAATAAAATTTCATTAAAGCCTAGGTAATGGGTTTTTTAGCTTCATGTGAATGTGCTCATAGTTTAATTTTTAAAATTTGTAAAATAGAAAATGAAATTATGAGAGGATTTTCCTCAAAAATAAATTTATAAATTCATGATGAAGTTGAGAGGCTTAAGGGATTTTCTCTCATCCCTTGAGTTTTGGATAAGGTCCTTGATAGATGGATTTGAGGGATTTACTCCACATAAATCTCATGCAACATATTTTAAGGGATTCATAGAGTTATTGTCTCCTTCAGTTGGGATCTAAGGAGATATTCTCTCCTTTGTTTTGGGGTCTTGAAAGCTATATAAAACCCTCCTATGTACTTTGTGTGTTATGAGAGTTTTTAATAAGATAGCTTGAGAGGGTTGTTAAGAAGCCTTTGAGAGTTTCATTTTGAGGAGAACTTGGAGAGCTTGGAGAGCTCAAGAGGTCTTTCAGAGGAATTTTTGATATGTAAAAGTCTTGAACTCCTTTCTGTAGAAGACAACTCTAGGTTTGGCCACCCTTTTGTAAAAGAGCATTGTGCATTTTCCTCATTATAGAAAGTCAATAAAAGCGATTTGACCTGTTGAAGGAGAATCCAGAGACGTAGCCCGGTGGAGGGGGTGAACTCCATTATCAATCTTGATGTTGCATGTTTTGTTTATTCATGGTTTGATCAAGTTATTTTACATGCATTTTTAATTTACAATTTTATGATGAAATGAACATGTTTATGGATGAATTGTAACTTAATCTTAAAAGCCCATATGGTCAATTAAAGGATCTTATTTATAAGTGTTTAAGTCCTCTCAAGTTTTCAAATCGCTTGGTATCAGAGCATTTCATTGTTTGGCTTAGTAGGTACATTATTTAGGTTTAATTCAAGAAAGAAGAAGGAAACTGATTAAAAAGGTAATTTATTGAGTTTCAAAATGTCGACTTCAACAAATGAGTCTTTTTATGATCCTTTCTTTGCAAGTATTTATCAATATTAAAAGATGTTTAAAGAATTCTTAACCATGAAGAAAATGGTAGCGGAGTTGTGTGATGATGACAGCGAAAAAAATAAGTTGTGGAAGCAGTTGAAAGTATTGGAAGATGAGAAGCAAGAGATGCAATATAGACTTCAAACAATGGAATTGAAATTATAAGATTAAGAGGAGGTGCAGCTTGAAAAGTGTCAGAATACTAAGGTAAACGAGGTAAGCAACATTGGTTCAATTTCCCTTGAAGAAGACGTCTGTTTTGGTTCCTTCAAGAAGCACACTCAAGGAATTGGATTGAAACTATTATTGAAAATGGGTTATGACAGAAGAGGCCTTGGACTGAATGGTTAAGGCATCATCAATCCTATTAAGGTGATAAGAAAAACTCCAAATGTAGGATTGGGATATACATGTGAAGAAATTAGAGAATGCTCCAAAGTTTCTAAAGCAAGAAGATCGTCCAATATTGAGTTTGTCTCAAAGGGACTTCTAAAAATTAATGATGCAGGTAATAATGATGACAAGTTGTCTCCACAAGGGGATGTGCGCATCCAAACAAGAGTTAATTCTACTCGTCAAAGTCCAAGTTCAAAATATCAAGGAAAACAAAATAAGTATGAAGAGCATAAAGAAATGGGTTAGAAAAAAAGTGCGGTTCTTTAGACAAAATCTTTCGACTAAAAAGTCTCGAAGGTATAATGGTATAAATGTTTTGCATAATGATGGAGATTTAAAGCTTATGGTGAAAAAATTGGAGCAAGAAAAAGTAAACCACAACAAAGAGATCCTTTGCTTTGGGTAAAGACGGAGAAAATTTCGGTTGATAAATGTAGAAGGATTCAACCACTTCATCGTCTTCAAAATTGGAGAAAAGTCATGCTCAATCCACCAATGGAAACAGACTTTGCAAGAGAAAACCACCAAGAAAAGTAGGTGGCCAGTATTCTTGAGCAAAAGCATGAAGAAAACAAATATCCTCTTATTTGGCTTGGTAGGGAATGGCTGGAATTTATCCATAATTGAAAACTTCCAGTCACTAACAGCATATTTTAGAATGATGAATGTTATTTATAGCACTCCTTAAAAATTAAAAATGCAAAAAGTAGAAAATAGGAATGTTTTAAGAAGAAGATCCTAATTTATGCATCATGGCTATCGATGTCTCCTAATACAAAAGATTCTGTGGAAAAGGTTTTCGTGTGCTAATTACAAACGCAGAGAAACACGATGGGAAAGTGTGAACTTGGGGATCTTTGTGTGCATTCAATGTTTAAAAAACTCCGGAGCCTTTGGGTACATATTTCGAAGTGTTGTGTAAGGAGATAATAGCACACAGTAGCTGACAGTGGGCAATCCCACAAATCATTCAACGGATTCTACTATTTCATAGAGGAAGTCTCTCAGACTCGACTACGCAAGGTTCATCTGCGATAATGGTGACATGTTCATAAAGTACAACTAGGATCCCCATTATAGCTATGAGTATGAGGTACATATTGAATATTCATCTGAACGAGGCACTGCACATTTTGTACGATATCGGCTTGCCCATGGATTACTCTACATACATTTCTCTCTTGCAGGGCTGCATTAATCAAGAGCTTTGCCGGACGGAAAATTGATCCAGCCCACATCAACAAGAAGAGATTCACGACGGATAATTTTTTTCTCAACAAACTCAATAACATGTACGTTAAATACGGGTATCTGATAAGTGCTCGCAGGTTTTGTTTAACACAATGGCTGAACAAGACTATGTCTCGGGGAATTCAATGATCACGGCTTATATACGACATGGGATTTCCGTGGAGGCCTTGGGATTATTTCATCAAATGCAATGAGAAGGTATTCGGCCCTATCAATTCACGTTTTCCAGCGTTCTTGCGGCCTGCGCTAACTTGGGAAGAATTGGAACAGAGTATCAAAATCCATGAAGAGATATTTTAGTTGCGCCAAATCAGCCGGAAATATTCAAGGCCTATGAATAGGCACGATGTATTTACACATTTGGTGGCATATGGCCACGTTATTACGTGGCCCATGCCACATGTAATATTATTTATCCAACAGAAAGGCAATTACGTTGCGCATTTAATAGAGGTCAATAAAATCTGGGAAAATTCCACGATCAATGGAGTTAGTTGCATGGAATATGGTGTTGGAGATGCATGGAGCACATCAATTCATTTTTGCAGAGAATTTGGGTCATTCAATGTATTTGATTCATTTTCACAAATTCATGGAAGTGTCTTCAAGCTACAGGTGTACATATCTCACAGTTGGCGATAAGGAGAAATTAATTATGGGTTCATGAGAGTCAATCTCTCAATCAGTGCCAACAATTCATGGTATAGTAAAAAAATGCTCCTACATGTTTAAGCCTTAGTCAAATATTAAATAAAATCGATCATGGAGACTTGTGTTGAAGTTTTCGGAATATTAACACACAACCATTTATATGAAGTCAATGAGATTCAAGGTGGAATGGTAGTTACCCATTGGAAATATAGCGTGGAACACAATCTGAGCACAACGATGAAATGTTAGCGTTATTCCTGGCTTGGGGAGTTTAAGTTTGTCGAAAATGCATATAGTGCAACCGATGAGATAGTGGTGCACTATTATGTGACTCCAATCAGCGTTGTCCGGTATTCGGAGAAACTACCTGTATTATATGCAGAACCAAATTATATGAAGGAATATTAGATGTTGTATAGCTATGTACACAGGCCTCTAAAAGAGCTGTGAATTTGTAGCGAAGGCTTTATCTATTGCAGTTCCCATGCAATCACATTTTCAAGGATTGTACTACGATGGTAAAGTTTGTACTGGAATGCCCATCCGAAAGGTGCACGATTGAGGGTACCACAAAACATTATGGACTAGTTTTGGTCTTCCACATTCGTGAACCATACTTCTCTTTCTTAGATGGCCTTCGATGGAATAGATAAATTCACTAGAAAGCGTTGTGTGGATTCCAGAAGTGGATTTTCAAATACATAATTTCATATCCTTGTTGTTTATTCATATAATATATTTTTATGCGTACATTTGGCTTTCTCTTGTTTATGGTTTCTGGGCACTAGTATAGTTCACAATAGAATTCCAATGCAACAACTTTGTATTTCGACCACCGAATTGTCAAGAGGGAGTTTTTGGCATATCACGAGTTGACTAATTCGATGTAAATGTTTCATTGGACCAGGCGGTCACAACGAAAATGCCCACAGATTTGACAGAACAGGTGGACATATGGTTAAGTATTGACTGGAGGGTCCATTTTCTAATTGTGTAAGTGATGTTGCTTTCTCCAACAATGGTAGTAAGAGTTGATTATCCAATGTTTGTAGCATCAACACCATCGCATGGGAAATCGTTGTAGAGGCGTCTATTCACCGTTGGATAAAGAGTTATACAACTATAAATTTTTGTTCAATGCACCAATAATAAAATAGGACTTTTGAGATTTCGATCAATGGATCAAGTTCTGGTGAAGTTAATTTCTATGAAGGTGTCAGACAAATAAAGGATCGGGTTCATTGCATGGCTGCCCGGAGTTATCAACAACATCGAACATGCATAAAACAGATATAATATTTCTCACATGGATTTGGATAAGATTGACAAGATTTTGAATCAGTTTTGTTCAGCATAACTATAGTCAAAAGAGAATGTACATATGATGGTAGGTCGTGGAGTGCAAGGTTTCGTGATGGAATAGAAACTAATTGGAAGCTCTTCTTTCATTTTTTTTTATATTTGCAGGATATGAGCCAACTTATGATGAAGATGGATTCAAATCAATTTCATACCTAAGTTTATGCAGGAAAATGTAGACAAAGGCAGAGTTGCAGGACATAATTGCAGGTCATTGTTCGAGTAGCTAGAAGAGTATATTCTTCATTTCAGAAAATCAATTTCCTCATATCAAATCAAACTCAACTTCTTGAGCTTTTAGTGGACCAAAAGCTTTCCTTTGTGGGGATGTATGAACCAGAGGATCGTGTCACATTTTGAAATGAGTACCATGTCAAAAGCAAAGTTCATTAAAGCCTAGGTAATGGGTTTTTGAGATTCATGTGAATGTGCTCATAGTTTAATTTTTAAAGTTTGTAAAATAGAAAATGAAATTATGAGAGTATTTTCCTCAAAAATTAATTTCTAAATTCATGATGAAGTTGAGAGGCTTAATGGATTTTCTCTCATTCCTTGAATTTTTGATAAGGTCCTTGATAGGTGGATTTGAGGGATTTACTCCACATAAATCTCATGCAACATCTTTTAAGGGATTCATAGAGTTATTTTCTCCTTGGAGTGGGGATATTAGAAGATATTATATCGTTTGGTTTGGGTCTTGAAAGCTATATAAAACCCTCCTATGTACTTTGTGTGGTATGAGAGTCTTTAATAAGATAGCTTTGAGAGCTCAAGAGGTCTTTCAGAGGATTTGTTGATATTTACAAGTCCTGAACTCTATTGTGTAGAAGAAATCTCTAGGTTTGGCCATCCTTTCGTAAAAGATCATTGTAAATCTTCCTCATTATATAAAGACAATAAAATCAATTTGGTCTGTTGAAAGAAAATATGGAGACATAGCCCAGTGGAGGGGAGAACGATGTTGCGTGTCTTTTACCACCATCCTAGATCCATCTTTACCCTGTATCTACCAAGCATCGATAGGGATCCAATCTCTCGAGGTGTAAACCTTTGTTTTGAGTGAACAAATTGAGGAAAATTTTACACCTTGAGATATTTGATCCCTCTCGGTGCTTGATATATCTAGGGTCAAGATGGATCTAGACTAGTTATATAATACTATATAATATCTTGTTTGTATCTATGTGTCTCTTTCTTATTTCCTTTCTCTATCTCACTTTCCAAACATACACACTCTCTCTACATATCCATCTATCTCGTTATCCCTCCTCCTTCATGTCCTTCTCTCTCTCTCTCTCTCCATCCCCTCCAACTCTCTGTCACTCTCTCTCCCTCTCTCCCTTGTCACTCCCTCTCTCTCCCGCTCCAAATCCATCTCTATTTCCCTCTCTCTCTTGAGTACTCTCTCTCCCTTTATCTCCCACCTCTCTCTCTCTCTCTCTCTCTCTCTCTCTCTCTCTTAGTCTCCATTTCTCTCTTTTACCCTTCTCTCCCTATCTCTCTCCTCTCCTCTTCTCTCCCTTCCCTCGTCTTCTCTCTTCCTCACTCTCTCTCCATCTCTCCCTTTTCACTACCTCTCTCTGCACCTCTATCTCTCTCTATATTTGTTCTTTCCTCCCTCTCTCCCCCTAGAACTCCATCTCCCTTTGTCTCCCTCTCTCCTCTCTCTCCCCTCATCTCTATCTTCCTTCATTTCTCTCTCTCTCTCTGCCCTCTAGCTCTATCACTATCTTCGTCCCTCTCTCTCTTAAATTTGATCATGTTGTATTTTGTTTAAGAAAAATATCTAAATTTAAAAAATTTAGCACCCACGCCTAGTGCATTAAGCACTTGGTTGCATTCAGAACCTGGTTGCATTAAGCACCCAAACTAGGATGGGGCCCACAATGTTATTTTTGGGTGCATGTCTATTTTTATCATCCCTTAATTAAGATGGACATTAAACTGTAATCTATTCTCAATGTGGACTTGAATGAGTTAACTGAAAGTGATAAATTTAGTTAGCTAGTGGGTTTCCAGTTCGAGGTTGTTGGTGAGGTATGTAGAGTAATTCTAGTTGTAACATAGTTCGAAATGCAGTGCTGCATGAGTTGGTGCAAGTTGTAAACAGTTAAACTCAGTTAAGTGAGTTAAACTCAGTTAAGTGATTCAAACTTAGTTATGCTAGTTGTAACTGAAGATACACTAGTGAGAGATCTAGTGAATTAAATATTAATTAATTCACAATTAGTGATATCACATGCAAATGAGGATTTATTATTATTAACTGCATGCATGTCAGATCTAGTGGAGACCCATTTGAGTTCTAGGTGAAAGGGAGGTTGACTATTAGTTGTAGGATTATCTTCTTGCACACATGCAGGAAAACACTTATTGGAGTGCCCATGATACTTGTGTAGTCAAGGCAAACAAGAATTCCTATCTTTTAGTGCTGGTGAAAAAGGAGGTCTCCGAGCAAGACCCAGGTTGAGGATAGAGGCCAACAAGGTTTCTGCAGTAGTCTAGCACAACGTCGACATTTTCACCCTAATCCAAGGAGCAGAGCGTCTTACCCGAGGTGTGCCGTGACCTTAGTAAGATTAGAAGACAGATCATGTACCACACGATTACAACCATGAAGAAAAACTAAATGAACTTGAAACAACAAACAAATCTCACTACTATATATACGCTATTACTCATCAAGCATGTTCAAGATGCTGAATTAAAATTTAAATGAGCATACATTCATAGTAAGCAATTGATTAACACTCAACTCAGAACATTAAACATAGCAATAACCATATTTCATTACCAAAATCAAATGGCATACATCACTCCACAGGGTCTATTACAATGTGATTCAGTACAACAGAGATCTCACAGAGCTCTCCTACAGCTCTGCTCTATCTCTCTCTCGGCCCTTTGCCGCACTGACTAACTAACTCATCTACGCTGGTTGATTACCTATGTGTTCTTCTGCCAATGTGACTATCAGTCTTTCCTCTTTTCCTACTTCGATGCTTGTCTCTTCTTCTTGATTACTGGGAGTTCTGCTTATTGTCCTTGTCTCCCATATCTGCCATCTACGATGTTCTTCGCAACTGTCGTGCCACCTATATTCCAGCTATCCGCAACTGTGACAGCTCCCTGTCTACCTTGATTGCGCTTCGACACCTATTCTCCACAAATCAAAACTATTTATTTTTCAAAACAAAGGCCTCAACAGTCCCCGACCAAACGTTATTGACTCATCCCGAGTCAATATTTTCCTACTGCTGCGGCTTTCGTCGGTCTATTGGCTTCTGAGGCTAACTTTGTCTTCTCTGTTTATTCACTCTATCCAAATAAAGGCCCCAACTCTGGAACCTTGCTCAATGTTGAAGACTTGGGTTCTGCAAACTCGGTGATTTCCTGTTGTCATTCTCTAATTAGCTGTTCGGTTTTGGTGGCGACTCTTTCAGCCTCGGTTTCACTTGCTACTGGCGACAACTTGTTGAATACATCTTGAATAATTGGCCTGGCTTCGGCTGCCATCTATTGTATTTCCTCTGCTTTCTGCTTGACTGGTTTCCTTAGCTCTCTGAGGACCTGCTTTGTGGTAGCAGAATGCTCCTCTATATTCTATATTTTAGTTTCTAGTACCTCCGCTTGGTTGTAGAGTTGGGTTATGCCGACGGGATCAGTGGCTTCTTTGATATTTTGTGAAATTTGTTGAAGTTGTGCCGAGATAGGTTGGGATTTCATGGTTAACGAGTTAGAGAATTCATGTAAATGCTTCAGTAGGTTGTAGGCCTCTTTGACTGTTGTCCCCAAGGTTTTCTTCATTCCAGTTACCTTCTTTTGTTTCTCAGTAACCTTCTTAGCATATATCACGGCGGGGTCTAGTAATGTTTCTCTGGAAACTAGCGTTTGTTTGAGCGCTTGGTTTTCTTTGCTGAGATTTGCACATGTCATTTTCACTCGGATAGACTTTTTGACCATGGGGTAGGCCGATATGTTCTCCGGTGTCTTGTTGTCCTGGGAAATTACTATTGGCCAGAGCTCCTTGAAGATATTTGTTACCTTTTCCAACTGCTCCTATAGACTTTCGTTCTCCCCTTTTAGTTGATCGCGCTCTTCAGTAAGCGCGATGATTTGCTGTTGTTGCTGCTCCAACCTCTGTTGGACGTCATTGTGCAGCCCTTTTGCCTTCTTGGCTCTCTTGGACACATTCTGGAATTCCATTGAGACATCTTTCCCTTTTGCTGATAATCTCGTAAGCCTACTGATATCCTCTGCATGTATCGATATTTCTCACCCCAGCCATAATGATCCATTATGGACTCTGCTTAGCAGGAATTTCGTACACTGCATTGCCGCTCCTGTTGTTCCAAACACTAGGAGGTTCCTGAGGTTCAGTATTGTCGATTTTTGGATACCTCTGAACTCTGGATTCATTCTTGTTGCTTCCCCTCCTCCCTCTGTAGCACAGTTCTCTATGTATACCTGTCGCTTCATAGCTTGAAATTGATAGGAATCCGTGAAATCTGTATCAATTAGTGACACATTGTCATACTTGCCAACTAGCGATTCTATCCTTTGAATTCTCTCATCGAGCTCAGGCTCAACGAATTCTGGTGCTACCTTCATCATCTTCGTTCTTCTTTTGTATACCTGGAGTGTTTTTCTTGATCTCTTTCTGTGAATTCCTGCTACTGGACTATCTCTTTGAATTTCCTCTGATGAAATTGCACTTTGTAGAAATTTGAATAACTGATATGTTATCCACAGAGATTCTCCTGATCACACACTATTTTATCTTCATGCAAAATACATAATCTCTTCTACCATTGATCATTACATGCAAAAATATAATCAATTGCATGCGCACATTAAAACCATAAACAATCACACATATGAACACAGTATTTCATGGGAAAGATTAAAGCTGAAAACCCCAACTATCTGTATATTATATGTCATAGAGATCATGTAACAATCATTATACAAATATCCTAACAAGCTCTTAGTACAATCTCCAATTGCTACACACTAATCAAGCTAGATCTAGCAAAACACATGCTCCAATCTCTGCCACCTGATAGCCTGCCTCTATTGCGTAATCAATGTTGTAGAATGGCTCATAAATAACTTCGAACCACATGTCTTGTACTGCGCAATCCTCATTGGCTTCTCCAATCACTGGTTGTTGCAAATCATGTAACAGTATAGTCACAACTGATAGTCACACTGCTCTTTCACCTATCTCTTCACTAGTCTCCACTGAAGCTGTCCATGCACTGAAGTTAACTGATGTATTATTTAGTTGATTAATGAGTTTATAATTAGTGAATTAATTATTAATTAATTCACACCACTCTCACTAGTGTATCAATCAGTTAGACTAGATACAACTAGCTCAACTATGTTTAGCTTAGTTAAACTGAACACAACTCCATTAACTTCCTTAATCAACTCCACCAAACTCTCTCACATGAGTTCTAACTGAAGTAGCCATGCAATAGCTCCACTTAACCCTTAGGAATAGCGTAATTCCTTTTGTCAGCTCCTGTGCCACATCTGTGCACTTAACTGAAGTGCTCCAAGAGAATAAGATAATGTTTATAGTCCAAATATTATTAAGAGCTAATAATATTCGACATATCTATTTTTAGACTGGCAATCTAAAAATAGATTTTTCCCAGTATGTCTAAAAATAGAAGTCCATCTATTTTTTCCGACTCGACCAACCATCCACAAATAGCATCCTGCAACTCATAGAACATGATCCATATGTCTAAAAATAGACTTTGCGCCAAAAATAGCCTGCGGGCCCACTTAGTGAAGGCGACTCCTTTCCACTAAGCTCATCATCTTGTTGCAATCTCAACACTCCCTCTCAACAAGATAAGGATTATCTACCACCCCTATCCTGCCTCTGTGGTATTCGAATTTTCTCCTGGTGAGCGCCTTCGTCAAGATATCAGCATCTTGATCCTCCATGGGAATGTATGAAAGTAACATGATCTTCCATTGCACACAATCTCTGATATGATGATACCGGATGTCAATGTGTTTAGATCTATCATGAAATACTGGATTAACCGAGAGTTTGATGCAACTCTGATTATCACAATAAATCACAGTAGGCTCTAAGTGTGAACTGAACAACCCGACCAGGATCTTCCTCATCCATATAGCCTCGCATGCAGCCAAACTCGCTGCCATATACTCGACCTCTGCTGAACTGAGTGCCACGGATCTCTGCTTCTTGCTGTACCAAGAAACTGCTATCGACCCGATACTGAAAATCCCTCCAAATGTGCTCTTTCTGTCCGTTGGGCTCCCTGCCCAATCTGCATCCGTGAAGCCACATAGCTTCACCTCATCCGACTGTCTGTACCATAATCCATATCCCAATGTGCCTCTGAGATATCTCAATACATGCTTTCCTGCCTTCCAAAAGAGCTTGGTAGGCTTAACCATAGCTTGTGAAAGCTGGTTAACAGCATAGCATATGTCGGGTCGTGTATTGACCAGATACATAAGCGACCCCACCAACTGTCGATAAACAGTGGCATCCACTACCTCCACCGAAGTAGCATCCTCCTTCCTCCAACCACCAGGAAGAGGAGTATCAATAGGCTTGCAGCCATGCATGTTGAACTTCTCCAGTATCTCCCGGGCATACTTGCCTTGAGAAACAAACAGTCCATCACTGCGTTGCCAAATTTCCAATCCCGGGAAATAATGAAGGAGGCCCAAGTCCTTCATCTCAAACTCTTTTGCAAGATCCTCCTTGCATGAGAGTATCAACAGCTCATCACCTGTCAAAATCAAATCATCTACATAAAGTAAAATGATCAACAACTTACCCTCCACCACAATCTGGTATAGGTTCGGATCCGCCTCACTCTTGGAGAATCCAAGTCCGGTGAAATAACTGTCTATCCATGTGTACCAAGCACAAGGTGCTTGTTTCAACCCATACAACGCTCTCTTGAGCCTGCACACATGTGACTCGTTGTTGAAGATCTCGAAACCTTCAGGCTGCTCTATGTACACCTCCTCCTCAATGACTCCATTGAGGAACACAGTCTTCACATCCATCTGATGAATGTGCCACCCCATCTACGCTGAGAGAGCAAGAATCGTTCGTATGGAAGAATACCTTGCGACAGGTGCAAAGGTCTCCTCATAATCGATCCCCTCAATCTGTGAAAAGCCTCGGGCAACAAATCTTGCCTTGTACTTCTCCACACTCCCGTCAGCTGCTTGCTTCACTTTGTAGATCCATCTCTAACCCACCACTGATTTCCCTTTCGGCCTTGGGAAAATCTCCCATTTACTGTTTCTGACAATTGAATCATACTCTTCCACTATGGCATCTACCCATGTGGGATCCTCCACATCTTCCTCAAAAGAGGATGGCTCCGTCACGATACACTTGCTTATAAGAGCCATGTATCCAGTATACCGGTCAGGTGACTGTCTCTGTCTGCGCTGTGATGTAGGTGCTCCTACAACCTTCTCTGCATCTTGAGCCAATCACTCAGCTTCTGTAGTGCGCTTCCACCCTCTGATGGTTGGCGCTGCATGAGTGGTATCTTCCACTCCATGAACCTCCTCTTATGGCTGATCCACATCCTGAGGCTCATCCTTAGGAACTAATATCTCCTCATCTGCATGCAAGTGTGGCTCCCTCTCAAGCGAACACTTCATGGCTTTCTCCTCATGAAATTTGATATCCCATTGCACAATAGTCTTGCGACTGTCTGGAAAATAAACATGATAGTTGTGGGGTGTATCAGTGTACCCCAAAAATATCCCAACCTCTGCAGTCGGCTCTAGCTTCTTCCTGGCATCCTTCGTCACATGAATGTAAACAGGTGAACCAAAAATCCTCAAATGGGAAATATCAGGCCTCTTACCAGAAAATGCCTCCTTGGGTGTACTCATGCCAAGTATCCTGTGATGACAACGGTTTTTCACATAAACCGCAGTGTTGCATGCCTTAGCCCACAAGTGTATGGGAAGGCCCTGATCATGCAACATCGCCCGTGCAGCACCCACAATCGTTCTGTTATTTCGCTTTGCAACCCCATTCTGCTGTGGGTTATGAGGTGTTATGAGCTTTCTTCGAATTCCTTCTACGCTGCAAAAGTACTTGAATTCTCCAGAGATGAATTCACCACCATTGTCGCTCCTAAGAGCCTTCACCTACTTCCCCGATTATTTCTCAACCAGTGCCTTGAACTCACAGAACTTTGAGTATGTCTCGCTCTTCTTCTGCATGAAGAAGATCCAGCACTTACGAGAAAAATCATCAACAAATATCACATAGTACCTGTCCTTTGCTGTAGAAGTTACTGAGAAAGGTCCACACACGTCTGTGTGAATTATCTCAAGGATCATCGTGGTGCAACTATCCTTCTTGTGAAAGGTGGCTTTCACAAATTTTCCCGAGGTACATCCCTTGCACTGATCTGACTACGCAAGAGTACCCATAGGAAGCCCAGTAGAAATCTGCTGCAGTATCTTCAAAGCTCCATGGTGACAGTGGCCCAATCTCTGGTGCCACAACTCGCCATCATCCCAGCTCACCACTCCTTCTGCCTTGCCTGCCATTGCTGCGCAGCCATCTACCTGCAATTGATAAAGGTTCTTAACTCGAACCCCTATCCTTTGGGCCTCACTAGCTACCTTACTGCACAGGAAAGCCTTTCCCTCGCTAAAGACAACATCATATCCCTTGTCTTCTAACATCGCCACAAAGATCAGATTCTTCTTCAATCTTGGAACATGCATCACTTCCTTCAATACGAAGGGTTTACCAGACTCCATCTCAAACGAAATGGTACCGATACCGGTCGCACTGTATCTACCATCATTGCCCATCTCGATGTGCACTCCAATATCTTTCTCATCCAGATCAGTAAACAAATCTCGATCTCCTGTCATGTGAAAAGACGCACCACTGTCAAGAAACCACACTGAACCCATCACACTTGAGACCAAGCATGTGATTAGCGAAAAATCCATCTCAAACTACGAGGCTAAGGCCTCTCCAGCTGCAAATCTAGCAGCCTGCTTATTTTTCTTCATCTATGGACAATTAGGGCATAATGTTCATGTTGGTGACAGTGAAAGCACTTCACCTTGGACATGTCCTGCTTCTTGCCTTTCGCACTAGATTGAGAAGCATGCTTCTTGCTCTTCCCCTTCTTTGCTTTGGCAGCCGAAGAGCAATTTTCTTCATCAGAGTTCTTTGATGAAGATCTGTCCCTGGTACTTTTCCTTATCTCCTCTTGCACAAGATTCAACCAAAGTCACTCCCATCCTGGATATTTCTCCCGACCATTGGCAGAGTCCTAATAGGAATGCCAACTCTTCGGAAGCCCAAGGAGAGCCAAGATCATCAATTCCTCGTCATCAACAGTAACCCCCACACTTCCTAGCTTGTCCCTACATTGGATGAACTTCGTGAGGTACTTGGGCATACTGTCGCCTTTCTCCATTTTTATGTTTCTGAGTTTATCCTTGAGCGCCAACTTCATCTGGTCGCTCTTGCTTTAAAATAAATCTGTCAAAGATTTCCACATCAAGAATGAAGAAGCCTTACCATGAAGGCTGGACACTATGTGATCCTTCACACCTTCCAATATAATTCTTCGACACTTTGTTGTGTTCTTTTGCCATGCGTCAAGTATGGCAACATCACTAGAAGTAGGTTTTGTAATTTCTGCATCTATGAACTCCTTCAACCCATTGTCATCCAGCACCGCCTCCATCCTGTCCTTCCATGCAATATAATTCGAGCTGCCCTCAAGGGCATACTCCAATTTCAATCCATTGAAAGACATCTCAACTTTGACACCAAGAAAACACTACTGCAAATTCGAATTCCACCAGCTTAAAACTCAACCGCTTCAATGTTTTGCAATTGCTCCAATGATCAATATCGCTCCGATACCATGTAGAAATTTGAATAAATGATATGTTATCCACCGATATTCTCCTGATCACACACTATTTTATCTTCATGCACAATACAGAATCTCTTCTACCATTGATCATTACATGCGGAAATAAAATCAATTGCATGCGCACATTAAAACCATAAAAAATCACACATATGAACACAGTATTTCATGGGAAAGCTTAAAGCTGAAAACCCAAACTATCTGTATATTATATGTCATAGAGATCATGTAACAATCATTGTACAAAGCTCCTCACAAGCTCTCAGCACAACCTCCAATTTCTACACACTAATCAAGCTAGATCTAGCAAAACACATGCTCCAATCTTTGCCACCTGATAGCCAGCCTCTATTGCGTAATCAATGCTGTAGGATGGCTCATTAAATAACTTGAACCACCTGGCTTGTACTGCGCAATCCTCATGGGCTTCTCCAATCACTGGTAGTTGCAAATATGCAATAGTATAGTCACAACTGATAGTTAACCTGCTCTTTCACCTATTTCTGCACTGGTCTCCACTGAAACTGTCCATGCACTGAAGTTAACTGATGCATTCTTTAGTTGATTAATGAGTTTATAATTATTGAATTAATTAATAATTAATTCACACCACTCTCACTAGTGTATCAATCAGTTAGACTAGATACAACTAGCTCAACTATGTTTAGATTAGTTAAACTGAACACAACTCCATTAACTTCCTCAATCAACTCCACCAAACTCTCTCACATGAGTTCTAACTGGAGTATCCATGCAATAACTCCACTTAACCCTCAAGAATAGCGTAATTCCTTCTGTCAGCTCCTGTTCCACATCTGTGCACTTAACTGAAGTGCTCCAAGAGAATAAGATAATGTTTATAGTCCAAATATTATTAAGAGCTAATAATATTCGACATATCTATTTTTAGACTGGCAATCTAAAAATAGATTCCGCCAAATATGTCTAAAAATAGAAGTCCATCTATTTTTTCTGACTTGACCAACCATCCAAAAATAGCATCCTGCAACTCATAGAACATGATCCATATGTCTAAAAATAGATATAGTCTAAAAATAGACTTTGCACCAAAAATAGCATGCGGGCCCACTTAGTGAAGGCGAATTCTTTCCACTAAGCTCATCATCTTGTTGCAATCTCAACACACTTGTTGCTGTGACTATTTCTTATTCTAACTCGAAATTTTCCGACATGCTCATGCTTTTCTTCTTTCATGTGGGTTAAGTAATGTAAACGACACGAATGAGGTTGATAAGGCCCCATAACTAATTAATTTTTTTTGTCTCTCCCGAAGCTATAATCGTGAGATTAGTTACCGCGGTGAGGTGTATTTTGACATTGTTGACTGTGCCTTCGGGATCTGGGTAGACGTGATGGGTAATGATTGTGGCTTAATATGGAAAATTTCTTACGGTATGGTTGTTACTAATTATGGTAGTTAATTCTCAAATCTGGGTGATCTTACAGACTAACAATGGTATGATGGGTTATTATGATGGAATGATATTTGACACGCTTGGATTTCTGACACGGTTGACACGTTAGATGCTAATTCCCCCTCGACCACAGTCGATTGTGATGTGGTCTCCGCATTGTAACAGGTGGATTTGTTCTCTACGTTATTGTGATTTATTTTTATCGGGATTCCTATCCTATTTCTCATCTCAGGTGTGAGAGAGTTATTGACTTGATCTATTTCTATTCTACCCTACTGACTCCTCTCAGTTACAAGAGTTATTTGAAAAATAAATGACGAAACTTACTCATGATAAGCCTTCAGGCGTGCGCCATTCACCCATCCTTGCAATACTTGGCCATCCAGTTGCGCCAAACGAACTGCACCTGAATATTTAATTTAAATGACATGGTATTGTCCCATCCAGTGCATTCTGTGTTTGCCTAGGAACTTTTTAAATTTGATGTCGTATAACAGAACTTTCCCTCCGATAGTGAACGTCTTATGCTTGATGTGACGGTCATGCCAAACCTTCTATCTTTCCTTCTAAACCTTCTGATGGAATTCCACCAGGAATCTCTCTTCTTCAAGCTCTTGTAGCTCATGGAGGCATTTAGTGATTCATTCTTCCTCTGCTAGATGTATTGTTGAAGAAATTAATAAAATCGGTATGATAAATTCAGCAGGTACCACTGCCTCTCTCCCGTACACCAGCTGGAAAGGAGTCTGATTGTGCAACCATTTTACAGTTTTCTTGTATGCCCATAATGTTGTGGGTATCCGCTCATCCCAGTCATCTTGATTGGCATTACATATCTTGGTTAGTATTTTTTCTAAGATCTTATTGAATGCTTCAACAGTTCCATTTCTTTGAGGGTGGTACGGGCTGCTCTTATGATGTTTCTCCATGAAATTATCTAACAGATACTTGATTGTTGTAGTGATGAAGTGTGTACCTTGATCACTGGTTAGGCTTCTGGGGCAGCCAAATCTTCTAATGATATTTTCAAAAATGAACCTGGCTATTGTGTCTGTTGTGCAATCTTTCATTGGTGCTACCTCCACCCATCTTATGAGATAATCTGTTGCAGTTATTATGTACCTTTATTTTGAATTTCTTTCCACTGGTGCAATTGGCCCTACGAAATCAATGGCCCATTTTTCAAATGGCTATAGTGCTCTTACAGGTTGTAGTGGCAACTCATATCGGTGTGATGGACGTCCCGTTCTTTGGAAGACATCACATTTCTTTACATATTCTTTACTATGTTTATGAACTGTGGGCCACCATAACCCTGCTTGTAATATTTTTCTTGTGGTGGGTTTTGCGTCGACATGGCCCCCCACAACTCCTAATGACACTCCCACAAGATTTCTTGTCTTTCATGGTCCATGACACATCTCCACAAGACCTGGTCCAACCCCATCTTATACAGTTGTCCCGTTATTAGTTGATACTCAACTACTTTCACTACCAAATGTCTTCTCTGAGTCGTCGTGTATTTAGTTGGGCACTGTCTTGTTGCCAGATATACTTCTATCTACTCCAGATAATTTGGGATGGCTTCTACTCTGAAGGGATCAACATCCGGTAATTGATCATCCAAGGATCCCTCATTCTATCCATTTTATAACCTTGATAAATGGTCAGGACCCACGTTTAACCTTCCTGGTTCACAATCACTTCAAAGGTGAACTCCTAGGAGCCATCTACAGATCCTTCCTTCAAACACAGGATTGTTAACTAGACACTTCAATGCTGAGTGGTCTGTGAAGAATTTGAACGTACCTCCCAGTAGAACTTCTGAAGAGAGTACACCATTGCAAGAGCTTCTCATTCTATTGTTGTGTAGTTCCTTTCAGTAGTAGACAACTTCCTACTTGCAAAATAGACTTGATGATCAACATAAGTTTCTCCTGGCTGAGCTAAAATTGATCCTAATGAAATGCTGGAGGTGTCAATATGGACATGGAACTGTTTTTCCCAGTTAGGATGAACCAAGATGGGTGCACTTGCTAAATTTTATTTCAATGTATTGAGGACACTAGTGCAATCATCACTCCACGTGAATTTCTCTAACTTCTGCAGCAACTTTTCCAATGGTGTTGTTATCTTTGCATAGTTGCGGATGAATCTTCGGTAGTACCTAGTATGTCCAAGTAGTGATATTAACTGTTTCACGGTCTCTGGCGCTTCTATGTTAACAATGACAGCTACTTTTGTTGGATCTACACAAACACCCTGTTTACAAACAACATGCCTTAGCAGCATCCCAAAAGGTACTGCAAAGATGCATTTCTTGAGGTTGAGGGAAATTTGGAGTTGTCTGCATCTGTCAAACATTATTCTTAGCAAATTTGTATGATTTTTTAGTAAACTGTAAACTTTCCAATCATCCATGTATACCTCAAGGAACTTATGGATATAATCCCGAAATGCTGCTATCACTATTCGTGAAAACACCGTTGGCACATTCTTCAGTCCAAAGGGAATGACATGGTATTAAAACGATCCCCATTCGGTTGTGAAAGTGGTATTCTTCTGTTATTCTTACTTGATGATACCCTGAGAAACCATCTGTGAATGAATAGGCTTCATTTCCTGCCACATTGTCGAGAACCTCATCACTAAACGGAGTGGGAAATGGATCATGTATGCATGTGTTGTTGAGGCTTATGTAATCCACACATACTCTAATCTCATATTTCTCCTTTTTGCTTTGTATCACAATGGGACTGACCCACTTTGCTTCCTCCACTGGAAAAATTAGCCTTGCTTTCAGAATTTTATCTATTTCTGCTTTGACTTTCTCCTTTACCCTTGGATTTAGGCAGTAAGGCCTATGCTTCAATGGTCTTGCATCGAGATTCAAGACTATGCGCATTTCCCCCATGTCCCCTTTTATCCCCTTTAGCTCGGCTACTGAGGATGGGAATAAGTCTTCATATTACTGTAAAAGGTTTAATATTTCCTTGGTCATTTCTAAATCCCAGTAGTCTCTGATGGACGCTATTTTGGGCTTCTCCATGGTTCAAATGTTCAGCTTCTTAGTATTCAAGGATAACTAGTGTAGTCCTTTTGTTGTTGGTTCCTCCTATATATCCCGCACCCCTTCTCTCTCTTCAAAGTACAAGTGTTAGAGATTCTCTAAATCGTTGTCATCAATCTCACTATCTATTCGTTTGCATGCTACTGATTGTGTGATAATCTGCTCCGAGAGAGGTTGCGTTTCATCTTCTTGAATCTCTGGAAAAAATAGTACTATTTTGATGGCTTGTAGTACATCTGTAACTGGTTTTGTTCCTCCTTTAAAAGAAAAACATTGCGTAAACTTTTCCGCAACTACTTTTCAGGTGCCAGTTCCTCTCTTCTTTTCTTTGGTCAAGTACCAGGTCTGTGGAATTGTGTCCATTGAATGTATAAAATTGTACATCCAAAGAGATTCTGGATACCCTACTTTCTTCCAGTTGTACTCACAATTTTCTAAATGCTTTGTGGGGTCGGAGTCCCCTTGGTACTTCTCAATGAATTGTGGTCCAGCATCTTCCTTGAATCTAGCTCATAGTGCTATTGCAACATCTTCCCACTTCAAAAGTGAGTTGCGATGGTTGACCCACCACCTTACTGATGTGGATTGCAGTGCTACATCCATAAGAGGGACTCTATTTTCTATTGGTACCTTTTCTTCTACTTTTTCAATAAATGTATTTACAGTATTCATATTTGATAGAGTCAGATATCCTCTTACCTTAGTTCCAATCCAGTGGAATCCTCAGATTTAGCACATATTATAGTATTAGTCTCGTATCCTCCCTATTTCCAATCATCCCAAGCTATTTCTGAGCCCAAGTCTAAACTTTGAACACTTCTCCAGCTTACAGTCCCTCTCGTTGTTGGATTGATATAGTCTTCTCTCTTCCCTGTCGTCATCTGGTAGAGGTGATCGAGAAGTTGAGAATCCTCCCTGTTGTCAATAGTTTCTGTATATTGAGGTCCCTGATATGGGTCAAGTGGCTGAGTGATCCTGACTTCCCCGTCTTCGAATATCATCAATTCTTTTTTCAAGTCGATCACTGCATATTTCTCGAAGGACCAATCTATCCCTAACAAAGCAGGATAGGGATCCTTGTCCCCATGATGTCTATCACCTCAAAATCTATATATGTTTTCACTCCTGCAATATCAACCTCGACCTCTTCTAGCCTTCCTATGGGCACAATATAGTACTAATTTTCCATGCAGAGCTGTATTGGTGAGTATGTCAACTTTGGCCTTCCTAGTGCTTCCCATGTCTTTCTTGGTAGAATGTTGACATCTGATCCTAGGTCGAGCATGTTATCTTTGATTTGAAATCCTGTGACTTCAGTATTCACATGGAATTCCTTTCTTGTTGTTCTCTTGTTTATTTTTATCCTTCTTATGTATTTTTCAGTTGAATCTCTTGACTCTCCCGGTTCTTCGTTTTCCTGCACAACCAATTCTAGATTTTTCTTTAGTTGTTCTAGCATTGGTGCATTGGTTACAATTTTCAAAAATAGTCAGAACCATTCCTCAATCATTGTACTTGTATGGGCATGCTTCTCTTTTTCTACGGTCAGCTGTGGAAGCTCAATGCCTTTACTCCCCCCTATTTGGGAAAATGTTTCCATTGCCTCCTTTAAATATTGCTTCTGTCTATCTGGTCTGAAAGCAGTTTTTGGAGATGTTGGCTTGATCAGCTTTATCAGGTCCATATTATGTGCATCCTCCCCTATCTTCTTTCCTCCCCGAGTTACTATGGCTACACTTTGCATGGGCTGAGCTTCTACTATTCTTGGTTCTGCATTCACCAGATTCGCTCCTCTTTGTCTGGCTCTTTCCTCCCACCTCTTAATTAATTCTGGAAAATCTTCAGTTGCATGTGTATTGAATCTACATTGAGAGCACCATGGTATTCTGGGTAGCAGACATTCCCTTGCTACGTGCCTTTCTTGGTCACAGTTGTAGCACCTTACTGTTCCTCTTCCTCCAGTTTTGCCACCTCTCATTCCTCCTCCTTGGCCCTTGGAGCTTCATTCACTCTATAAGATAGTTTTTCCAATCATTCTGCTAGTGCATCGAGGGCTCTACACTGCTCTGTATTATGCGTTGTAGAAGTGAAAATTTCACAATATGTATTGTTTGAAAAGTTGGAATATTTTTGAAAAATTGGGCATAGTCATGAAGGATGACCAATTCCTTTGCATATTTCACAATATTCAAATGTGGTTTGATTCTGTTGAGCGAGGAGCCCTGGAAATTTGGGTTGCAGTTGGTATAATCCCTGAGTATTTATCTGTGCAAATCCCCCAATTGGTGGAGCCCCCTGGGTCTTTGATGTTTAAGCTTCTGCATTTTTCCCCCATAACCTCGGGCATTATGTGGCCACGTGTCCCTCCATCAAACAATGGGTACACCACACATTGGGCCTTGCAGGTCGTATCGGCTGAATGTCCTTCAACTTCTCCATTAAACTGGCTATCCGATGTTGTAGCCCTAATATGGAAGGGTCTTGAATTGTTGCTCCTCTTATGAACTCTTACAGATACCCCACCTTAGCTTCTATCTTCATGGTTTGCTCCAGGGCATCTTGTAAGGTATCAATCTTCTGTTGTGTTAGTGGAATTATTGTCAATGGAAGAAGTTCTTTAATAAGCCAATCTTGTTGGTGATTTGGATCGATTGGGTAACTCAATTTCCCAATCACATCCTTGAATCTTCTCATCAAGTCCCACGCTGTTTCACCTTCCCGCTATTTAATCTCCCACAACCAGATAATCCTTGTTGATCTATTTGAGGTAATTTAGATTCTTTGACAAATTCTCTCTTTACATCGTCTATCGCTGGGTTTTGATGAGATTTGGACCATTTAATGAACCAACGAAGAGCTCTCTCTCTTAAATTAGTCTGGAACTCGATCAACTTAACCACCTCTGGTGTCTGCCGAGCCCTCCATATCGCTTCGCAGAGATACCAGTGTTGCTCCACAACATCGTTGCCCCTCCCAGATAATTCTGGGTACCGGGTAAACAATCCCGCCATATTTATTTGTATGGGTGGTACTAAAATAAAACCTGTACCTCCTAGCTATGGGATTTTATTACTAGTACTGTAGCTAGTAGATATCTGTACTATAGAATTAACACTATTCAACTTGCTAAACTCCCGTAACTTAACAAAGATTTTATTTAGTGGCTGATAGAGTACCAGGGGAAGGTTGGGACTAGAGCTAATTGGACTTTGGGGAATAGGATTACCTTGAATTATAGGTTCCGATCTCTCTTGAAATAGTTTCTTTATCGCAATATGCAGCTCCACATTGGATATCTCCTTGGGGTGCGCGTCCTCTACATTGGACTTTTCTCCCTTTTCTCTTCGAGCTGGGCCCCTATACACTTGCCTAACATATTTAATGGTCCCTCCTATTCCTTTGGATCCCATCTGACCTTCCATTTCCTTTGTCATCTATGGCGCCTTCTCCTTGTCCTGTCAAATACTTTCCTTCTTCTCAAACTCCTTCATCACCCTTTCCCACCACTTCTCAGCGATATGTGCCCTCCGATGTGCTTGTCGCTCTCTCAATCTACTGGAGGTTCTGGTATCCATATCCCTATTCCCCCTTCTAACTTACTTGTATAATATTTCCTTCAGCGCCTTCCCCCAGTACTGGAGGTTTAAGTCTCCATCTCAGACTTTTGAAATTCCATCAAACCCTCATCCACCATTAAAGCTTTGATCCACAATGGCATTTCCTTCAAAAATTATCCCCGTAATCTAGATCTAAATATTTCCTCAGCTTTTTAAAAGGATTGGTAACACTAAGTTGCGAATTCCACAATGTATCCTTCCAAGGTAATTGTACCTAGAAATCTACAACTCGGGTCAAATTGGTATCTAACCGATGGAGTGCTACTAGATCTGTGTGCATCCACTTGTGACATACTCTACATGACCCTCCTAGAAGTGAATTGACTTGTAGTCTCTGCAACCAATTATAAAGTTCTTCAGGAAAATTTCCCCAGAATATTTCGTAGAGATGAATTGCAGATTCAGAAAACAATACCCAATCCTTGATAGTCTTTTCCCTCTGCTATCGCATCTCTGCTTATTGTGATATGAATTGGTCTAAGTGGTTATCCCACCAGCTTCGTAGCTCTCTCTCGTAAATCCATGATACCATGATATAACTCCTAAAATAATTTTCAGGCCCCGGTAACAGAACCATTTGTTGGCGAAAAAGGAGGTCTATCAGCAAGACCCAGGTTCAAGATAGAGGCCAACAAGGTTTCCACAATAGTCTAGCACAATGTCAGCATTTTCACCCTACTCCAAGCAGTAGAGCGTCTCACTCGAGGCATGCCGTGACCTTAGTAATATTAGGAGACAAATCATGTACCGAACGATTACAACCATGAAGAAAAACTAAAGGAACTTGAAACAACAAACAGATCCACTACTATATATACGCTATTACTCATCAAGAATGTTCAGGATGCTGAATTAAAATTTAAAACAGGCATACATTCATAGTAAGCAACTGACTAACACTCAACTCATAACATTAAACACAACAATAACCATATTTCATTATCAATATCAAATGGCATACATCACTCCACAGAGTCTATTACAATGCAATTCAATATAATAGAGATCTCACAGAGCTCTCCTATGGCTCTGCTCTCTCTCTCGGCCCTCTGCCGCACTGAAAAACAAACTCATCTACACTGGTTGATTGCCTATTTTTTCTTCCGCCAACGTGACTATCAGCCTTTCCTCTTTTCCTATTCCACCGCTTGCCGCTTCTTCTTGATTACTGGGAGTTCTACTGATTGTCCTTGTCACCCATATCTTCCATCTGCGCTATTCTCCACAACTGTCGTGCCACCTATCTTCCGGCTATCCGAAACCATGACAGCTCCCTATCTACCTTGATTGCACTCCGCCACCTATTCTCCGCAACTCAAAACTGTTTCTTTTTCAAAACAAAGGCCCCAAAATTTAGGGATATTTACCATCAAGGATTGTGCAAGCAAGGTAGGTTGTCTGAAGGCTGAGAATTCGCTATGTGTTGGTCAGTTTTGCATATGACAGTGTGAGACAATTAACTGAGTACTGGAGGGCTCTTGTGAGAAGATTTTTGTATGTAATCATTTCATGATCCATGATTAATATACAATACAATATAGTGGGGCTTTTAGTTGTAATTTTTCCCCAGGAAATTATCTGTGTTGTGTGCGATTAATCTTTCTTCCTGTTCATGTGATTATCGATTGTGTTATTAATTCTGAAAAATATTTGTAGAAGCGATTTAGTATTTAACTTTAGTACATTTTTAGATCAGGTGAATCCAATATATACATGCATGTTGTATAATTTCTACAGAGACTTCATGCAACCCTCTCTACCAATTTTCCAGTTCTTCGTCAGAGTCGAAAATACATGAACTGTCATGTTCCCAGCTTATCCTTCCATCTGCACTGGGATTAATCGAATCTTCCTCCTTAGCTATTATCTTCTAGATATTTTCAATATCTGCATCGTAGTACTCATCGCGTACAGGCTCTGTATAACACACTCCTTCTGATGGATCTAATGAAACAATGACCCTCAAATCGCCTTTTTTGATCACCATTTCTCTCCTCTTCAAATTTATTACCACATCAATATCAAAAGAAAAATCAAATACAAATAACGCTAGATATGGATCTTTATAATCTAAAATATCAATTTCTTTTAAATATACAAGAATGCATACTCCTTCAATATCTATTATAATTCCATATAGCCTTCCCATAGGGATGATCTTCTGCTGGTTGGCCATCCTCAACTGAATCAGTGACTATTGCGATATTGGTTTGGGCCATTTTCTCCCAAGTTTTCTTAGGAAACACATTGGCATAAGATCCCAAATCTAGGATTACCCGATCCATGTCATATTCCCCAACCTGTGCATTTTTCCTCATTTCCATTCCTATTCTCTTCTTATGTCGATGAAATTTGTTTACTGTGTGTAGCTCGTTTCGTGTTTCTTCTTTACCAGCGCAGGAGTCTACCAGCTCCTAGAGTCCCTGAACAAACTTATGATCTCTCACTAACTTTATGCAACTCTGCATGAATGATTTTAATATGGCTAGATCAAATTCCTTCGTCATAGTAATTACCTTGGCATTGTCCTTCCTCAGTATTAATTTATGCAGTGGCTACGCATTAGATCTTGAAGCTCCAGAATCCATGAAACTTCGATTTGCCTCTAGGAATGATTCTTTTTCTACTTGAATATTGAACCCAGCGAATCTTCCTGTAGTCTTCCTACCCCATGTGTCTTCTATCGACCTCTTACCTTCGACTTTATCATCTCATGTCACTACGCCACTTCTTGTTACTATGTTGATGCGCGGGTCATCTTCCCTTGGTTAAGTGGTCATCATCTGCAAATTTTGCGTGGCATGAAGATTTATTTTTTCCTACATATTCTCCATAAGAAACATTTATGAGCCTCGGTATTTCAACAAGAATGTTGCAACTCCCGAGCCTACCAACTTTAATTATCAACCCAGGGTTCGTACAAACTGAAGAGGCATCGACACTATATGTGAAAAATACAATGTGTCATTATTTTGTTGATCTCATGTAATGGATTCAATGTCATGAAATCAAGCCTAAAATAATTGCAGAAATGGAAGTGATGCTTTGAAAAGAAATTAATACTAGGTAAGAACACCAATTTGTAATTGAAATCCTAACAACATGAATTTAAATAAATAGGCCTAATCTACTTTGTAAAAATTCTTATCCTAAGTGGTGTTTATTAGACTTCCTCAATCATGGATTTAGATCCTAGGGGTCATGATTCAAGCCTAAGAGACAAAAAATAAGCTTTGGCAGAAAACCTGGTCTAGTTTACACGTGCTACAAGGGTGCTACATGAAGTTCTGTTTTTGCTACAGGAAGTTTTGTTTTAGAGATAACTCACCGAATGACTAAGTAAATCAAATGAAAATGGGATCGGAGAAATTTTGTTATTAAGTATGATGTATTAGGTCTCAATTATGGGTGGAATCTCTCCAAAATACCCATGGTCAAATGTGCTAAAAAATAATATAAAATTACTACTCTAAAAACTGGAAATTCAAGAACTAGTGAGCTAATTAACATATCAAATGCCTAACCTAATCAGGTAAAAATTCAGTGAGGTGAATTTTGTTATTAAATTTAATTTTTCTATGACCCAATATATGTAGAATCAACTCAAATTAATCTCATTAACCCATTCTAAAAAATAACATAAAATTACTACTATTTCGCTACAAGGCATTTCTAGAAATCATATATTCGTGAACTAGTAACCAAATCCAAGTAGCTAAATGATGGATATGACCTTCCAAATTTATTATAATAATTAATAATTCTTGTGAATATGTAAATAACCTGCAAAATAAGTCACTTCAATCATTTAATTCAATCCTACAACAAGAAAGTAATCAATGCTAAATACAAAAATAAACAAAACAAGAATAAGAGATGCATGTGAATAAGAAGTGAGAAGAACATAAATAAATTATGCAAGAGGGTTCTAAGGCTCCTGTGATGGCCAACCCCAAGGATACACATATTCCTATGGAAGAAACCAAGCCTTAGAAGCTAAAAATGGCACCAAATTTAATTATTGAATCAATCCAAGTACATCCCTGAAAGAAATGAGAATGGAGCTGCTAAACAACAAGTTTCTCCACAAGAAGACTAAAAAATACCTTCCCTTAGAGGCTAATTCAAATTTGTACATATAAAAAATTATGGGGAATAATTCTCCTTCAAAGGATGAATATTTCCCCTCCAAAATCCCTTAAATATTGGATCTGGTCCCAACAAATGACAAGGAGCACATTTCTTGATTTTCTCAATCATTGGAGTTTTAGAATCTCTCAATAATTTCATGATATTTTGTTCATTTATTCTCTAATATAGATCCTCCTGTAGTAGGGAGTAAGTCCCTCAATTATCTCCTTCTCCAAATATTTATAATCTACCCAATATTCTCACAATATCCTTCAAAAACAAAATAATATTAGGCACAAATATGAAATTATCTCTAAATTCCTAAGAACATATTAAATCTTAAAAAAACTTTATTAAGTGTAGAAGGAGAGATTTAATATAGCCTTTATGTGCCTAAGAAAGGTTATATGGGCCTTAATTTATGTCTAATTTGGAGGCCCATCATACCCCCCTACTAAAACTATTGCTCGTCCTCTGAGAAACCTATTCATCCTCCTTGCCCTATGTTTCTTTATGTATGTTGGCCTATTTCATTCTCAGTTTGTTGGTCCATGTGTTGCTCCTCCTGATTCTCTTATTTCTACTCTTCTATTTTCATTTCTTCCCCTATCTTAGTTTCCCATTGAACTTCTAATGTACGTTCAGGTTGCTTCTTTCTCTCAGGTGATTCTTCAACTGTAATGGATCCTAATTTTGAGTGTAACACCTTGTTTTTGGTTCATGTTCTTGTCCAATTGGATCTTGTAAATTTACTGCAACCTCAAGTGCAACCTCATCATCATACCCCCTTAGCCTTTCAAAGAATCCCATCTCGCTACAATTTTAGAAAATGGTAAGCACTTTGGGATGCTGATGGGTTTTCTCATGTTAAATCCCTCCCACCCCCCCCAATATTTACAGACTATGGATTATGTGAGTTTTATGTGCAAAGATAGGGTCTTACTTGCACCAATCATTTTTTAATTTATAGGGATTTATGTGTCCTGATTGATACCTCTCACAACACACCTGATGTTTTCCCCTAATGCCTTTGTCTTCCATCCTTTGTAAAACTTCTCTCAAGAAAAAAAAAACAAGCAATCAGGTGGAGAACGGGGGATGCTATAGGAAATAGAGTTTCCTGTAGCAGCTCTAAAGTTTCTTGTAGCATCTCTGAAAAAGGAATAATTTTGATAAAGGTGGACTTAGTTTTCAATTGCAAGAGTGAATTTTTTTATTCTTGGCAATGACACATCATACTATTAATTAATTTTTTATGAACACCCTTGACTAGAAATCTGAATCCTCTTTGCTCATTAAATTTTGAAATTGAAAACACTTAACAAATAACACTTTCTTCTTATAGAGGTTGAAATTATGGTGAATAACCTAAAGAAAAATAAAGGAATGATGTGAAACTAATCTACTAACTTGGATACCTTTCACCCTTGGAGAATTTACCATTATGTAGTCCAAAAATTCCTGTAATAAATACTTTGCTTCTCTATTGTATTTCTTTGTACCTTTTAAAAATTAAGTAATCATTTTCCAACACCCTAGTAGCAATTTTTTTCTCTTGCAACCCTCGGTTAACTACCTGTAGAAAATTTGTCCTTCCTGTAGAAATTTTTTTCTTCAAGTAGGAAATCTATTTTTCTTGTAGCAACTTCTTGTAGAAACTCCTATGCCTGTAGAAGATCTATTTTTCTTGTAAAAACTAATATTTGCATGCCAAGAGGTGGTGGTTCCACCTTTTTTATTTTTTTATTTTTTTTATTTTTCGTCTCTTTTTCCAATTTTTTTATTTTTATTTTCATTGCATGCAAAATAAACTCGGGGTTCTTTTTTTGTTAGTTGTGTTCTCCCTCTGTTACCCCTTGGCACTCCTTGTCTTCCATCACAACTAACTACATACCAAGAACTTTCTCAATTCCTCTTCACTTTTTTCTTGTTCCACTCCCACATGTGTGTGTGTCTTGGTGGAAATGTGAAGCTAACTGCTAGATAAGGCCAAGGTTTATCTGCTATTGATTTTGGCTATAAAAAACCTTTCCTTCTCACACTTTTAATTTTTTCTTAGGCTAGATGATAAATGAAGGGTGAGGTTAGAGAGTTTCATACCTAAGCATCACCTCCTAGTTGAGTTGTTGCAAGATGATGCATGCTAAATTTTGAGTTGGAGTTGGAGTTGCATCACTGTGTTTGTATTGCTCCTTGATTCTTTGATGTGTCTTATTTATTTTTGAGGTGTTTTAACTTGACTTATTTGTTGTGTGTTGGTACCTTGCTGAGTATTCACGTGTATTTCTGCTGGTGGAGCATCCTCCTTGTAGTTCCATTAATTTCTTCAGATTAATCTCACAAGTATTATTGGTCTCCATGATTGGTCAAAACCATTTTTAGGGATTTTTTGGTGCATCGGCTCTTTGGGCATATAAAAAAAAAATTTAAATTTTTAATCGGACCTTTAGGCATATAAAAAATATATATATAGTTTATATGCCCAGGGGGTTGATTCTTAGAATCGACCCTTTGGGCATATAATTTTTTTTTAATGCCCAAATTAAAAAAAATAAATAATATATATATATATATATATATATATATATATATATATATATATATAGGGGGGGGTTTGGTAGATGACATGTAAAAAAAAAATTGTTTTACAGTTTCTGTCGGGGAAAAAATGTATAAAAATATCATTTTTTTTTTAAAACATTTTTTCTATTTTGTTTACGTAAGATATTTGTTTTTTGTGATATAGTAATTTATGTGTAGATATATATGCTTGAAATAAATTAGCATCAAGGAAGTTTTTTGTCAATCTTTATGGACCAAAGTCAACATTTTCATTATCTAAAGCTACAGGTGGGCCTTCAAAAAACGTTGTTGGACGAAATGCACCTCAGTTAATTACTGAAAATATGGGAGATGCATCCACAAAAGAAAAGAAGTTGGTTTCATTCTGGAAGAAATCAACAGAAGTGAATCGTTCAAAATATGCATGGTTTCCAAAAGATATAAAAGACGAATCTCTGCAATTATATCTATATTCTAGTAAGAATTTTGATGCTGAAAGTTATGACCTGGTGGGAAAAGTATTAGACCTATATATTCTTCCAAATACTAAAAGTGTTTCTATACTATCAAACCGCCCAAGTCACATGATAAACATAAATATCATTTTACATTGTCGATGTATAACACGAGGGAATATTCTTCAAAGATATGAAAACAAATCGTACAAAATATTGCACAAAAGATTGTAAGTATTTTTATTTACACTTATCTGTTTTGTGTTATTCAAATTGTATCACTGTATTTTTAATAACTTAGTTAATATTAACATATTATATTCTATTTTATAGGATTTTACTGAGGGAATTTCAATTATATTGGGGGGAACCTATTATATAGAGCGAGATATTATGAATTTTATCTCCATTTTCCATGAACTTGAAGCCGAAGATATGGGAAAGAAGCAAAAAAAATAATTCATGTTGCTACAAGATTGTATCAACGGGATCAATCTAGTAAAGGTAAACATGTTACTTTCCAAAATGAGGAAGTTGAAATTGAAGCTGAAGCTGAAGCTAAAGATGAAGAATGTGTTGCCATATCTGAGGATCAGATTAGAACTGATGTGAGAAAGGAGATGAACCATAAAAAACAAAAACAAGAATGCCCAATAATGTCTCCCTCATAGTTGATGATGAGGATATTGTTTCAGTTCAAGAAAATATCGTAACCAATAGGAGGAAGAAACAAAAAATTGCTCATTCTGAAAACATCATGGAAAATAGTGAAGGGCCTAGTGAAAACTCCAAAGAAAGTAGGGAAATCACTACGCCGTGAGCTTATTTAAAGGATGGAGTTATGAAAACAAAAAAATTCCATTCGGCATCATTTCGCGAAGACAAATTTAATTGAGGGTGGTCAGTCATTTCAACTTAATGTCATTCAAGTCTACAAGCCAGATGAAGGGCAGTTCAAATATCAAATTAGAAAGCCACACCACTTGCATGTTCATAATTTGAAAACATTGATGAAGTACAACCCTTTTGCAGATGTGGTTGACTATGTTCTTCTTGTTGATCCAAGTCAGGTTCCTAAAAAAGAATCATTTGACAAGTCAAAATTTTTGAATACAAATATTATGTACTTGGGGGTAACGATTCTGTAGAAGCTCAAATGCAATTAATGGAGGAATATCCCAATAACTCGCATTTTGAAACAATGAAATGTATCATTTATACTAGTTTAACATATACAAAAGAAAATTTATTAGCATGGGATAATAATTCAGTTAATGAGTATAGGATGTCTATGAATTTCATCCAAAGGGTCAGATTTATTCATCCAATGAGGTCCTTTCGTTGGTAGGGCAGTGCGGTTATTCTTCTGATCAAAATTTCATCGATGGGTATCCTCTCTCCCAGCCAGAGGAACCTGTCATGTACCAAAGAAAGTAGTTGGCAAACACAAATGGTGTTTATATTACTCCGCCCAAAGTGTAGAATGTTCAACATGTTTAACAACCTTGCTTGTTGTGTTCCCACAACCCACCTGTGTGGCTCTAATCTGGTAACTTCATTCTCTAGGTAATGAACCTGGTGTAGGTATCTACTGGGCTCAAATTGGGGATATTTTCTTCTATTGTTAAAGTGTTATTCCTCCATCCTTAGCTGTGGTACCTTCCCCAATGGTTCGCCTTCAACGGGTACTTATTACGGTAGCGGCGATGTGAATACTTGGTATTTCATTGATTTAGCACCTGGCTTTTGGGGTGGTACATATGGTGGGAGCCTAGATATAGGCTCTATCGCTTCTGCTACAATATATTATGGTATCTCTGCTTATGATTCTTCATCACTCTCCAGGATTTACATGGGTTTCTTCTTCTTATCTTGTCGTTGCTTAGTCTGCTGCTCCTTAGTAAATTTCTTCCTTTGACATTGTATTAATTCAAGGCTCTTTACTGGTATTTTTACTTGATTTTTATTTGGTCGCACTTATTCTGTGGTTGTCTGCCTCCATGGTGATTATAGGCCTATTACACTCTATATTTTGGCCTCCATATCTCCTGTAAACCCCTTCCTAAGAAATTATCAAGAATGTCTTCAAATCTATTCTTAGACATACATCTAAATGCAAGGTTCTCACTTAGGCGCGAATTCACAATCCAAATACTCAGGAAGAAAAGTGTCCAATTATGGAGTGGGATGCAGTTTTTATAAAAAAATAAAAATTGAATTTCAGATCCCATGATTTTCTTCAGATTTGGCTCATTTAATGAAGATATGGCGTTAGATTCGACCAGTTGTGCTTACTAAATTTGCTTCCCCCTCTCCTTTTAACAGAAAATTCCCTTTCACGTCAACTTTTTCCTTCCAACAACATATTTTTGGTGAACTTCGACAACCCTTCTAATGTGTCAGAACAATTCCTCTCTTGTCGTATTTTTTTCAGACTTTGACATTCTCCTGAGAATTGTGCAGTAATATTCCTTCGACGTGACTCTTCCAAACTTCACCAAATTCCTTACTATCACACAATATTATTCTTTCAGTGAAGCACATTTATGTTGAGTAGTTTATAGTCCAGTTCCCACTTTCAACTACAGGTGGCACTAAGACTTTCCCCTTTTCATTCTTAAGTGTGAGGTTCCAGGTACAAATTCATCCCTTTATATATTTAGTTTACTACCATTCACTTGGCCTAGAATCAACTGACCATCCAACTTCACAAGATAAATTGTGCCTCCATCAGAGACGTGCCTAGTGATATATGGTCCCAACCAATGTGTTTGGAACTTTCTTGGGAACTTCACAAACTTTCTATCATATAACAGTACAAGGTCTCCTTCCTTGAATGTGTTTTTCTTGATATCATTTTCATGCCAAGATTTCTCCCTTGATTTTTGTACTCGCTAATGATAACCTGCAATAAACCTATCTTCTTCAAGGGCAAGAAATTTTTCCATCATTACCTCCATTTTATTGTGGATTTCCATGTCTATGAAAGCTGCAATTCTCAAACTAGGAAAAATATACTCCATAGGCATGACTACTTGTCCATATACCAACTTAAAAGGTGTGTGTCCTGTCAGTTTCTTGATGTTTTCCTGTATGCCCATAACACCGCTGGAATCCTCAAATCTCGGTCATTTTTTTCATGTTACATACCTTTTGTAGTGCATGTTCAAGAATCTTATTGAAAGCTTCAACTGTCCCATTTTCCTGACGATGATATGGTGTACTTTTATGATGGTACACTTGAAATTCTTCAGTCGACGCCTCAATAATCTGATGAAAGAAATGTGAACCCATTTCACTCATCAAGATCTTTGGACACCCAAATCTGGATAGAATATACTCAAATATGAACTTCGTGGTGGTATTTGTGCTGAAATCCTTCACTGGCTTTGCCTCGGCCCACCTTGTCGAGTAATATATTGTAGTGATGATATAGTTTGCATCGGTCTTCTTTCCTGGTGGATTAATAGGTCTGACAAATTCAATGATCCACTTATCAAATACTTGTAGTGTTTCTTGGGGATTGAATGGCATTTCATCTCTCATATATCTCTTTCCTATTCTTTGGCATGCATCACAAGCTCGAAAAAAATCCTTGGAATCCTTATACATCGTGGGCCACCATAACCCAACTCGCACAATATTCTGCGCAGTGGCCTTTCTTGCATAATGTCCTCCTGCAACTAATCTATGAGTTTCTGCCAAAATATTCTACCTTTCATGCTCAGATACATATCTGGGCAGTATTTCATTCTGTCGCATCTTGTACAGATGTCCTGCAATCAATGAAAAATCAGTTGCTTTGACTACCAACTCCTTCTTTTGCAGCGTAGTGTACTCTGTGGGCTCCATTCCTGTAGCCAAAAAATGAATAATATCTGCGAAGTAGTCATTTACGAACCTAAGTGTGAATAACTACACATTCGACAAGTTATCCTCAATTCTTGTCAGTTTCTCTCCTGCTTCTATCCTTGATAGATGAACATACCGAAAATTCAATCTTACTACCTTAACTATAACTTCAAATTCATACTCCTGAAACAACAACAACCCTCGACAGATCTTTCCTCCTAAAATAGCCTTATTCACCAAATAATTCAGCACGGAGTGACCAGTGAACATCTTGAAGTGTGCTCCCAAAAAACATTTTCTTGAACTTTGGTAATGCATAAACCATAGCCAACCCTTCTCTTTCTGTTGTGGAATAGTTCTTCTCTGCTTTGGACATTTTTCTGCTTGCAAAAGCTATGGGGTGACCAATTTCTCCTTCTCCTGGATGTGCCAATATTGTACCCAATGTTATACAAGAGGCATCGACATGTACATGAAATTCCTTATTCAAGTCTCGGAAAAATAGAATATGCATAGTCATCATCTTCTCCTTTAGTATGTCGAGGCTCTTTTGGAATTCTTCGTCCTAGTAAAAAGTAAGATCTTTCCTCAGTAGCTTCTTCATGGTCATAGTTATCTACGCATACACCTTTATAAGATTTCTATAATAGCCAATATGTCCAAGTGTTGTGCACAGTTGCTTCACTATCTTAGGTCACTTTAGGTTAACAATAGCATCAATCTTCGCAGGTTCTACCATCAATCCCTGATTACAAACAACATGCCCCAATAGTATACCAAAAGGTGCACAAAATATGCACTTCTTAAAATTCAATGATAAATGATACTGTCTACAAGTATCCAACATTAGTTTCAAGCTTGAAACATGATTCTTCAACAACCCAAAGACTATTCAATCTTCAAAGTAAACCTCCAAAAATTTGTGGATATACTCCTTGAAATTTGCAACCACAACTCTAAAAAATATGGCAGGAGCATTCTTCAAAATAGAAGGCATCATAGTGTAATGGTAACAACTCCACTCTGTAGAAAAAGTGGTCTTATGTCTATCTTTTGGTGCAATTTTGATCTGATGGTAACCTGAAAAGACATCTGTGAAAGAATAAACATATTTTCCTCCTACATTTTCCATTTTTCTGTCTGTGATTGGTGTGGGAAAGGGGTCATGCACAAATGCATCATTCAATTATCTCAGGTCCACACATATTTTGATTTCGTCTTTTGCCTTATTTCCTTGAACTACCATATGACTTACCCATTCATATTCTTCGACCAATTAAATGATACATTAGGGGAATTTTGAGGTCTAAAATGGTCCTCCTAAGGAAATTATAAAATAATAATAAAAATAAAATAAAATTATCTTACATCATCAAATTTTAGAGAGAAAAAATAAAAAACTACTTTTACAACTCGTATTTTCAACTTATCTCCTTGTGGGTTTACTGAAATTTCGAGTGAGAACACTTGTTGGATGCATAATTTTATTCCGCATCCAAGGAGTACCCATGTTGCATACTTTTGATGGACCTTTCTCCCAAAAAAATGAGGAATACTTGAAAACGTGATTGCAGCCACATTTTTCATGTATTTCTATTTTTTTGTGTAGAAGGTTCCATCAAAAGTATGCAACATTGGTACTCCTTGGATGAGGAGTTAAATTTTGCATCCTACGAGTACTCTTGCTCGAAATCTAAATAAAACCTTAGGGAGATAAGTTGAAAATACAAGTTGGAAAAGTAGTTTTATTATTTTATTGTTTTTTAATCTTTTTACCTTTTTACCCAAAAAATGGTGAATCATCCCCCATGGTTGACATCATCATCTTTAATCCTATTGGTTCTTATAAATTTTATTTTGGTTGTACATTTTTCTTAGGAGACCCATTTTAGACCTCAAAAGTTCTCTAATGCCTGCCTTGATCATCTTCTCTAACTCCACCTTCACTTTTTCCTTGTATTTAAAATTCAACCTATAAGGTATTTTCTTTACTGGCTTCACATCAGGTTTCAAATTCATCCTCATAACTCCTAGGTCTCCTACTATACCTTGCAATTAAGAAAACTTCATGGGGAAGATTTCTTGATATTCGTGCAACAGCTCTGCAACTTTGTTAACGGTGTCTTCCTCCCAATAATCTCCAATCAGTGAAAATTTTGGTTCTTATTCTGACCTAATATTCACCTTCTATGTCTTAACGAGCTGTGTTATGTCAGGAATTTCAACTTATGGTCCAACAAATTCACGATATCCTTCTGATTCGGGGATATCAATATTGCGCAGATCCTCATCATCCTCTTCCAGTGTCACATTATAACATTCGAATGCATGCTGCAACTACACGGTCCAATCGAGCTGCGTCCAAGTTAGCGCAGCGCAGTCTTAAAAATCCTTTCTTGGATTGCCTGAAGGGCTTCATCTATGCATGGACAGTCATCTTCAAAACTAAATGTCAAGAGGAACCCTTCAACCAAATCTGTCTAGTTCGTTGTTCCATGTCGCAGTTCTGTCTCAGTATACTAATTCATAGGTATAAGGTCCAATGTGTGAAAGAACACGTGTACCCACTTTGGTTCTGGATCTTCTCCCCAAACCAAAGTCCAGTGAAAAATATTCTCTTGGGGGTCATCCTTGCCATCATATTTCACTTTGATTCTGGTATTTACTTGGACAAATTTGATCTTCATTAGTCTGCGATACTCTTTCCAACTTCTGATATTGTCTTTATGAGTACCCCACCATCTAGCAGGCGTATATCTCAGGGCTACATCCAATTATTGGAACCTCTGTTCTTCTGGAACTTCTCTTTAAAATTCATCAATAAACAAACTTATATCTCCTATCCCATCATAATAAGGTAAATTACATACCTATGAAGTTATGTTGTGAAGTGATCTCGTAATTCTATTACATCGTCTCATAGAGACTCTTGAGATTCAAAAAGAAGATTCAACACCCATGCCTAGTGCATTAAGCACATGGTTGCATTAAGCACCCATAGTAGGGTGGGGCCCATAGTGCTATTTTTGGGTGCATGTATATTTTTAATTATCCCTAAATTAAGATGGAAATTAAATTGTAATCTATTCTCAATGTGGACTTTAATGAGTTAACTATAAGTGATAAATTTAGTTAGCTAGAGGATTTCGAGTTAGAGGTTTTTGGTGAGGAATGCAGGGTAATTCTAGTTGTAACAGAGTTCGAAGTGCAGTGGTGCATGATTTGGTGCAAGTTGTAAATAGTTTAACTCAGTTAAGTGAGTTAAACTCGGTTGTGCTAGTTGTAACTGAAGATACACTACTAATAGATCTAGTGAATTAAATATTAATTAATTCACAATCAATGATCTCACATGCAACTGAGGATTTACTATTATTAGTTGCATGCATGTCAGATCTAGTGGAGACCCGGTTGAGTTCTAGGTGAAAGGGAGTTTGACTATCAGTTTTAGGATTATATTCTTGCACACATGAAGGAAAACACCCATTGGAGTGCCCATGATACTTTTGCAATCAAGGCAGGAAATAATTCCTATCTTTTAGGGATCTTTACCATCAGGGATTGCGCAAGGCAGACAAGTTATCTGGAGGCTAAGAATTGGCTATGTGTTGGTCAGTTTTGCATATGATAGTGTGATACAATTAGATGAGTACTAGAAGGCTCTTATGAGAAGATTTTTGTATGTAATTGTTTCATGATACATGCTTAATATACAATAGAAAATAGTGGGGTTTTTAGCTGTAAGCTTTCCCCGAGAAATTATATGTGTTGTGTGTGATTGATCTTTCTTCATGTTCATGTCATTAGAGATTGTGTTTTTAATTCTGCAAAATATTTGTAGAAGCAATTTAGTATTTAGCTTTAGTACATTTTTAGATCAAGTGAATCCAAGATATACATGCATGCTGTATAATTTCTGCATGGTATCATAGCACAGGAAATTGCAGAAGTGAAGTAGGAGCTAATTTTGTGACTGGATAGAATTTGAATTTGCAGAAAGACTTTCTTGGTGCTACAACTAATTCAAGATCGAATTGGATTTCAATGGATTAAGGTTAGAGTATGCACTTGAGGGAAACTCAAACTACATTGCTTGGAAGGACAGGATGGAGGCAGTACTCGAAAATAATGGCTTGAAGGAATTCATTGACAAAGATTTTCCTAGGCCAGATGTTGCAGAAGTTGCAAATCTTGATTCATGGGAAAAGAAAGTGGAAAAGGTGAGGAGGATCCTGTTGGAGGGAGTACAAGACCACATTGTCTCAAGCCTCCATGGGAAAGCCACACCATATGCAATGTGGAAATCTTTGACGGATCTATTCCAAAGAAATAGCGACAATACAAAATTGGCACTCAAAGATAAACTCAAGAAGATCAATATGGAAAAGGGAGACACCATTCCAAAATATCTAACAAAGCTTTTCCAATGTCGGGATGAACTAGGGAGCGTTGGAATAATAGTCGTTGATGATGATTTGGTGAGCTTGGATCTCCTAGGACTTCCCAAGAGTTGGAACAGTTATCAAGACTCTGTCAATGGAAGGGAAAAATTTCCAGATTGGGAACAACTGTGGTCGAATTTGGAGCAGGAGGAGTTTAGACGAAACACCAGAGATGGATCTTCATCTAAGAATGAGGATGAAGAGGATTGTGCTTTGGCTGCCAAGGTGAGGAAGGGGAAGGTGAAGAAATTCCATTATAAATCTGAGTCCAAGAATGGCAAGAAGCAGGACATGTCCAAGGTGAAGTCTTTTCAGTGTCACGAGCATGGGAATTTTGCTACTAACTGTCCACAAAAGAAGAAGAACAAGAAGGCTGTTGGATTTGTAGCTGGTGAGGCCCTTGCCTTGAAATTTTAGCTTGACTTCTCATTGATCACATGCATGGTGTCCATTTTTTGCACTGAAAATTGTCACCTTGACATTTTGTTGTCTGTATGAGCTCATTATCACTCATACTTTCCTCCTTTGCAAGTCTAAAACATCCGTTCCTCATGTCAAGCCTTAAAAATAAGAGAAAAGCTCTTAAAAGTCTCTAAAACTCTGGTATCGCACTTTCTCTTTGTCTTACCTGCGGTCCCTCACCTAATGGTCATGTCTCCTGCATACCTGACTACACTTTCTCTGTGTTAAGGGTGCGGACCCCTGTAAAATATTAAAAAGGCGCAAGTAAACTCAAAAAGCTCACTTTTAGTCATTTCTAGAATCTTCTGGAAGGAATCTTGCGGTGGCAAGTCTGCTCTTTTCAGGTTCATGTATCCCATGCCTTAAGGAGCTAACCCCTTGATGTGAGGAGCTTATCCCTTTGAAGGAGGATTCTATCCCTTCATAGGTGGAACTGTAACCTTCTCTTTTTCACTATAAAAAGAGGCATTGGGCAGCCTCAAAGGGAGTTGAAGCTTTAGTGTTATTTGAGGTAAAGTGTTGTTGGAACTTAGACTCCTTTAGCTAAGATTTTATGAGGAAAGATTACATACCTGTATGTATCTCGGTTGGAAGAGTGCAAGGCTTGTCAGAGTAAATGAAATTCCTGCTTCGGACCCCAAGAAGACATGTTCAACATCAAGGCTGAAAAGGTGGTAAGGTTCTTCTACTATTTCAAAGTTAATACAAATAAGTTTGTTTTTCTCAATAAGCTGTCATTTGATTGTTTATTTTATGGATTCCTTGATCACCATAATAGATATGATTTATGAATATATGCTATGCAGGTGCTATTTGATGTTTTTTTGTTTGTGATTGCAGATCTTTGAAGATAACTCTTTCAGGCGACTGGAGGACAACTACTAAAAACAAGCATTGGATCAAGGTAGGATCGTAACACCTTTGTAGCATTTACTTATAAATCATGATATATCTAGAGAAAGATAGATTTAATTTTCTGTTTGTTGCTAGACTATCTTCTGATACTCCGCTAGGGACTGATTTTTTATTTTTGGTCTTCCTTTTGTTTTGACTTGAGAAAATGGTTTTTTCTGGTTTTTTATTGATGTATACTGGCTTGGGTAGCTTAGTTTTACTTTGCTTTCAAAAGTTTTAAGAAATTTTTGTTTTTCTTGAAGTTTTCTGGGGACCGCACTTTGTCTTCACACACAGTGTAGGCATCTCCGCACTTTCCTTGAGTAACCAGTGCGGGACTGCACCTGTTTGCTTTGGAGCCTGTAGACCCTGTCAAATTTTTGAAAAACTTAAGATTTCTCCTTCCAGTTTGATTTTAGATTTGATTTAGGATTCTTAGCATCTACCCAGATCTGTATTTTTCTATAAAAAATCCTTGTTTATGAGTTTCTTTCGACAAATTTTTTATCTCATCAATCTCCGTTAAGTTAATTGGGTGTTTTGAGTCTCTTTTTTGAGAAATTATTAATTTGATTTCCTTTGGTCATTACTTGGAGGTTTGTCTCAGTATTTTCACAATTTTGCATCTTTTTTATTTCTTTTTTTGCGAAAAAATTTCCCCCTCATTTGTTGAGAGAGGGGGGGGGGGGGCTAAATTGTGTATGAGTGTTAATCGCCTTTGAGTATTTTTATTTTTGATCTTTGGAACTCTCACCCAATTTTCTTTAATTGCACTTGATTGGTTCTTATATTACATTAGAATCATCTTGTGTTTGAGAATTCTCTTGCATAGATCACATTTGCATAATTAGAATTCTCATTTTCAGAATATGAATGAAAAATGTGCATAGATTACATTTGCATACTTTTCAAGTGAATTGTGCATAGATTACAACTGCATAGTTTACATTCTAAAAAATCAATCGTAGATTTAGATCAGTTTCTTTAATTTGAATTTACATGTTTTTATGCTTGTTTTAAAAACACAAAAATAAAAAAATTGTTTTGAATTGATTAGCATTAGTTTTTCTTGATGAAATTAGTGCATTAGAGAATTTGTTATATTTTCTCTTAGTGATCAATTTTTTTTTGCATTGTTGGAAGTGAATGGAAACTCTTTCCTTACTTTAGTTAGGATTCATCAAATTGAAAAGATTACATTATCATATTCGATTGAATTCAATTTTGGCTCGGGTCATAACACCATTGGTTTCATATCCATTTACCCTTTGAGTAATAACAACCTAAATAACACAACGCTTAATTAAATTCATCTAGTAATTTTTACATTTTTAGGGCTCTTTCCACCAACATAGATTAGGCTAGTGTCTTGGAATAGGTTTTAGTTAACTCTCCAAGACAGTAAAACAAACAAGTAGTCGATCTTGCGGTAGGAAAATTCCAATAGTAGCATGTATGCTCTGGGAAGCTCCTCATAAAGGAGTCAAGCACGAGATCATATCTGAAATAGTGAGGTAATCAATTCTTCCTCATTGGGAAAAATAGCAGATATACACGTATTAACAACGGTAAACCTCGGATTGACCATTGTCGAGGAGCCTGGGGTCACTTGTCGGTAAACCTTGGATTATGTCAAGGAGCCTTCAAGGGGATTGAGCTTTGTTACTCTGCCCTTGCATGTGTGTCAGGTCATAGACTGTTCCCCCAGGTATATTTGTTTCTGTTGGTAACCTTAGTGGCCATAAACTATAGGATTCTTTCCCAAGGTGACGGTGGAGGGAAGATCCCACTGTACTTGGAACAGATGTCGGCTAGACTCACTTGGACTCTCCGGAGGGTTATCTTCACTCGAGATGGTATAGTGGAGGAACTTGCACCGGTCTGTTTCATTAAGCAGGTTGTCGGAGTAACTGTTCCAACCTCCATTTCTGCATTAAAATTCTACGATGTTGGATTTCATCACCAACTAGTGTTTTTAGTGTGGGAATCTACTATTTGTGTGTGGTTTGGCTCCTAGATTTGATAGCGCGTGTTAATTTGTTTGTTTTTACTTTTAGAGACCATAGGTGTGAATTGTGAATTTTAATTGTTAGGTGTGAATTGTGAATTGTTAATTTTAGTTTTAAATTTTTAATAAAATTCACTGAAGTTGAATATAATGGCAACTGTTCCGAAACTTACCAACCAAGGAATCCCTCTTAACGAGAATCCTAGTACTTTTCCTTGCTTTGGAAATGTTGGTCCTCCTTATATGGCTACATTGTCATTACTTGGATTTACAATAGGTTTACCGATATGGTTATTTTCAACTTCGTTGGCCCCGAATACTCCAATTTTTCCACCTCAACTGAATGCTTCACCTCAATAGAGTTCACCATCTCAACATCACCAACCTTCTGTTAACCCTATACCTTCTTCGCCCAATATTTCTTCTTCCATTTCTTCCTCTTCGCTTGGTAAAAGCCTTGACGCTAGTAACCAGGTGGTTAAGAAGAAGAAGAAAGGGAAGAAGAAGAAGAAGCAAAATAACAAAGAAGTCAACCAGTCAACCATGGCTGTAAGTGTTAGTAATGTTGAGGTAACCTCCAACATGCATCGTAAACCCAAATACCCTTGCAGGATTTGTAAGGGTGACCACTTCCTTATCAATTTTCTTGATATTCCAAAGGTCTTAGAAGTATGGTCAAAAAAATCCTATCAACTTTCTGTTGATCCATCAACCAGTGATAGTCAGGTTCCTAGGAAAAAGGGTAAAGTTAGGTTTCCTTGTAAGTTATGAAAAGGGAGTCATCAAACTCACATTTGGCCTCACATGGATGAAGCCTCAAAATTGTTGGAAAACCTTCTTGTTCCACAGCAAGAACTTCCATCTGGTTACCGTAAACTTTCTCCCAACCTACCGTCAACTGACGAAGTGACTGATCCAATTCCAAGTACAGTCAATCCCACTCTTCCATTGGAGAGTGAAACTCATATCACTCAGGTTAATGATCCATTAGTTGATCAAGTGGTTGACTCAATTTCCCATTCGTTCGATCCCACTCTCCCTAAAGAGAGTGAACTTCATACCACTCAGGTTCTTCTTTTTACATCATATTTTCTACGCCAGGGGGCATTTCACCTGTTTCTACAGAACCCCCTCCAAGTACTGAGGTCTTTTCCTTTGATTGGAATAGACTGACAGAACCTCGTCTTCCTTCCTCCATCCCTTTCCAAATCATTGTGAAGGCTGGTGGTAGGTGCATACACCGCACACATGTAAATGAAGGTGCTTCTGTTAGTATTTTATCCTCAACTGCTTGGAAAGCTTTGGGTTCCCCTCAGCTTGTGCCTATTACGCAGAATATGAAAAGCTTTTAACAGAACCATTAGTGAACCTTTAGGTATTTTTCCTAAGTTTTCTATTACTTTGGAAGGTAAAACTGTCTATATTGATCTTATGGTAGTTCAAGGCCCCTTGGATTTCAATTTACTCCTTGGGTGAGACTATGTCTATGCGATGAGAGCTGTCGTATCGACACTCTTTCGCGTGATGTCTCTCCCTCACAATGGAAACATTGTGACTGTAGACCAACTTTCATTCGCTAGTCTTGATTCAACTACCAATAATTCGACACCCCTAAATGTTTCTGATAAGAAAGTGGTATCTACCCCGCCACGGGTTAATTATGTGGCAACTAGTCCCATGTTTTCAGTTACCAATGTAAGCGAGCCTCTCACTATTTGCTCGACTTCCTATGACTTGGATCCAGTAATTGACATGGAAAACTCTATGGGATTATTTGAACTCTATGGGATTATTTTGAGTCCCTTGACATGTGTTCCTTTCATAGAACTGTTCTTCCATCTAATGAAGACCTCTTGGAAGCCATGATCGAGGTGCGTCCCTTGACATGTGTTTCTTCTATTTGGAAGCCATGATCAAGTGGTCTGCAGAGGATAGTTCCTGTTTCTGATTCAACCTCATTAAAAAATGAATCAGGTATGAGGACAGTTCTTTTCCTGTGTCAACCTCATTAAAAAATGAATCAGTAGGTAGATTGTAGAGAGTAGATTGATAGATTAGAAATAAGCAGTTTCTGAGGATGGTTCCTGTTACTGAGTCAACCTCGTAAAAAATGAATCAGGTATGAGGAAAGTTCCTTTTACTATGTCAACCTCGTTAAAAATGAATCAATGGATCAAGAGGAAAGTTCCTTTTACTGTGTCAACCTTGTTAAAAAATGAATCAGTGGGCCATGAGGATAGTTCTTTTCCTGTGTCAACCTCATTAAAAAATGAATCAGTAGGTTATATAGGTAGATTGTAGAGAGTAGATTTGAGGACAGTTCTTTTACTGTGTCAACCTCGTTTAAAAAATGAAACATGTAGGTGAGGATAGTTCTTGTTACTGTGTCAACCTCGTTAAAAAATGAAACACGTTGCCATGAGCATAGTTTTTCTCTATGTCAAGCTCGTTAAAAAATGAAACAAATCCTCCCCTAATTGAGTCGAGTCTTTGATTAGATCTCGTAAATGTTAATTCATATATTTAGGTTATTTATTTCAGTTTTTGCATAATTTTCTTACAGTTTTAGGTCAGTTCTTTCATATGATCTTGTAAATGAACCTTCATTCCATCCAGCTATTAATTACTAGTAGTCTGTTTAGTTGAATGAAATGAAGCTGGGGGGGCATGTACTCTAACAGATTACGCTTAGGGGGCATTAAAACCTATCTGAAGCATATTTTTTCTCTGTTTCAAGATTTTGTAAAAATGAAACCTATCTCGAGTCGATTTCGGTTATTTTCAAGACTCATTAAACTTATGAAAATCCCGAGATTATTTTTCTATCTTTCATTCTCGTAAAACACATGAAAATGCCGAGTTCTTTCCGCCTTTTCCTGCTCGTAAATTAAATTGAAATTCGGCCACAGGAGTATATTTTTATCCCTTTTTAAAACTCGTTAAAACTTACGAAAAAGTGAAAACCGTGAGTACATTTTTATCTCTTTTTCGAACTCATTAAAACTTACGAAAAAGTGAAACCATGGAGTTCTCTTTTAAGCTCTTTTCAGACTCTCTAAAAATGAAAATATTGCCGAGTACTTGACTATTCAAACTTGTTAAAGTAAATGAATGATCGTCCCTTCAGTATAAGTTTACCCCTTTTACAGACTGAAATGGACTATTTACGAAAAAGGCATACGTTGACTAATTACGGTCAATAGAGTTCTCTCCCACTTTATTTTATCCTTTTTCGGGCTCGAGAGACTAAATTTACGAAAAATTACACCCATAGATTTTTCTTAAGTTTTTTCTTCTGATTCCTTAAAATTGAAAAACACCGAGTTTCTCCTATACTGGACTCGTTAAAATTTAACAGTAAAGGACCTGTTCAATTTTAAAACAGGAACGAACCACTCCTTCTTAGGGTTTGAATTTTAAACTAAGTTGGACTCATCCAAAGGATGAGCTTATAAACAAGCAAATGTTATCCTCCTCAAGCTTGTCAAAAATAAAGAGGTACTTGCCAGAAATGGTGGGGGAAAAGAGAGAAAAACGAACCTATTTGTTAAATTTTGATTTTCGGAAAACCGTTAATCACTCTTGAACATGACACTTTTGTTCACCTGGGTTGAGAAATCCTTTGCCTAACAGTTAATCAAACCATATTGAAAGTCTTCAGCTGGTTTCTAGGTATTAGCTTTGGTTCAATTATCACCAAGCCATCTGCAGTGTCGTTATGTGTTCAAGAAGACAGTTCAAAAAAACCATTCATCTGCGAAATATTTGTCTTCCATTTTGACCATCCCTGAGTCAGTCCTTGCCAATATATTTCTTGAAAACTTGATCTATGATTTCGTGTTGTGGGCTTTCCTATGACGGATCACTTTCTATCAAAGGCAACTCATTATCTAGGAAGTCGATCTAGAAATCGTCAGTACTTTGAAATCTGCATGCCTCAATGGCAGGTTTCTCGCCTTCGATGATAGGTTGCATCATTGACCTTCGATCGAATGATTCCGTGACATGTTCGACTTCAACTCATTCATTCACATTTCATGGATTGTACTGAGTACTTTGAGGGCCATTGACATTACTGGTGGTTACTCTCACACTTGTTAACAGTTCACATTATTGACTGGTAATCAAGTGGTTTCTACCATGTTCGACTTCGACACATTCATTCACATGGATAGAATCGTACTAGTTCGACAAGCGGAAATCAAGACCCTGGATCTAGTTTCTATCATCCAGGCTGCAAGGAATTTTGTTATTCATTTATACATTGGACTATTCATAAACAAATGGCTACGTCCATAATATGTCTACATGTTGAATATTGCAACAAGAAACAGTGAAGGAGGCATCCTGAAACATCTTTCCTGATCCTAGTTGGAAACCAAAACTAGGTGGGGACCACACAAGTGATTTTTTGTCGCAAAGTCTATTTTTAGACTATGTCTATTTTTAGACATATGGATCATGTTCTATAAGTTGCGGGATGATATTTATGGATGATTGGTAAAGTTGGTAAAAATATATGGACCTATATTTTTAGACATTGGGCGAAGTATATTTTTAGACTGCCAGTCTAAAAATAGATCAGTCGAATATTATTAGCCCTTAATAATATTTGGACTATAAACATTATCTTATCCTCTTGGAGCACTTAAGTTTGATGCTTGGATGTGGCACATGCAGCTGACAGAAGGAAATACACTTTTCCTAGGGGTTAGTTGAGCTATTGCATGGTTGACTTCAGTTAGAACTCATGTGGCAGAGTTTGGTGGAGTTGATGAGACAGTTGGTGGAGTTGTGTTGGGTTTAACTTAGTTGAACTAGTTGTATTTAGTCTAACTGATAAATACACTAGTGATGAGTGGTGTGAATTAATTATTAATTAATTCACTAATTATTAACTCATAAATCAACTAAATAACACATCAATTAATTGCAATGCATGGACAGTTCAGTGGAGACCAGTGTTAGAGGTGGGTGAAAGGGTGAGTGTGACTATCAGTTGTGACTATACCTGTGCATGAGATTTGCACACACATTGATGGAGATTTCCAATGAGGATTGCGCAGTACAAGCTAGGGGATTCGAACTTGGATCTCATTCATTCACATCTTGGATTGCGCAGTAGAGGCAGGCAGACTTGTGGAGGAGATTTGAACCTGTGACTTGTTCATCTTCCGTGCTAGTTTGTGTGTAGCATGTGAGATAGTGTTGAGAGTTGTGAGAGCTTTGTGCTATGTATTGTTACATGTTCTCTATCATTATAATATACAGATAGTTGGGGGTTTTCAGCTGTATGCTTTCCCCATTACATACTGTGTTATATGTGTGCTTGATTATGTTTTAATGTGCGCATGCGGCTGCTTCTATTTCCGCATATTGATGATCAATTGTAGAAGAGGTTATGTATTATGCATGAAGCTTAAATAGTGTGTAATCAGGATAATCTCGGTGAATAATTCAGCTATTATTCAAATTTATACATGGTATCAGAGCGAAAATTGATCATCGGATCTATTACAGTGATTACAATTTATTTCGGTAGACAGAGTCTGTAAGCGGGCCAGGTAGCCTCTGGATCCATCCTTTCTCTGAAAGGCGATATATCCAGTAAATGCCCCTACAGTCGATCTTTGTGCTAGAAATACTTTGTTCTCACAGATCGGAAGCGGTTGAGTTTTGAGCTGGTGGAATTTGAATTTGCAGCAGTGTTTTCTTGGTGTCGAAGTAAAAATGTCTTATCAAGGATTGCGATTGGAGTATGCTCTTGAAGGCAGCTCGAATTATATTGCATGGAGAGATAGGATGGAGGTGGTTCTCGATGACAATGGGCTGAAGGATTTCATAGATGTTGAAGTTCCTAAGCCTAGCGATGCAGACTTGGTTGAGGCTTGGCAAAAGAAGACAGCAAGGTGTCGAAGGATTCTGTTGGAGGGCGTGAAGGATCACATTGTATCCAGCCTGCATGGTAAGGATTCTCCATACTTGATGTGGAAAGCGTTGACAGATTTATTCCAAATCAAGAGCAACCAGAGGAATTTAGCACTCAAGGATAAACTCAGGAAAATAAAGATGGAGAAGAATGACACTATTCCGGTATACTTGACAAAGTTTGTCCACTGCAGGGATGAGCTTGGGAGTGTAGGAGTTAGTGTGGATGATGAGGACTTGGTGAGCTTGGTTGTCCTTGGTCTTTCGAAGAGTTGGCATTCCTATGAGGATTTTGTCAATGGTCGAGAGAAATTTCCAGGATGGGAGCAACTTTGGTCGGATCTTGTGCAAGAGGAGATCAGGCGGAGTACTAGGGATGGATCTTCATCAAAGGCATCTGATGAAGAAGATTGCGCTTTGGATGCCAAAGCAAGGAAGGGGAAGGGCAAGAAGAATGCTCCTCAATCCGGTGCGGATGGTAAAGAGCGTGACATGTCCAAAGTGAAGTGTTTTCATTGTCACGATCATGGACATTATGCCACGAATTTTCCACAGAAGAAGAAGAACAAGCAGGCTGCTGGAGCTGCAGCTGGTGAGGCTCTTTTCTCTCAATTTGAGCTGGACTTCTCATTGATCGCATGCATGGTGTCTAGTGCATTGGGATCGGGGTGGTATTTTGATAGTGGCGCTTCCTTTCACATGACGGGAGATGTGAATCTTTTCAGCGACTTGGTGGAGAAAGATCTCTAGTTGCATGTTGAGTTGGGCGACAATGGACGATACAATGCGACCGGCATTGGTACCATAACCTTTCAGAGGGAGTCAGGTAAACTCATTCTTTTACAAGATGTAGTGCATGTTCCGGGTTTAAAGAAGAATTTGATCTCAGTCGCAATGTTAGAGGATAAAGGGTATGAAGTTGTCTTCAGTGAAGGAAAATTTTTCCTTCGGCACAAGGCAACAGGACAAGTCAAGAAGGTTGGGATTCGAGCAAAGAATATCTACAGACTTGAAGTAGATGGGATGTCTACGGAGCTTCCTATTGTTGGGAAGTGCAAGAAAGACATGCAATTGATGCTTGAGAGGGAGCAAGTTTTGCATGCAGGTAATAGTGAACCTCGGGATGTGGAGCAGCCACAAGATGAGGATCATGGAGTGGGAGAAACCACTCATGCAGAGAAATTTCGTGCCATATGGGCAGAGGGAGTGCATGCAGCTATACCACCAGGTGAGAGGTGGGGCGACATGCATGATTAATCCCAAGAGGAGATTTCTGGGCAGGATTCATGAGATGGTGTGGATCTCATGAGTTGAACCTGGCTACGAGGTGCCCACAGTGCAGAAGTAGCATGATCAGTTGGATTGATGCAGGCAGATCAAAGTGACAGTGTCGGATACTGGAGCACGGATCAGAGTTGACAACAAGTGAAAGAGTGCATGGGTGCAAGAGTTCAATAGCGCAGTGGTTCCTGATGACATGTGCAGTTGGTACCAACAGAAGTCAAAGACTTTGATGATATATGCATCAGACTGATTGAGTTTTTTGGAGCCTATTCAGTTTCAGAGGAGTTGCAGAGCAGATGCATGGAGTTGCATGGCACTTGTGAAGGTTGCAGGGTGAATGCATGGAGTTGCATGTTGCATGCAAAGACAGTCCTTTCTTGTTGAGAGGGAGTGTTGAAGATTGCAACAAGAAATAGTGAAGGAGGCATCCTAAAACATCTTTCCTGATCCTAGTTGGAAAGTGATCACCAAAACTAGGTGGGGACCACACAAGTGATTTTTTGTCGCAAAGTCTATTTTTAGACATATGGATCATGTTCTATAAGTTGCGGGATGCTATTTATGGATGATTGGTCAAGTTGGTAAAAATAGATGGACCTCTATTTTTAGACATTGGGCGAAGTCTATTTTTAGACTGCCAGTCTAAAAATAGATCAGTCGAATATTATTAGCCCTTAATAATATTTGGACTATAAACATTATCTTATCCTCTTGGAGCACTTCAGTTTGATGCTTGGATGTGGCACATGTAGCTGACAGAAGGAAATACGCTTTTCCTAGGGGTTAGTTGAGCTATTGCATGGTTGACTTCGGTTAGAACTCATGTGGCAGAGTTTGGTGGAGTTGATGAGACAGTTGGTGGAGTTGTGTTCGGTTTAACTTAGTTGAACTAATTGTATTTAGTCTAACTGATAAATACACTAGTGATGAGTGGTGTGAATTAATTATTAATTAATTCACTAATTATTAACTCATAAATCAACTAAAGAATACATCAGTTAACTGCAATGCATGGACAGTTCAGTGGAGACCAGTGTTAGAGGTGGGTGAAAGGGTGAGTCTACTATCAGTTGTGACTATGGTTGTGCATGATATTTGCACACACATTGATGGAGATTGCCAATGAGGATTACGCAGTACAAGCTAGGGGATTCGAACTTGGATCTCAATTCATTCTCATCTTGGATTGCGCAGTAGAGGCAGGCAGACTTGTGGAGGAGATTTGAACCTGTGACTTGTTCATCTTCCGTGCTAGTTTGTGTGTAGCATGTGAGATAGTGCTGAGAGCTATGAGAGCTTTGTGCTATGTATTGTTACACGTTCTCTATCATTATAATATATAGATAGTTGGGGGTTTTCAGCTGTAAGCTTTCCCCATTACATACTGTGTTATATGTGTGCTTGATTATGTTTTAATATGCACATGCGACTGCTTCTATTTCCGCATATTGATGATCAATTGTAGAAGAGGTTATGTATTATGCATGAAGCTTAAATATTGTGTAATCAAGATAATCTCGGTGAATAATTCAGCTATTATTCAAATTTCTACACTACACAAGTCTATATTGTTGATTTATTGAAAAATCATTCCTATATCAGAACAATTTAAGTCAGTTTTCTAGTTAGTTTTGATCTGAGTATGGGAATGCCCACCTCAGTGATGATATGTATACATATATATATATTGCATTGAATGTTTTTATAGGTTCTAACTAGGGTGTCTAGAGGATGATCCTTGAAATGATAAAGTACTTCACTCTTCATACATGACAGACTCTATCTTCATCTATTACAGACTTCGCACTTTAGGGGGAAATCTGTTGCACTGAAAATTGTCACCTTGACATTTCGTTGTCCGTATGAGCGCATTATCACTCATTCTTTCCTCCTTTGCAAGTATAAAAACATCAGTTCCTCATGTTGAAGATTGCAAGAAGAAACAATGAAGGAGACATCCTGAAACATCTTTCCTGATCTTAGTTGGAAAGTGATCACCTAAACTAGGTGGGGGCCACACAGGTGATTTTTGTCGCAAAGTATATTTTTAGACTATGTCTATTTTTTAGACATATGGATCATGTTCTATGAGTTGCTGGATGCTATTTGTGGATAGTTGGTCAAGTTGGAAAAATAGATGGATTTCTATTTTTAGACATATTGGGCGGAGTCTATTTTTAGACTGCCAGTCTAAAAATAGATCAGTCGAATATTATTAGCTCTTAATAATATTTGGACTTTAAACATTATCTTATCCTCTTGGAGCACTTCAGTTCAAGCTACGGATGTGGCACATGCAGCTGATAGAAGGAATTACGCTATTCCTAGGGTTTAGTTGAGCTAATTCATGGTTTACTTCAGTTAGAACTCATGTGGCAGAGTTTGGTGGAGTTGATGAGACAGTTGATGGAGTTGTGTTCGGTTTAACTTAGTTGAACTAGTTGTATTTAGTCTAGCGGATAATACACTGAAGTGATGAGTGGTGAATTAATTATTAATTAATTCACTAATTATTAACTCATAAATCAACTAAATAATACATCAGTTAACTGCAGTGCATGGACAGTTCAGTGGAGACCAGTGTTAGAGGTGGGTGAAAGGGTGAGTCTACTATCAGTTGTGACTATAGCTGTGCATGAGATTTGCACGCACATTGATTGAGATTTCCAATGAGGATTATGCAGTACAAGCTAGTGGGATTCAAACTTGGATCTATTCATTCTTCATCTTGGATTGCGCAGTAGAGGCAGGCAAACAGGTGGAGGAGATTTGAACTTGTGACTTGTTCATATCTGAGCTTGTGTTTTGTGTGTAACAATTGGAGATAGTGTTGAGATCTTGTGAGGAGTTTGTACTATGATTGTTACATGTTCTCTATCATTATAATATACAGATAGTTGTGGGTTTTCAGCTGTAAGCTTTCCCCATTACATACTATGTTATATGTGTGCTTGATTATGTTTTAATGTGCGCATGCGACTGCTTCTAATTCCGCAAATTGATGATCAATGGTAGAAGAGGTTATGTATTATGCATGAAGCTCAAATAGTGTGTAATCAGGATAATCTCGGTGAATAATTCATCTATTATTCAAATTTCTACACCTCATGTCAAGCCTTAAAAATAAGAGAAAAGCTCTCATAAGTCTCTAAAACTCTGGTATTGCACTTTCTCTTTGTCTAACCTGCGGTCCCGCACCTAATGGTCATGTCTCCTGCGTACCTGACCGCACTTTCTCTGTGTTAAGGGTGCGGACCCCTGTAAAATATTAAAAAGGCACAAGTAAACTCAAAATTCTCACTTTTAGTCATTTATAGAAGCTTCTGGAAGGAATCTTGTGGTGGCAAGTCCGCTCTTTTCAGGTTCATGTATCCCATGCCTTAAGGAGCTAACCCCTTGATGTGAGGAGCTTATCCCTTTGAAGGACGATTCTATCCCTTCATAGGTGGAACTGTAACCTCCTCTTTTGCACTATAAAAAGAGGCATTGGGCAACCTCAAAGGGTTACAATGTAACAATTGATGAGTTCAAGCTTTAGTGTTATTTAAGGTAAAGTGTTGTTGGAACTTAGACTCCTTTAGCTGAGATTTTATGAGGAAATATTACATACCTGTATGTATCTCGGTTGGAAGAGTACAAGGCTTGTCAGAGTAAAGGAAATTCTTGCTTCGGACCCCGGGAAGACCTGTTCAACATCAAGGCTGAAAATGTTGTAAGGTTCTTCTACTATTTCAAAGTTAATACAAATAAGTTAGTTTTTCTCAATAATATTTCAATTGATTGTTTATTTTATGGATTCCTTGATCACCAGAATAGATATGATTTATGAATATATGCTATGTAGGTGCTATTTGATGTTTGTTTGTTTTTTATTGCAGATCTTCGAAGATAACTCTTTCGGGCGACTGAAGGACGACTACTACAAACAAGCGTTGGATCAAGGCAGGATCGTAACACCTTTATAGCATTTACTTATAAATTGTGATATATCTAGAGAAAGATAGATTTAATTGTATGTTTGTTGCTATACTATCTTCTGATACTAGGGAGATCAGTCTTGTCCGCAAGATCGATTTATCTGGCCAACACTAGTGTGTTGGGATCTGTGTGGTATTTGGATAGTGGCACTTCCTTTCACATGACGGGAGATAAGGAACTTTTCAGTGACTTGGAGGAGAAAGATCTCCAAATGCATATTGAGATGGGCGACGATGGACGGTATAGTGCTACCGGGATTGGTACCATTACCTTTCAGAGGGAGTTAGGTAAACCATTTCAATTAAAATACGTAATGCATGTAACATGTCTGAAGAAAAATTTGGTCTTAGTCACAATGTTGGAGGATAAAGGCTATGACGTTGTTTTTAGTGATGGAAAATATTTCCTGCGACATAAAGCAACGATTCAAGCCAAGAGGATAGGGATTCGATTTAAGAATATCTACAAGCTAGAGGTAGATGGTTGTGCAGCAATGATGGGCAAGGCAGATCAAGTGGTGAGCTGGGATGAGGGTGAATTATGGTACATGCAATTGGGCCATATTCACCATGGAGCCTTGAAAGTCATGCAATATATTTCTACTGGTCTTCCCAGGGTACACTTGCGCAGTCAGATACATGTAATGGATGTACTATGGGAAAATATGTAAAGGCCACCTTTCATGAGAAGGAAAAATGAGCTTCGGGGATCCTTGAGAGATTTCACACAGACATGTGTGGTCCTTTCTCGGTTGCTTCAACAAAAAAACATAAGTACTATGTTACAGAGAAAATTTTAAGGATGGGAAATTATTTCGAAGTTTAAAACATTGGCGAATCTCACTAGTCCCTAATATGCAAACTATAAAATAGTTATTGATATATTTGTAAAATTATTCAAATTTATAATGATTTTCTATATACTCTCTCTATAACATTGGCGATTTTTAAGTTAAAATAATTTTATATTGTAAAATTTGGGCAAATCATTTTTATAAAAAATGGAAATTAGCATATCTTTTTTTTGGAAAAAACATGGAAAATTAGCCCACCTGCGAATATTAGCCCCTAAAATTTTCCATGCTATGTAATCTTTGTTGATGAATTTACTCGTAAGTGTTGGGTCTTCTTCATGCAGAAGAAATATCAAACAATCTCTAAGTTCTATGAATTTAAAGCACTGGTGGAGAAAGTTTCAGGGAAGCAAGTGAAGGCTCTCAGGAGCGATAATGGTGGTGAATACATCTCTAAAGAATTCAAGAAATTCCACATAAAAGAAGGATTTTGAATAGAAATCATAGCACCTCATAACCCACAGCAGAATGGGGTCACGAAGAGGAAGAGCATAATTATTATGGGTGCACCACAAGCGATGTTGCATGATCAAGGCCTACCGATGCATCTGTGGGTGGAATCATGCAATAAAATGGTACATGTGAAAAACCATTGTCCTCATAGAGTACTTGGCATGAGTACACCTGAAGAGGCTTTCACTGGTAAGAAACATGATTTTTCACACTTTAGTATTTTTGGCTCATATTTTTATGTGCATGTGACCAAGGATGCTAGGAAGAAGATGGAACCAACATCTGAGGTTGGGATTTTTGTGAGTACACTGAAACACCCCATAATTATCGTGTGTATTTTCCAAACAAAATAATGTCTGTTGTGTGATGGGATATCAAATTTGATGAGGATAAAGCCATGCGTTTGTCCCTTGAGAGGGAGCTAGAATTGCATGCAGAGGATTAACTACTGGTTCCCAAGGATGAGTCTCAAGATGTGGATCAGCCATAGGAGGAGCTTCATGGAGTGGATTAAATCACTCATGCGGAGCCATCCATCATAAATGGCAGAAGGCGCACCACGCAAGATGATAGGTTGATACATGATGTTGCACATAATGTAGGAGCCCCTACTTCACAGCGCAGACAGAGACAATATCATAATCGATTTACTGGATACATGGCTCTTATGAGAAAATGTATTGTGACTGAACCATATTCCTTTCAGGAAGTAGTGCAACAGCTTACTTGGGTTTATGTAATGGTGGAGGAGTATGAATCCATTTTCAAGAACAATGCATGGGAGATAGTCCCAAGACCGGTCAAAAAATCATTGGTTGGATCAAGATGGATCTACAAGGTAAAGCAAGCTGCTGATGGGAGTGTGGAGAAATACAAGGCCATATTTGTGGCCTGGGGATTCTCACATATTGAGGGGATAGATTATGATGATACTTTTGCACCTGTCACAAGGTACTCTTCCATAAGATCCATCCTTGCACTCTCAGTATAGATGGGTTGGCACATTCATCAGATGGATGTGAAAAATGTGTTTCTCAATGGGATCATTAAGGAAGAGGTGTACATAGAGAAACCTGAATGTTTTGATATCTTCAACAGTGAGTCACATGTGTGCAGAATCAAAAGAGCATTGTATGGGCTAAAGCAAGCACCCCGTCCTTGGTCACTAGTACATTTGGTAAAAATTCCAACAATTTAGTTCCGACACTTTTGATGTATTGTCGGAAATTTCCCCAAATTTTCTCAAATTTTTAAATCCCGCCAACAACCGTCGCTATAGCGATGTTTAGGGACATCGTCGATATTGTGATGTTTAGGAAGTTCATCGGAATACCGACATCTTGGGACACAATGTCGAAAATGCAACGTTTCGAAAACATGTGTCGTTATTGTGACGTTTTGACAGAAGCGTCGCTATAGCGACACTTATTGACATCGTCGATATTGAGACGGTATTTGGGACGAACGTCAGAATAGCGAAGGTTTGTGGACATAACTTGATAAAGGTTGGAATAGTGACTTTTGTAAACCTAACATGTCAAAAGGCAATGTAACAATGCCTCCTATTACATGTCTATCATGGCCGAATGGAGCGGGGCGGCATTCACAGGTATCTTCTCCTCCAGAATCTCTTCTCTTACTTGAAGTTCAGGATTTTTTTGGAGGGGAGGATGGTGCAGATCATCCAGCGAGTGTGTTTTTTAATTCTGGTTTGTAGAATGAGGTTCTTCTTAGAACTGAGGTAGATATGGAAAATGGTGGCCTTTCAGACACACGGACCAGATTCTTGGGTTTAAGAGCACCAAAAAAATTTTCTGCTATAGTGAGAGGCCATTGGGCAGCTCTTTGTTTATCAATCGGGCCCTGGCTGGGCTATATTCATCAGGGGAAATTTATTTTAACTCCACTCTCTTATGATACTCTTGAATATGCAGCATCATTTTCTTCTGATCAGTGTGTTGAAGGTGTGGTTGTAGTTGCTGGGGATGCTCTTAGGTTTTTTATGATTGAAAGGTTGGGAGAAACATTCAATCAGACCGTTATGCCTCTTAGATATACGTCAAGAAATTTCATTTTGCATCCAAAGAAGAAATCATTTATTATTATTGAAAGAAGTTACGGTGCATTCACTGTAGAAGAACGTGAAGTTGCAAAGAAATAATGCTTAGAAGCTGCTGGTTTAGGGGAGAGTGGGAACATGGAAGTAGAACAAAAGAATGGTGACGATGAAGAGAAGGAGGATCCTCTTCCTAATGAGCAATATGGTTATCCAAAAGCAGAGTCAAAGAAGTGGGCATCTTGTGTTAGAGTTCTAGATCCCAAAACTGGTGAAACTACATGCTTCTTGGCACTGCAGGATAATGAAGCCGCATTTAGCATTTGCTCTGTTACTTTTCATGATAAAGAATTGGGAACAATTGTGGCCATTGGAACTGTAAAGGATTTAGAATTTTTTCCAAAGAGGCATTGTTCAGGAGTTTTTATTCATATTTATAGATCTGTGGATGATGGAAAATCCCTGGAGCTTTTGCATAAAACAACAGTTGATGGAGTACCTCTTGGATTATGTCAATTTCAAGGCTGATTATTAGTTGGGATTGGACAGGTGCTGAGAATATATGACTTGGGAAAAAATAAATTGTTGCGGAAATGTGAGAATAAGATATTTCCCAATACGATTATGTCTATTCACACTTATGGTGATCATATTTATGCTGGAGATATTCAAGAGGTATGTGTCAAATTTTTCTCTATTTTTTTCCACACTTTTAATGAGATCTAAGATGCAAGAAGAGAAATGATAATTGTTTTTTTTTCTTGGTTCAAAAAAGAGATTTATATTAGCAGAAGCCCGAAACCATACATAGACACAGAACGCCCTATAGCTTCCTAGCTTCTAGTTTAAATTAGAATTGCAATATCTCCAACAATCTAATAACTACTACTAAATCCAACTACTAGAGGATTGCAAGCCATGCAGTGCCATTAATTACTGATATATGTAATCAAAATACTTGGGTAGAGGTTGCCATACATGGCCTTCCTGATACTCCTAGATGTAGACGAAATTAAAACCAAAAGTGAAAGATTAGCAACTATTACCATCCTTTAGGAAATAAGTCCAGTCATAAAAAAATTTCAAAGTGTAAGCTTGCAGTTTTCATGAGCCACATGCTTGTCTTAAGTCTTGGGATTTGCCTTCTCCTCCACCATATCTCAAGGAATCTAGACCTTGAGAAATCTACACCATATCTTATTGAGGTCGTGTTTCTTTCCTGCTCATGTCCTTAAAGCGCCTCAATATTCATTATTCATGTCCTGAAATGGCTAGAGAAGAGTCCCCCTATTTTTTCTCTTATTTGATGAAAACTAATAAGCTTTCAGTCTGGGCAATCCTTGTCTGAATTTTTTTCAGGTTTTGGGTAACCCATGTAATTTGCAAAAACCATTTTTGACAACCCCTATTTATTGTATAATAAGCTTTTGTACTAGCTTTCATCCTCAAAATTTGTTTAGGATATTTACCATGGTGAGTTATGTTGGAGACCAAGTTTGTAATAAAAGCACAGTTGGGTTCTTTGAAAAAAATCATAAAGCATCAGAATTGCAGGCATTTTGGGCATGCACCCACCAACCAAATGAAGATTTTACTATTGTTCCTAAAGAATGCACCAGAGGTATGCATAATTTCACAACATCCTACATTCTAAAATACAATGAAACATTTCCAAGGGAAACATAGGTCCCCAAAACTTCAATTCAATATATATCACCAAATATTCTTGGCACAGGTATAAGAATTTCATCCCTTATATTAGTGAAATACTTGAATGTCTTCTTTTGTAGTTATCCAAGATATATTTTTAGAGATACTCCCTTTAGCTATGGATTAGCCATAATTCTAGAGACTTCAAATAATCATTTTTCATCATATCTCATTCAAAACAATCATACTCACAATAGTGCAATGCAAGACATATCACTGCAGTATAGGGTATATGGAATTACAAACTTTGCAACTTCAGGGAACTATTTCATATCAGAGGAAATGTCCTACATAGGTTACCCATTCTTTAGTAAATTGAATGAACTTGATCCATTTCATTGCTTCTTCCAATACCAATATGGCTTGCGTGCTTCAAATCAGTAGATGCATCTAACACTGCCCAAGCATTATTGAAGATAATATATCACTTGAGGATTTCATCATTGAAATTGTTGTGTTTAAGTAGGTGAAGGGACTCTTTATAAATGATGTCCTTAATTTTTTCTTTAAGGAACCCTTCATAACTTCATATAATGCATGTATTTCCAGAACATTGGCATAATCCTTTGATGATACATTTTTTCAAGCATACTAAGATCAGGCTTAACAACATCAAAGAAAATTTAATACAAGTCTTAATACACAATTTTTCAATCCCTACGTTTGATTCTCATATACTCTACGATATTATTTCTAAAATAAATTTAACTTCAAAAAAAAATTCAAATAAAAACAATATATAGCCTTCAATCTAATGTAATCAATCTTCGGTAGACTTTTCAAACTGAAGATACCTTTGCTAACATTGTCAATAATTGAGGCATTTGAGACTACATTGGATTATGTTCTCAAATTCTTTGGTCTTTATATCTTTCATATGAGTTATTTCAGCCTTACTATAGCAGACCAAATACCATTGGCTTTTATCCTTCCTTCAGAGTTTCAGACTAGAGCTTCTAAAGGCACATACTCAGATAGGAAATATAGAATTTTCTTAATAAATAGTGAGTCTTAACTTGAGAAGTAATATTTCTTTTGCAATGGCCATTAGAAATTTCTATTTGAATTTATGAGGCCTCTTAGACTTGATTGAAACATAATAACAAGAAGAACAATTTGGGATTTCTAGCTCTTAAATCCTCTTCAAAATAGTTGGAATTATGTTCTTCGATCTCCAAATCATAACATATCGAAAACCCTTCATCCTAGAAATATTTCCACTGGGCATAACATAGTGATAACAACAATTATCTCAAAACCATAAAATGTAACCAATGTCCATTTTTGTTTCAACAAGGGACTTCAATGATCTCCTTCAGATTCAAATTGATATTATAAACAACTTCAACCTTCTCTAAAGATAACTTCAAAATTTTTCTCGAGGTTGTTAAGGCCTCAAGTCATACAACTGTATTGAATAAATTAGGGTCTGATTTTCTAGGCTTCTAGGCTTCTCAGTTTCCTCTTAATCACTCTCGAACTTTCACCTTATTAAGCTCCTTTTTCGGGTCTCCTGTGGTTTTGACTAAGGCTTTTCGACCCTCTTAGGTTCTGTTGACGGGAAAATATGTCCGGCCAACAGTAGGGGATCTCCCCGATAGAAAGTCCCAATTAGACTTTGAACCGTTTGGAGTGGGGATCCCGTCCGGGGTGTGGGTCCGGCTAACCTGCGACCTGGTCGCAGGTGAGACCTGCGACCTAGCGTTTGAACTATGGAGGTGGTTGCGCAACTGAGGTTTCTGGAACGTCGACTTTCTTGCCTTTGAGGAAGTCTCTCCAAGTCTGGTAATCTGCCGTTATAGGAGCGACAAGAGGGCTTTCCTCTTTTATCCGATGCATACATTCTAGAGCATTTGGCACCAGAGTCTCCTTCTTCTGGGAGATCAGCATTGAGAGAGAAGCAAGCTTGGTGTAGATTTGCACTGGAGTGACAAGCAACCGGTTCAGGTTCTCTTGTGATGCCTCGAATTCCGGTTCGGTAGCAGCTTGTCTTACGGGCTGCAGAAAAGACTGAATTTCCTGCTCTACCTTCTCCCAGCCTTTAGTTTCATTTAGTGCCCCTAATGATGGAATGTGATGAAGAGCGTTCATGGAGTCGATACCACTGATTAGGTGGTTATACGCAGACACTACTTTGTCCAGATCTTTGGACAGCTTGTCTTTGGATTGCATACTCATCCGAATTTGTACTTTGGCTTCTTGCGTATGACTCCAATCCTTCCGAGGCACGTGTTCGGGAGTTTGCTGATACTGGGCTGTCCAATTCATCATTTTGTCCAAGGCTGTCGAGGCTTCCTTGAGCTCTTCGTGTTTCTGCTTGGTTTCTTCCCGTGCCTCTGCCAACGGGACCACTGTTTGTTTCAGGGTGAGCATCTCCTGGTATACTTGCCTCATTGTCATCTCCAACACATCACATTCCTTTCTGACCGCCAGTGGGACCTCATTTACTTGAGCGGGCCTACCCTGGAGCTGGAGCATCTCATTCTCTAGCCTTGATTTCTCCTGCTCTGCCGCTTTTAGCCGGTTCTGTAAAGAAATAATTTCTCTGCTCATCCTCGTGACATTTTCTTCTGTGGTTGCGGCAAAAGCGGTGCCTGCTGACGCTATCATAATTGGATTTGTCCTTGTGTCTGGGACTATGTCCTTTTCGGTGGAGACCGTGGAGATGGCAGGGTAGCCTGGCGTTAAGGACTTCCTCTTCTCTTGCCATATCTTGAAAGAGAATTGGTCAAAGGTCAATCTGGTCAAGTCGAAGACTTCTTCTTCTTGCTCCCCCGGAAAGTCATCAACGCTGAGGGTATTTCCCGTGCCACCTGCAGGGATATTCAGGGGAGATAGATCAATGTCATCTATTAGCTCGTCCTCTACATCCTGCGTTTGACCTTTTTCTTTCTCCTTTTGCTGGCGCTCTGCTTCCGCCTTGTCATGTTCTTCTTTCTTCTGGCGTTCTGCCTCTACCTCTGCTTCCTTTTCCTGTTTCCTCTTCCTCTCTGCCGCGGCGGCCTGTTCTGCCTTTTTCTGACGATCGACTTTATCGAGTTCCTCTTTCAGTGCCTTTTCTGCCGCCGCCTGTGCCTCCTTTTCCTGTCTTTCTTTCTCCTCTTCTTTTTTCTTTTTTCGTTCTGTTCTGGCGTCTTTCTTGCGTTTCTTTTCATCTTCCTTCTTCTTCTTCTCCTCTTCCAGTTTGGCTTGGGCTTCTGCTTCCCTTTGCTGATCTGCGGTGTCAGGTCCCGTACCGGTCTGTGTTCTTTTATCTTTGGAGGAGGAAGAGCCTCCAAGCTTCTGGCTCCTTTCTTCTAAATTCTGGTGCTCTTCTCCTTCTCGGTCAGATTCGATTCCTGGCGCGAGATGCCGGTTTGCGTTATACCAATTTCTTCTCTCGTCCTCATCCGGGCGCTCGACATGCTGATAACTCCATCTAAAATTGGCCCTTTTGCAATGTTCAGGAACTATCCTGACCGGGTCGTAAGTCTGGCAATCCAGATTTCTGAAGTGATAGCTTTTCACCTCTTCCCCTTCACGTGCTACTTCTCTGGAGTCCTTAACCGTATAAGCACCAATGGTGAGAGGTAGAGCAGGCCAAGGTTTCTTCTTCCCTTTGGTAAGGACGTTAGAGAAGCCCGTGGTCATCTGGAAACACACCTCCTGTATGAGCACCTTATCTGTAATAAACTTAGGTAGAGCGTGTGGTGCTTTAAACGAGCCAAATACTCGGATGATTGTGAATTCGGCGAATGGGAACCAGTGTGCCACCTGACCTAGTGTCTCCATTGCTCGCCAAGACATGCAGGGGGTGTCTTGACCAAATAGTTTCCCGTAGAGGGCGGGAATGAATATGTGAGAGATTTGTTCGATGTCCGACTTGTACCTAGATTCCCAGAATACCCTGGTCTGCAAGTGTATTGCCTGGGTCTGTTCGGGGTCCCAATTATGTGGCCATCCCTCGACATGCATCTGGGCACAGACAGCATCTAATAGATATGAAGCCATGTAGAATTCTGATGGCGCTCCCTCATCTGGGGCTAAAGCTGAAGCCAAATTTGTGTGCATGGAGCCCATTAATATACCAGCCCAATTGAACCGAGTGCCGTGGACTGTTACGTGTTCTATGATGGTTGCCCATGTTCCGTTGAAGGTGGTGGCGTCCGAACGCCCGTATATCCTGCACAGCATGGCAGCCACTAGCTTATAGACCTTCCTCAGACTGGCCACCGGGTACTCCTGGTCCTTTTTTATCTTAAATTTGTCTGGTTCTGCCCACCATCTTCTGATCGTGTCAACCATCGGCACTTCATTTGCAGCAAACCATCTTGGGGTGAAGTTCACCTCTGCTTTGGGTAGCGAGTAGTAGACCTGTGCTCTTGAACTTTCCAATGTTGCGAAAGCTTTCCCTGCACTATCTTGGATTGCGAAGCTTTTCGGATCCGTCTTCTGTATGATCCAGTCCAACATCTCTGGGCACGGAAAGATGGCAGGATGCGACCCAGCTAGGTGTAATTTGGACTTTTTGACTTTCAGGTATACTTCACGGTCCGGGAGATCTTATGGGAAATCTTCTTCTAGCATGGCGAACTCACGGTATACTTCATACCACCTCAGGCTATCCTCCTTTGCGAAGGTGCAAAGGGTGTCTCTGTATATTGGCGGCGGGGATATTTGTATGTCTGTGTCTGATTCTTCCTCCACCACCTGCCTGCTTCTCCTTCGGGATACCCGGGGTGCCATATTGCTAGAGTCGGAGAGGACCGGTACTGTGTCTGCTCTGAATTCACCTGTTGCATTCAAGACAGAATCCCAGGATAAGAAAGACATGATGATAATGGCTAAATAGAGTCTATACATGCAAAGATTAATTGACTGTTCTCTGGGAGTCGCTGGGTCGCTGATCCACAAAAGGGACTCACACGCGACCTCGCGACCTTGCGACTAGGTCGCAGGGTCGCAGAGTCGCTGAAAGGGAGTTTTGCGACCTTGCGACCTTGCGACCTGGTCGCTAGGTCGCAGGTCGCACCTGAGCCTGCCGGGGGGTTTCGCGCGCGCGCGGCTTCGCAGATAAACTTTTCTTACAGGGAAAAGTACACGGTTTGAAAGGGTCTAAACTGACAATAAGGCATAGCCATGAGGAATTGGGCAAGAGACGGGTGACCCAGGGGTTTGTGGGAACAAAAACAAAAAATAAAATCAACTGGAAAACCTATCTGCTCACCAGCAAGTAAATAAGAACGCGGGGAGGCTCAATAATGGCAAGAAATGCTCAAGAAGGAAACATAGGGGGGAAAAGGCAACTTACCCGGAAGAAAATGCGCCAGTCGACCTGTCAGAGAAATTCCACGGTTTTCGCTGAGAGCTACAAATGCGACCTAGCGACTCGACCTTATATAAAAAGGTCGCACGTGCGAGTACTAAATGAGGTCGCAAGTTGTAATTTTGCGACCTTGCGACCTCGCGACCTTAAGGTCGCTGGGTCGCAAAGGTCGCTGAGTCGCTAATTTCCTTAATACTTCGTTTTGCGACCTTGCGACCTTGCGACCCTAAGGTCGCTGGGTCGCAAGGTCGCAAATAGATTGACTTCCGACTCTTGCGACCCGGCGACCTATGCGACCTTAGGGTCGCAGAGTCGCATAGGTCGCATGGGTCGCAAATCATGACTCCGCGACTTAGCGACTTGCTCTTAAAACTTTACTTGGCTTTTTTCCTTCTTCAGTTTCAAAGGGGGGCTCCAAAAAATTTTGAAGTGTGTGTTATGATTTTATGTATTTTTTGGAGGGTGTTGTAGGAGCTACAACAAATGGCGATTCACTGGATGAATTCAGAGTCTCTGCTGATGAAGGGTCAATGAGGGAGGAGGGAGGGGTCTAATACTTGCTTGTTCTTTTACCTCAGAGTTTACACCTTCCTTCCTTTGCCACCCCGCATAGTCGCCTGCCCTTTTGGCTTGTTGGGTGCAGATCAACCGAATTTTAATTCCTCACACTTACAGGATCGAGAGGGTCGGGGAAACCTTGGGCCACTGCAGGGTCCGGTACAATTATTTCGTCCTCATGGTGTTGCTCCGCTGCCAGCGAACCTCTCGGCTCCGGCGGAGTCACTGCCTAAGGAGTCGTGAACGTTGCTCCGCTTCCAGCGAGCCTGGTCAGTACCCCGGCGGAGTCGTTACAACACCTCTCTGCGCAGGAAGCCTTTCTCAATCCTTTACCCTTTATTTGTGTGCGATTGCACTTATTTGAGAATGTGCGTGTGGCACTTATTTAGATGGGCATATTTTGCCTGGGCGGATGAGGGATCCCGACTTATTTTGCTTGCAGAGAGGTTGCTCCTGGTCTCATGTGAGGACTCGGGTTTTTCCCGGATGACCTGCAATTCTTTTGAGTTAACCCTGTTCCCTCACGATCCGGTCGCTGCTATGCAAGACCTTTTCTGCCTGCACCCCTTTAAGCTGCTAGGTGGTTCCTTATGCTGGAAGACTCTAGTAAGACCGTGTATTATCTTTTAGGTGCCCGTCACAAGCGAGTTTCGACTGCCACGTATTTTGGCGGGAAGGGCCTTTCATCAGCATAGAACCTCTTCAAGGAGTGAGTCGGTTGCGGGCAGCTTTAGACAAGGTTTTCTTTTGCAGAGCTGGAGAAAGAGTTTTTTTATTTTTTTATTTTTTATTTTTTTTTTTTTTTTTAGGGGGGGTTTTAAGTAAAGTAGTGTTTGAGGTCATGCCCGTTTACCGGGAGGACCTCAGCTTTTCCTTCCAGAGTTTGCAGTCGGAAAGTATGGGAACCTATCTTTTCTTTAACCTGAAAGGGACCTATCCATAGTGCTTGAAATTTTGCATGTTTTCCTTTCTCTTCGTGTGCCTTATCCCACTTTAGGACAAGATCTCCTACTTCAAATTTTTTATCTCCTACAGACTTTTTATCGAACCATTTTTTGATCCGACTCTGGTGGATGGCGAATTTCTCCCGGGTTTTCTGCCTTTCCTCTTCTAGTTTCAACAGGGTGTCAATGCGGATTTGCAAGGCGGGACAAGGGGTACCATGGCACTCTTGAGACAACTGTAGAGCGGGAAGAGACAAATTGGGCGGGAGGACGGCTTCTTTCCCATACACGAGAAAATATGGTGAGGTGCCTATTGATGACTTAGGGGTGACGCGATCAGCCCAAAGTGCGTTTTGGAGAGCATTATGCCAGTTTCGTTGGTGAGACAGAAGGGTCTTTTTGACGATGCGGATCAGATTTTTATTTGTTGATTCTGCTAGACCATTTCCTTGGGGATAGTACTTTGCAGAGTGTTTGAGAACAATGCCATTTTCTAATGCAAAATCATATAATTTAAAAGATGAAAAATACTTTGCATTATCAAACACTAAGGAAGTTGGAACGCCAAACCTGGTAATGATGGAGTGAGTGACAAATTGCATTACCTCCTGATCGTTGACTTGGCGTAATGGTACCGCTTCAACCCACCTGGTGAAATAATCAGTGGCCGTCAGAATGTACCTATGTTGCTTAGAAGAGTGGGGTAAAATCTCACCAATGACATCCAAACCCCATTGTTGAAAAGGTTCTTCTACTGCTACTGACAACAAAGGAGCAGCCGGACGCGCTTCTCGGCTTGCAAATTTCTGGCATTGAATGCATTTCCGAACATATGCGTGGGCATCTCTGAAAAGGGTTGGCCAATAATAACCTGCACGCATAATTTTATGGGCAGTGGTATCCCCAGCGAAATGACCTCCTGCTGGTCCATCGTGCAGCTCGGTTAAGACTTTCTGAGCTTCATCCAGTTCTAGGCAGCGTAACATTACTCCATTGGAATGTTTCTTGAAGAGCTTCCCTTGGATTAAACGGTAGGACGCGGCTTTGAGTCTGATTGCACGTTTCTGCCGGGCGTCTAGATTTGAGTCCAATACCCCGTGTGCCAAATATCCCGAGATATCCGAGTACCAAGACGGGTTCCTTTCCGGGGGCATGACGTCAGTTTGATACATATCAATCTCTTGCTCCCAATTATCTTCTTCACTTTTTTGGGAACCTGCGGCCTCTGCAGCCATTTGGCATAAACCCTGTCCTTTAACTGTGCGTGCCGGCTTAAACTCTAAGTCGTACTCTTGCATACACGCAACCTAGTTCCCTCTTCTCTCGCCCAACTCTTGCTGCATGAATAGTGAGCGAACAGCTGGATGGGGAACGTAAACTGTGACATGGTTTTTCAAGATGTATGGTCTGAAATGTTTGACCGCTTTGTATACCGCATAAGCCTATTTCTCGATTTCAGGATAATTTAATTCAGCTCCCTGCAGACCAGTGCTCATGAACGAAATGGGACGCTCGTCATTATTTCTGTCCTTTTGTGTGAGTACGGCTGCCAGGGATGAGTCTGAAGCAAACGTGTACAGGCTGAAATCTCTGCCAAAATCTGGGCTTTGGAGGGAAGGCGCTTCGGCTATTGCTTTCTTGATCTGGTCGAAAGCTTCCTTTTCGGGTTGATTCCATTTGAAAGTGGCATTTTTCTTTATCATCCCTTGCAGTGGTTTCACTATCTGGGCGAAATCTGATATGAACTTACGTACGAAATTTATCTTTCCCAAAAAGGACTGCATTGCTTTCTTACTGCTGGGGGGAGAAATCTGAGCAATGGCTTTCGCACGTTCTGGATCAACGACAATGCCCTGTTTAGTTATGATGTGGCCTAGTAGATTTCCCTCTGCTACAGCAAAAACGCTTTTCTTTGGGTTGAGCGAGATACCGTATTTTCTGCATCTTTCGAAGATCTGTCTGAGGTGACGCAAATGATCCCCTCGGTGTTTAGAGAACACCGTAACATCATCCAAGTAGACCACCACACTTTGGCCAATCAGACCCCTGAATGTTATATCCATAGCTCTTTGGAATGTTGCTCCCGCGTTGATTAATCCAAAAGGCATGCGCCTGTAAGCGAAAGTTCCCCACTTAGTCCGAAAGGTAGTCTTTAACCTGTCCGGTTCAGCCACTAGTACTTGGTTGTAGCCAGAGAATCCGTCCAACAAGGAGAACATTTCTGAGCCGAACACTGCTTGTAGTATCTGCTCCATAGGGGGCACTGGGTAATTATCTTTACTCGAGGCCCGGTTCAAGTTCCGGAAATCTACACATAAGCGAATTTCACCTGATTTCTTCCGTACCGGCACCAAATTGGACACCCATGTGGAATGGCGAACTTTGAAGATAATGCGAGCGTCCAAAAGTTTTTTGAGTTCTTTTAGAATCAGCGGCTCCATTGTAGGGTGTAGTTTCCTAAGCTTTTGTTGGAATGGTTTTACATTTTCTTTAATGGGTATCACATGTTGTATGATTCGAGTATCGTATGTGCGTAAGTCTTCATATGTCCAAGCGAATACGTCACGATACTTGCGAAATAGTTGAGTGAAATCTTGAGCCTCTTGAGGGGTGCAGTCTTTCCCCAGGTTGATGAATTTAGGATTATCTTCTGATCCCAAGTTCACTTGTCGATGAGCCAAGATCGAGCTCTGCACTTTTGCATTTGGGGGCCCACGGAACCGATTTTGTAGATCAAAAAGCTTTTCCAGTGATACTACCCCTTTAGGCATGGGGTTTCCTTTGACTTGCTCGTACTCCTTTTGCATAGCCCGGTCGTGCTCATCTTCATCTATAGCAGCGTCTTTGAATATTTCTGAGTTGCACATAAATTCCAGCACCTGTTGATCATCATCAAAAACACGCAGATTAGTGATATTGTCTGGCACGGATGGTTTATACATAACTTCAATAGAAAACCCGTCCCTAAAAGGGGTAAACCTGGCGGCAGCATTAGCTAGAGTATCTGCTGCTGCGTTATGCATTCTTAGAACAGACTTAATTCCAAAAGCGTCAAAAGCAGAAATTAATCGCCATACCTCTTGCTGATACGCCTTCAAATGTGGAGACAAACAGTGAATAGTGTTGCGTACCTGCCGAGTGATAATCTCGGAGTCTCCAATGACCCGTAAGCATTTTACCTTCAAATCCAGCGCCTTTTTAAGCCCGAGGATCAACGCTTCGTACTCGGCAGTGTTGTTAGTGCATTGGAACTCGAGACGACAAGAGACTAAGAATTTTTTCTTATGCGGATCAAGAAAAACGCAGCCAGCGCCAGAACCATCGAGATTCTTGGAACCGTCGTAATACAATGTCCATATATCATTTTCCGGGTCCTTTGGGGTGGCGGTTTGCGGAGGAATTTCGGCTTGGTGAGATACAGTTTGGGCTTGTTCCTCTGCGACGAGAGTCATTTCAGAAAGGACCTCGGGGCCTACTGCAGACTGGGGAGGTTGGTAACATCCAAAAATGGAATCTAGAAAACACATACCAAGTTCCTCTTGGGCGAAGCTGATGGGTTCATTCGTAGCATCCAAATCAGTTACAGTGTGTTTCATGTATGGTTCACTCTCGACTCTGATTTGGTTGTTTCTCCCTTTGTAAGGTAGCCATAAGTGAGACCAATCTGTGGCGAAGTATCCTTGCAATTTGCTAGACCAGTCTCTACTAAGCAGTACACCGTAGGCTTCTAGGATGTCAACAACCACAATATCGATACATTGATGAACCCTAGAGTCGGATGAGAGGCGGATGATGACATTGTTTAATTCTCCAACTGCTGGTACTTGTGATCTGTCCAGTTGAATGATTTTTGCGTTCGATTTTCTGCGGGAGGATGTTGAGTTTCTTTTCTCGAGATAGAGACGCAGCATTCGTGGAAGCACCGAGTCAACGAGGCAATTGTGAACGTTGAAATTAAACATCTCGAAAGATAAGAGAAATGAAGGGGTGGATCCTCTCGAATTCGTGTTAACCGCGTTTACTATAGATTGAAATACCGGGTGGTTTTTGTGTGACGTGTTCTTGACGTTCTTCGTATTTGGTTGTTGGCGAAAGCTTTTAGGATAAGTTCCTTTTGGTTCGTGATGCGGGCCAACTCGTAGAGTGAGATATTGCTTCTGGTCTTTTCATGTCCTCATATGTTGTGGTGGTATCGGTTTGGGAATGAGTTCGGTGGTGGTTTTCGAGGAGGTTCCAGAAACTTGATCCTTTTGACTTGCTTTGTAATGTTGTTCATGGGCTTTTTAAAGCGTAGCTTGTCCTTCATTTCCGGGAGAGAATTTTCCTCGGGGGAAAGCCCTTTTCTTATCCTCATATGATTGTTCGGGAACAAAGCCTTTGCTTCTAAGGCTGTGGTTTCGAGTAGGCCGAGCCTTAGGCCCACTGTGTGTTGATATCCAATAGAACAAGACTCTCTCCCCGCGGATTACGCCAGTTAAGACGAGAGGCTCTGATTCCCCATCTAAGGAGAAGCGAACCCTCATCTCGATCGGAGGCTTTGCCTCCTCCGTCGGCTTACGGAGTTTGATCATCCAAAAGTTGGTTAACCACGCGGTCATCTTTGCGCAATCCATTGCGGGCACGTTTTTTCGAGAATGGGCGACTTGGTGGAAAAGAGTGAAAATTGTCTTTCCCTATCTCTTCCCACGTTGAGGGCCCGGCGGCGGTGTTTGACGGAGGCTGCTTTGGTGTTGGGATTGTTTTTTCTTGAAAAAGGGTTTCGGGGGTTTGTTGTAGTTTGAAGTTTCAACGCCCTTTCTCTTTTAAGTCGAGAGACCTCATTTGTTATTAGTTTGAGGTCTTGGCCATAACACAATCGAGTTTCTCTCTCGTAGAAATTTGAAGATTGGCCTCTTTTTAGTGGTTGGTTTGAGATCATCCTTTCCGTCATGGTCCATGACTCCTATCGACAACATGCCCTTTTCTCCCGCGAGAAACGTACGGGCGTAATTCTTTGTAAGAGTAGCGCGGGCCTCGCATTGATGAAAACGGCAATATCCTTGAGGAGGGGCTTTAGTATAGTAGTCGATGGTGATAGAATGCGTCAACGCTAAGTTGGAGGAAATTTTTGCCAATATGGTGGCGAAAGCGTTGGTTAAAGTCTTTAACTTTCTCACTACTGTAGCACTTGATGGTGCTTGGTTCGGTGAGGAGCATAGAGGGTGTTTTGTCTTCGGCAAACTTTTACTTTGAGGAACACACGACGGGCGGTCCCCTTGGTAATAAGCCTTTGAGTAGGGAGCGGTGCCGGTGGGCGCACCGACACACAAAGTGTGTGGGGAAAAGTCGACCGCGCGTCATCGGGCCCGGGCCGCTCATGATTTGTGAGGGCAGGATAAAAACTACTAATATGGTCTTCTGTGAGTGTGCCGCCCTGCGGGTCGAACTTGGGAAGGTGCTTCTGCGGGTGTCTAGGCATGTCATGGAGGGGGACCTAAGAGGGCCAGCCAGGATTGAGCCATCTGAGCCGAACACCTCACAGAGAGGCGGGCGATGTCGGTTTTTACGCCGGACTCTTCCGAGTACGGCCACCGATGTTCCTTCATGATGGCCGGTGTTCATCTCGGTGTCTTTCACGGTTATTCACGTTTCTAAGAAAGCTCCCGATTGTAAGGAGGGGGGTCTATTTCCGGTTTTGCTTTGGTGATTATGGTTGGCGTGGTCTCGGGCCGCGAATGATATCTCCTCTGCCACCACGACGGTAGCCCTGACCGGCTCACCTTCATTTTCTTCGGGCCTATTTCCCATTATCCATTCCCCGCCCGAAGTTGTGTTACCTTCTCTTTCGTTTCTTCTTTCCCCTTCTCCTTCTCGTGGGGAATACACTTGGTTGTTGGTCAACGGTAAGTCGGTACGTAGTTCGGGGAAAAGGTTCGTATCGAGGGAAACCTTCACTATCGTAGGTAACGGGGTCATTTTTCTGGACAGCCCGTGCAAGGTCACCAGTCATGGTATTCACAAATTCGGTATGGTGTGGACCGACACGCCATTACGGGTGATATTGTCGACAAGGGTCCTAGTGTGGGCTAGGAATTCCATGATCGGGGTATACGCGTCGTCCCCCGGTGAGATTACGAGCAGCGGGGCGTAAGGCTCTCGATTTGTTCGTTAGTGATTTGAAGTATCGGGCTTCCACCGTTGGACTCTGTCTTATATAAGAAGGGGAAGGGCAACTTCGTTGTTATGACCTCCCGTGGCGGTTTTGGGATGGAATGTGTTGTCTTTGGGAGGATGCCATGGCCCTCCTTCTAGCGCCAAATGTTATTGACGGGGAAAATATGTCCCAAGCCAACGTTGGGGGATCTCTGGAGAAGTAGAAAGTCCCAATTAGACTTTGAACGAATTTGGGTAGGGATCTAGTAAGGGTGTGGGTGGGCTACCACTTAAATAAATGTCTCTTCGGTTTGAGAGCAACTGATTGAGCGAAAACATACACTCATTCACACGATACGAGAATACATAGTGATGTATAAAACCAATATATGACACTTTGCGTAGCAAGAGTGACAAACCAGAATGCATACACTCGGGAAGTGTAATTGTATACATCTATGAGGTATGCATACGGAATAATCGAGGCAACGAAAAAGCAGGTTCTTTGTGGCAAGAATATCCCTTAACTATCAAGAGGATATAACGAGATATGTCAACCGGTTCATTAACATTCATCATGAAGTAAATAATAATCTTGAGCATCATCAACACAATCACAGAATAGCTATAGTGCATGAATGATACTATTAATAATGCGAGATTCATTAATCGGAAGATATTACAGCGCATACGAGAATACCTGATGTTGTCCATTAAACATCATCGATCAAAGGGGTTTTAACATGTATTGTATTTCATGTATCAAGAGTATGCTTCTTCGATTTACAATGCAATAATGCCTTTCGGTCCAAAAAAGCGACCCCTTTACGATTTTCCCCACGGGGTATTTATAGATTCAGCAGGAACGCACTTATGGCTTTCGGCGGTTCAACTTCCGACGGTTCGACTTCCTATTTACCAAAATTGCGACATAACGACACAGTCGCAAAATGCGACTAACGACACAGTCGCCGAGTGAGACTGCGACCGAGCGTTTGAACTGTGGAGGTGGTTGCGCAAGGGTTTCAGGCCGTCGACTTTCTTGCCTTTGAGGAAGTCTCCAAGTACGGTAATCGCCGTTATAGGAGAGCGACAGAGGCTTTCCTCTTTACTCCAGGGTGCATACATTCTGAGCATTCGGCTTTTGATCTCCTTCTTCTGGGGGAGATCAGCATTGAGGAGAGAAGCAAGCTTGGTGTTGTGAATTTGCCTTTGAGTGACAAGCAACCGGTTGATTCTCTTGTGATACCTTAATTCGGTCATGACGACGACTTGTGCGGGCTGCGAGAAAAGTGAATTTCTGTACTCTACACACTCTGACCTTTAGTTTCATTTGATGCCCTAATGATGGAATGTGATGAAGAAGCGTTCATGGTCGATACTGCAGTTAGGTGGTTATGCGCGAACACTACTTTGTCCGGATCTTTGGACGGCTTGTCTTTGGATTGCATACTCATCGTTGTACTTTGCTTCTTGCGTACAGCTCCAATCCTTTCGAGAGCACGTGTTCAGAGCTTGCGTGCGTATTTGTCCAATTCATCATTTTGTCCAAGAGGTAGGGGCTTCCTTGAGGCTGACCAAATGTTTACGCACAGTTTCTTCCCGGGTACTCTTGTAGTGGGGCCCTTTGTTTGTTTCGAGGTGAGCATTTCTGGTATACTTGCCTCATTGTCATCTCTGACACATCACATTCCTTCTGGCCTTGGAGGTGGGACCTCATTCTTAGTAGACCTGCCACAGTGGAGCATCTCGTTTTCTAGCCTTGATTTCTCCGCCTGCTAGCTTTTGCTTCGGTTACGTAAAGAAATAATTTCTGCTCATCCTCGTGACATTTTCCTGCGTGGCTGCGGCAAGGGTGCTGCTGACGCTATCATAAACTGGATTTGTCCTTGTGTACGGGACTATGTCCTTTCGGTGGAGGCAATGAAGATGAGCGGGGTAACTTTGGCCTTCAGAGATTCCTTTTCTCTTGTCGTATCTTGAAGAAATTGGTCAAATGTTAATACGGTCAAATCGAAGACTTCTTCTTCTGTACTCCCAGTGTCACCAACATTGAGGGTACTTCCAACGCCACTGCGGGGATATCAGAGATAGGTCGATGTCATCTATTAGCTCGTCTTCTTCATCCTGGTTGACCTTTTCTTCCTTTTGCGGCCTCTTGCTTCGGCCTTGTCATGTTCTTCTTTCTTGGGCGTTACGCCTGCACCCTCTGCTTCCTTTTCCTCTTTCTCTCTTTCTCTCTGCCCGCGCGCGCTTGTTTCTTTTTTCGACGATCGACTTTGTCGAGTTCTTCTTTCATTACTTTTTCTGCCCTTGCTTTGTGCCTCCTTTTCCTGTCTTTCTTTCTCCTCCTCTTTTTTTTCTTTTTCGTTCTTTTGTCCTAGCATCTTTCTTGCGTTTCTCTTCATCTTCTTCTTCTTCTTCTCCTCTTCTGTTTGGCACAGGCTTCTGCTTCCTTTCTTTGGTACGTGGTGTCGAGGTCCCGTCTTCGTCGTGTTCTTTTATCTTTGGAGGAAGAAGAGCCTCCAATCTTCGCTTCTTTCCTAAGTTAAGTGCTCTTCTTCTTCTGCGGTCGGTCGATTCACAGCGCGAGATACTGTTCTAACGTTATACCAATTTCTTCTCTTCGTCCTCATCCGGTAGCTCGACATCATGATAACTCCATCTAAATTGACCTTTTACAATGTTAAAGAACTATCTTTAAAATTTGGGTCGTAAGTTCGGCAATCCAGATTGCAGGCGGTAGCTTTCACTTCTTCCCCTTCACGCTGCTTGTACGGGTCCTTGATCGTATGGCACCAATGGTGAGAGGTAGAGCAGGCCAAGGTTTCTTCTTCCCTTTGGTAAGGACGGTAGAAGAAACGGCGGTGCGTACGGAAACACACCTCTGTATGGGTACCTTGTCGGTAATAAACTTGGGTAGAGCATGTGGTCGCTAGCGAGCCAAATACCTAGGATGATCGTGAATTCGGCGAATGGGGAACCGGTGTGCCACGACTTTAGTGTCTCCATTGTAGCAGACATGCGTGTCTTCGGCAAGTGGTTTCAGGCAGAGGGCGGGAATGAATATGTGAGGAATTTGTTCGATGTCGAACTTGTACAGATTTACGAAATACTACTGGTACGCAGAGGTGTGTTCTGGTACGTTCGAAGTCCCACAGTCCCAGCAACCATCCCTCAGCATGCATGCGGGCACGGGCAGTGACATCTAATGAATACGAAAGCCATATGGGGTACAGTGGCACTCCCTCATCTGGGCTAAAGTACAGGCAAATTTGTGTGCATGGAGAGCCCATTAATATACTGAGCCCAATTGAGCAAGGTATGGTAGTCGTACGTGTTCTATAATGGTTGCCCATGTTCGTTGGTGGTGGCATTAAAACCTTCGTCATATCTGTGACATGGCGGCCACTAGCTTACAGAGCCTTCCTGAACATGCAGGTACTCCTGGTCTTTCTTGATCTTAAATTTCTTTGGTTCTGCCCCCCATCTTCGGTGCTGTCAACCATAAGCACTTCATTTTACAAACTAAAACCATCTTGGGGTGAAGTTCACCTCGGTTTGGGTAGCCGAAAGTGGTAGACACTGTGCTCTTGAACTTTCCATTATTGCGAAAGCTTTCTGCACTATCTCGGATTGCGAAGCTTTTCGGATCCGTCATACCTGTGATCCAGTCCAACATCTGGGCACGGAAAGATGGCGGGATGTGACTGACTAGGTGCAATTTTGGACTTTTTGACTTTTGAGATATATTTCACGGTCGGGGAGATCTTCACGGGAACTCCTCTTACGTAGGAGCCAGGCTACGGTATGCTTCATCACACCTGAGCTGTCTTCCTTTGCGAAGGTGCAAGGGTGTCTCTGTGTATTGGTGGCGGGGTATTTGTATGCAGCTGTACGGATTCTTCCTCCACCCTTTTGCCTTTCCTTCGGGATACCGGGGTGCCATATTATTAGAGTCGGAGAGGACGGGGTGCGTATGCCGCAGGGCCTTTCTTGCATTTAAAAAACGAAGTCCCGGGGATAAGAAGGGCATGATGATATTAGTAAATAAGTGCGGCCACGTACAAGATTTAATTGAGCATTCTCTTGAGGTCGACGGGTCGGCCGGTCACAAAAGGACTCGCCCGCGACCTCGCGACCTTGGAAAGCTGGGTAGCCGAGGGTCGCAAAGTCGGCAGGCGGGAGTTTTGCGACCTTGCGACCGCACGACCTGGTCGGCTAGGTCGCCAGTGCATGCTAACTGTGGGGGTTTCGCCGCCGCCTTGTTCTTCTTGACTAATCTTTCTTCATGGGGAAAAAGTCTACGGTTTGAGCAGGCCTAAACTCACCATGAACGGCCATGGCGGTGGGCAAAGAACGGGTGACCTTGGGTTTGTGGGGAAACAACGACGGTGAAATTCCAAAAGAAAACCCCACATCATCACGACAAATAAATAAGACCAAGTAGGGGCTCAATAATGGCAAGAAATACTTGGAAACATGAGAGGAAAAAGGCAACACACACCGGAAAACGCGCCGGTCGACTGTCGAAACAATTCCCACCGGTTTTCGGCGAAGTCACAAATGCGACTAAGTGACCCGACCTTATACAAAAAGGTCACACGTGCGGACATTTAATGAGGTCGCGGGTTTCAATTTTGTTATGAGCCGCCCGACTCAGGTGTTGGGTATAAGTGTTAGATGCTTTAATTTCTTTAAAAATTCATTTTGCGATTTCAAACCTTGCGACCTTGAGGTCGCTGGTGTAAGGTCCTAAATTGATACGAATTCGGCTCTTGCGGGCACAGCGACCTGTCGACCTTAGGGTCGCGGTACCTCGTCCATAGATGTAAATGGATATGCGACTTGGCGAAACTTGCCTTTAAAAACTTTACTTGTGCACTGCTTCTTTAGTTTTGAGGGGAGCTCCAAAAATTTTGAAGTGTGTGTTATGATTTTGTATTTTTTTGGAGGGTGTTGTGAGAGCTACAACGAGGTTCGAACGAAGACTACCTCGGATATATTCGACCTTGTACGATAATTCTTGAGATCTCCTTGGTTTTCTATCTAGGACTTTTGATCCTTCTTCAAGAAGCAATGGAAGCTTGGATTTACTTTTATGCAACGGATCCCATCAAACATTTCTACTTTGGTATACAAGGATAGCATAATGGGTATTAAAATGTTTTAAATATGGGATAACCAGGATATTTGGACGATGAATAATGAGGGAAGATCCACTTGTCATGTTTTCACTGACATGGGACCTATGACATATGTATCCAATCTTGGAAAAAGTAAAGATAGGAACGTTAATGAAGAAAAAACATGTTTGTCCTTGCATTTCATCATTATATTTTTCAATTTAATAGATCAATTTATTCTAATCCAATATAATAAAGTCTTAGAAACATTTTGTTGTTCCATTCAATGCCATTATGAAAAAGCTGGACAAAGAAGGTAAAATACTTAGCATTTGCGAGTTGTGATAAATGAAAATAATTTTACTAATACTAATGGACCTAAACAATATATTTTTTCCCATTTTTTCTAGATGAATAAAATTTTTTCGGGTTCTCATAAGCTTCAAGTTGAATGGAAGTCACGATTCAAGGTAATTGTCTCCAAAGAGGATTCCTTTGTAGATGGGGATGTGAAGTAAGTGATTATAGCGGTCAATACCTACTATCAAGCGAGTTGTGGAATTGGTAAAGAAACCAGAATGTAGGTTGATTGTCAAAGTCATTGTTGTGGGGATGCCAAGGTGGATTATATTGAGAGTTGGCTTTCTAACCTTCCATGCTTTGCATAAAGTATGGGATAGAAAGGTACATTTAATCTTAAAATTGTACGGGGTAATGATCGATGATTGAAGGTTCGATCCCGATGAAAATTTTTCTTGTGTGAATGAAATCTCCTTCTTTTCTTTCCCGAGCACGAAACAATCAACTTAGCATAGAGGATGGGTTGGAGTGTGAGTTATGGGGATACCCAAGCCACTCCTTTCCTTCCATGTGTGTTAAAGGTTATTGAATCTGTAAAGTTGGCCCAAAGAAGCAACCAAGAGGGCACCTACAATAAATAGTAACATGGGTAGGAGCCAACACTTAGTGCAGATCTAAAATCGTGCTGCTAAGCTCTTGGGCTTATAATTCCATTCACCAAAACTCTTTTTCCACATTTGGATAAGCATGTCCCATTGTTCCTCAAGTGTTGCTTGAAAAGAAAAAGGAATGCCTAGGAATTTGAAAATCTGGCATGACAAGCCCATCCTTGTGTTTTAAGTCAATCTGGCATCTTCTATGAGCTCTACCTTTAAGTCAATGTGGCATGTCCTGTAAGCTCTACCTGTAGTAATAGATTTTTTCTCATTGAATGTTTTGAGCTTAGGGACTTTCTGAAAATTCCTAAGTAATCCATAGCGCATCAATTAACTCCTATTATAGAACATTCTTCAGGCCCATTAGAGAAGATGATTTTCGATATGGTTTGTGCGAGATGAATCCACTTTAATGAGACCTTGTTTGACCACCAGGCTATCGAACATCTGTTTGGTCTGCATTTGGAAAATTGATCGAACAAAGATTAACTCTCTGGTTTACACCCATTAAAATTTAAGAGATATAAGAGTTGGGTCTTGGTGAATAATATCTTAATAGCCTTTATAGAAGTGGCTCAAATGCAAGATGTAGAATAAAGGGATATACCCAACTATCTCGTAAGTTATCTCGAAGAGTGGTTTTTGATGGACGGAAAGTTATGGCCATAATGGTGGCCATTCCATGCCCTTACGGACTACAATAATATCATGGATGATTAATCACCATTTGATGAAACAAGTCTGCTCAGGTTTGATAATAACCATAAGAATATGCTTGGTTATGAGTGTTGAGATTTGGTTAGACTATTACATGAGACATTCAACGCAGTGATAGGCTTTCGGCTCATAGTAACTTTGGAATCATTGCTCTTGGGTATGAACTTGATAAAACCTTTGTTTAAGTTGGTTCCCAATGATTGCTCTGTGATGTATTAATTGTGAACCTCTGCAAAGTGTCTGGATTGAAAACGTATGAGGTAGCATTTTAGAATTCACGTTGGATTCTATCTAATCTGAGGACTTACCATCATCATTGATCATGTTTGAGAGGGTAGCAGCTATCTTACCCAAAGGTCAAAGACTAGTCACATAGTATTCTTTGCTCTTCATAAAGTTTATGTGAGACGACTCCAAGGAGGCAGAGGTTGTAGGCGTTCCTCACTTTGCAATTGAAAATTCTTTTGTAGGAGGAGTAGAAATAATTCTTTTTCAATTTCATCTTTCAGGGAATCCTACTCTTGGTTGATTTGACTGGTGGAAATTCTCTTGACCTTTTTTTGAAGAAAGGGCCCCTAAAAAATCATTTGTAGGCCTATCACCTATTTTAAGCCAGTGGATGTTGGCTCTGCAAATGTGCCCCTTTGGCACTTTGAATATTCACAACTTTCAGATGACCACAGAGTGTGGCCACCCTGACTTGAAGTGCTTCATTGAAAAGGATATTCTGGAGACATTGTATTTCATATTCCCTTCTTCTTTGATAAATTGTTACATTTTATTTACATGGATGAATTTTTCCTCCCATAGGCTCTAAGGAGAGAGGCACCTCACAAGCCATATAAACATCTTATTTCCAACCCCAATCATAACTTATTCTTTAAGGTCTTTGGACAAGTTAAACTTCAAACATGCTTTTACGCTTGGGGGTTGTAAATTTTCCTGGGGCACCTTAATGAATAAAGTGAGTGAAGGGTAGAAATATGCTTGTGGAAAGCCTAATATTGCATGGCTATCTTTGGGGAACTTGATACACCAGGGAAGCATAATTGTGCATTTTTCTTTGCGGAGAGTTTCTCATACCACCGGAAGAAAACTAGGGTGTTTTATACGTACCCAAAATTTCTTTTGAAACACTTTCATCAAAAACAGCTTTTTTCAAAAAAATAAAAGAAAAAATAAGCCCATGGTCAGATACTGGGGGTTAAGTCCCCAATAGAAAATTTTACTATGTGAATGCAATCTCCTTATTTTATTTCCAGAGCAAAAAAAATAAACTTAGCATAGAGGGATGGGTTGGAGTGTGAGTTCTGGGGATACCCAAGCCACTCCTTTCCTTCCATGTGTATTAAAGGTTTTTTAATCTATGAAAATTGGCCCAAATAAGCAACCAAGGGCACCTACAATAAATAGTAACATGGGTGGGAGCCAACACTTAGTGCAGATCTGAAATCATGCTGCTAAGGTCTTGGGCTTATAAATCCATTCACCAAAACTCTTTTCCCACATTTTGAATAAGCATGTCCCATTGTTCCTCAAGTGTTTCTTAAAAGAAAAAGGAATACCTAGGAATTTTTAAAATGTGGCATGACTTGACCCAAGCCCATCCTTTTGTTTTACGTCAATGCGGCATCTTCTATGAGCTCTGCAACTAAGTCAATACGGCATGTCTGTAAGCTCTACACCAGCAATAATTTTTTTCTCATTGAATGTTTTGAGCTTAGGGCCTTTCTCAAAATTCCTAAGTAATCCATAGCGCATCAATTGAATCCCATTCTAGAACATTTATTTGAGCCCATTCAAAAGTTGATTTTGATACAGTTTGTGAAGATGAATCCACTTTAATGAGACCTTGTTTGACCCTATGAGCTACTAGACATACGCTGGCCTCTGTTTGGAAAATTGATCAAAAAAAGGTTAACTCTGGTTTACACCCATTAAAATTTAAGAGAGACAAGGTTAGGTCTTGGTGAATAATATCTTAATAGCCTTTATAGAAATTGGCTCAAATGCAAGAGGTAGAATAAAGGGATACCCACTATCATAAAGAAAGTTATTCTCAAAGCTGGTTTTTGATAGATAGGATGTTATGGCCATAATGGTGAGTTATTTCTGTTACCTGCAATTTCTTGATAACCATCATTGATGAATCAACTTTGTTTGATGAAACAAGTGTTTAGCAGGTTTGATAATAACCATAAGAATATGCTTGGTTATGAGTGTTGAGCTTTGGTTAGACTATTACATGAGACATTCATGATGATATGCTTACGGCTATTAATCACTTTGGAATCATTGGTGTTGGGTATGAACTTGATAATACCTTTGTTTAAGTTAGTTCCCAATGATTTATGCTGTGATGTATTGTTGTCGAACCTCTACAAAGTGTCTTGGATTAAAAAAGTATGAGGTAGAATTTTGGAATTCTTTTATTTGGTTGTCAATACGGGACTTACCATCATCATTGATCATGTTTGAAGGGTAGCATCTATCTTACCCAAATTCCAAAGACTAGTCACCTGAGTATTCTTTTCGCTCTTCATAAGAGATTTATGTGGAAGCGACTCCAAAGAGACGAGGTTGCATGGACGTTCCTCACTTTGCAATTGAAAATTATTTTGTAGGGAGAACTGAGAAATAAATTATTTTTCAATTTCATCTTTTAATGTTGTGTAACCAGCTCCAAAAATAGAAGAAATGAGATATCAACGCCTTAGAAATAAGCCACTTCGAGGGGGCAACCTCCAATACATTACATAAATGAACAATTCTTGGATGATACAATTCACAAAACCTCCTTTCTATATGTAAGGTCCATGGGGCCATAATGTAATCCTAGTGAGCCGCAATGTAATCCTAGCCGACCTAACAATAATTTAAAGGAGCACAATAATAACAAAATGGGGGTTACAAGGTCTGATAATAACGATAAGGGGTTTACACTAACAATAATAAGGAGCTATACTAGTGATATAGGGACCTAACATGCCCCTCTCCTTCAAAAAATTGTTGTCCTCAACACTTGAGTAGCTCGGGTATACCTTCATAAAATTCTCATCCTCCCATGTAGAATCTTCGGTGGGTAAGTTCTTCACTTGATGAGATACTGCGGAATTGATCGATTCCGTAGTTGTCGAGTTCTTTCACATAGTACAACCGAGTTCTAATATGATTTTCCCTTCCCCATCAAGTTAATAATGTTTGTTGGAAGATTTTCACCTATAACCTTCTTTAAGCATGAAACATGGAAAACGGATGTACTCGCGAAGAAACGGGGAAGCTCCAATTTCTTGTGCCATAGTACCGATATTTTGCAACACCTTGTAAGGACCATAGTACTTTGGCAATAATTTATTATCTTCTTTGCTTGTTGCTTGAGGGACATTTGTTTGTATGGTTGTGGTAGTAAAAATACCCAATCTCCTACATCAAAACTTCTCTGTCGATGTTGATACGCTTGTTGTTTCATTCGATTTTGTGCCAGAAATTCAGGTTGTCCTTTAAGAGTTGTAGAACTTCTTGTTGATGCTCGATGTGATCCTTGTTACTTGAACCTTGAATTTTCCCTTAAAGATGATGTGATGGATGGTGGATGATATCCATAAAGTGCCATAAATGAAGTCATTTTTTATACTTCGGTATGGAAGGAAGTGTTATACCACCATTCGGCCAAGAGGTAACCACTTAAACCCATTGTGTTTGTTTATCGGATACAAAACAACGAAGATATCCTTCCAAACATTTATTTACTATCTCGGTTTGACCATCGGATTGAGGATGATAAGATGAGCTATGAGCTAATTGAGTACCCAAACAAGAAAATAACTTTCCAAATCCCAAAAAATTTCCAGTCAAAAATGGGATCTCTGTCGCTCACAATAACCTTGAGCTTCCATGTAGCTTTTGAATTACCATCATAAATGTACTAGCAAACATGCTTGCTTTAAATGGATGAGATAATGCACAAAAGTGTGCATACTTGGTAAGTCTATCAACTACCACCATGATGACACTCTTTCATCGGACTTGATGAGCTTTGTGATAAAATCCATTTAAATCTCCTCCCAACGTTGACTTGGAATGAATAAAGGTTGTGGAAATCCTGAGGTCTTAGTTGTTTCCGCACAATACTATTTCGGCAAACCAAACATTCCATACAAACTTTAGAATATCGGTTAAACCATCTATTCTTTCTTCACTGTGGTAAGTTTTTAAAAATCACGAGTGTCCTCCTAAAGGAGAAGTGTGCAATTCCAGAAGAATCTTTTTGTTTTAGTTGAGAATTCTTACAAAGATATAAGTGATCTTTGTACCATAAAGATCATTTTTCCAACTAAATGTACGATGTACTAGGATCTTACTTTGTAACTTTTGAATGAGTATCCATACATCTTTGTCCTTCTTCCATTCATCTCTTGCTTCGGTCATCAATACGGTTGGATAATGAAAATGGAACAAATCAATGCTTCCACCTCTTCATTCTTTCTTGAGTGCCTTTGCAACAACATTAGAAGCTTTCCTTTTTTGTAGATTATTTCAAAGTCATAACCCAACATCTTTTTGTGACCCATTTTCTTTGTTCTTGACGATAGTCTTTGTTCCAAAAAGTGTTTAAGGCTTATCATGATCGATTTTTACCTTGAAGTGTCTTCCCATTGGGTAAGTTCACCATTTCTTTAGTGCATGTAGTATTGCTAACATTTCCTTCTCATAAATAGGTTTACGTAAATACTTTCCTTTGATTGGAAGCGACTTTCAAAAGCAATGGGTCTTCCTTCTGCGTAAAAGCGCACCAATTCCATTTCACGAGCATCACATTCCACAATAAAGGTTTTTGTGAAGTACGGTGTAGCTAGACAGATGCTAGGCACATTGCCTCTTTAAGACGTTCAAAGGCCTTGGTTGCTTCGGTGTCCATGAAAATGCATCTTTCTTCAATAATGTTGTTAAGTCTTGCTATTCTCCCATAATTCTTAACAAACTTGCGATAATACCCTGTGCTTGAAAATCCTCTCAGCTGCTTTATGGTTGTGGGAACTTTTTTCCATTCCTTAATGGCTTTAATTTTTGTTAGGGTCTTACTTTAACACCCTCGTGAGATACAATATGACAGATATTCCACCTCTTGTGCTCCAAAGAAACATTTGGACTTTTTTTTGCATATAATTGTTTCTCCTGCAATAGTTTGAGCACCATGTCAACATGTTCCTTGTAGCAGAGTCCTTCCAAGACCTGTTTTGTAGATTAGTATCATCAAAAAATGCTAGCACAAATTTTCTAAGGAAGGGTTTGAAAATGGAATTCATCAACCCTTGAAATGTAGAGAATTGCGTGGTAAGGCCAAAAGGCGCAGCCAAAAATTCATAATGACCCTCATGAGTTCGAAATGCTGTTTTGGAATATCTTCGGTCTTCATTCTAATTTGATGATATCACGAACGAAAGATCAACTTGGTAATAAATTGCTCCATGTAATTCATCCAATAATTCATCAATCACAGGAATGGGAAATTTGTCCTTTAATGGTGAGCCTTCAGGCTCCACATAGTAGGACACATTCGCCATGATCCATCCTTCTTGTGTACCCGATACGACGGAGGTAGAGAAAGAACTTTGGTGGGTTGGTGTACGCCTCTAACATTTACGCAATCATCTGGTCAATTTCGCTCTTTTGGAAGTAAGGATATCTATAAGGCCTGATGTTTGGAGGAACACTTCCTGGAATCAAATGAATAGCATGATCATGATCACGAATAGGTGGGAGTCCTTTGGGAGTTCAAACACCTTGGAATGATTGTCCAAGACTTGTTGAGAATCTGCTGGAAATAGATGATTTTGATGTTGGAACTTCTAGTGAGCATAATTGTGCAATTACGCCTCGCTGTTCTTTCTTTAGAAGCTTTGTCATGACATTAGAGCTTATTATCCTTCCTGGCTTCCCAGCAATACCCAAGTAATTAGAAGCTTCCTTTCCTTGAAAAAAAATTTCAAGAAAAGTTCTTGAAAATTAAAAAATACGATCTAAAAGATTGTAACCATTGTGCTCCTAGTACAACACTTGACACCTCCCCATAGGAATGACGAAGCATTGGACTAGTCAATACATATTCCCCCATTGTTAGCTTGATATTATGGCATTTTCTCGAGCAATTTATAGTTCCTCCATTTGCAACCATCTTAAAGCATTAGAAAATTAACAGGTATAGGAAACAATTTAATTCCTTGGCTACCTTATAATAGATAATTATGGGTGCTACGAATCAATCAACCTGTACCCTTTCTTTCTTTATATGTCCTTCTATCTTGAGAGTTTGAGGAGTGGTAATTCTGTGGAGTGCATTACACGATATGGTCGGATTCATTTCTTCCTCTTCTGGGGTGGTTCTGAGTGTATATCCTCTTCTTGTTCATTTCTTCTTCTTCTTCACGATCTATGTAAAATAATTTCTTCTCGACACACTTATGACCTTTAGTGTATTTGCTACTCTAGCGTAGCAAAGCCCTTTTTGCTCTTTTTTCTTCCAATTGTTGTGGTGTCAACCTTGTAGGTTGTGGAAATCTAGGCGTGTGTACTTCCTTCTTTATAGAATTGAGTGGTAGGCTTCCTTGTCGCCATAATTTTACATTCAACTTTTCTTGCCAACCTGAATGCCTTCTCCAATGAATCGGGTTCCAAAACGCGAACTTCATGTTGGATGTTATCCTTTAAGTGCCTAGGAAGAGATCAATCACGGAGTCTCTGTGTCTATCATTTACCCTTATATTCAATTTTACAGGAAGTCCTCAGTATCTTGCCCCCACTAAACCCTTTTGTTTGAGATTTATCATTGGGTAAAAAGAAGGTGTTGCTCTTTGTATCCTCATAATGTGCTATCATTTCCTCCGTAAAAATTGACCAAGTGACAATTTTTTTGTGGGAAAAGCCATTGATACCATACAAATGTATTTTGTTCTAAATGTAAGTTGTGATGCGTACCTTTTGTGTGTTTTGCACGTTATGGAGATCAAAAATATTTATCACATCGTAGTATCCATGTTACGGGGATGCTTTCCATCCAAACTTCCTCATATCCATTTTTGGAATATGGTGGTTCTTCCCGCCAACATTCGAGTTTGTAAATCATGATTAACATTTATTTTGTTCTCATCATGAGGTTCTTCTCCTATATTCTTGCCATTAGAATCATTTAAAGTTTAAGCTTGTCATCAAGCTGTTACTTTGTCTTTTTTAGATCACTCTTCATGTTTTCCATGTTGTCTTTCATGTCATCCATCTTAGCTTCTGTATCCATTTTAGCTTCCATACCTTTCTTCAAACCGTCCATCTTCACTTCCATGCCTTTCTTCAAAACTTCCATTTCATTTTTTGTTTGTCCTTGCGAGGGTATTTGTTGCATTTGCTCTTGTAATTTTGATAGATCATGTTGCAATTCTTCATCTTCATGAGTCATAGTGGGCCTTACGGAAGGCTTAATGGGTGTTAGATTCTTTTTAGGGCCATTTTTAAGTCAATATTGATATCTATTCTACAATATGCCCTTGGAATCAATTCAACTTGATTCTTAAACAAGACTTATGCAATTCGGAAAACAAATACACACCTTACTAGCTTTTGAGGAGCTCGTGTTGAAATTGAATTATCTCTTGTAATTGAAAATCTTCGAATATACGAAATTCAACTCTAGTAGCCCTCTTGAAGCTTCTTTCAAATGCCATAGGTACGACTTTGATTTGATTTTTCCAAGACAAAGTTGTGTCCAATCTCCCGACCCTAATTACGGAACTGATTCGATTAGAGCGAACTTGTACGACTTGCCATGTGTCCTTTGTTTTGTCCTTTGTCCTGCGAAATTGATAGCCAAGAAACACAGTGTGTACTTGCGACCCCTTTTGGCCAGCACTCCAATCCAATCTTCGAGAGAGATTTATGAACTTTTTCCCACGATCACCTCTTTGAGATGAAATTCGGGGCACAGCACTACCGCCACGGATCATGTCTCCTGATATTACGAACCAAGCTGCGGGAAATTTTTGAAGATTTTCCTTGGGATTTCAGCTTCGCACCATAAAAATTTCAGATTCTGAAATTTCGTAGAAAAACATTTATGGCATAGGTTACGATGACACATTTAGGAGCACGAAAACATAAACACGGATCATGTCTCGGGGTATTGCGAACCAAACTGCGAAATTTAACAACAAAGCTTCCTCGGGATTGTTTCTTCGCACCCTAACAATTTCAGCTTCTGGCTTTCGTAGAAAAGAAGTTATAGCGAAAATGCCACGATGACCTGTTTGGAGCAGCGAAACCCTAGAATCCAAAGCTACTGATACCAAATGTTGTGTAACTTGACTCCAAAAATAGAAGAAATGAGATATCAACGCCTTAGAAATAAGCCACTTCGGGGGGAAACCTCCAATACATTACATAAATATGAACAATTCTTGGATGATACAATTCACAAAACCTCCTTTCTATATGTAAGGTCCATGAGGCCATAATGTAATCCTAGTGGGCCATGATATAATCTGTGAGCCTAACAATAATAATTTAAGGGCACAATAATAACAAAATGGGAGTTACAAGGGTACAATAATAACAATAAAGGTTTACACTAACAATAATAAGGGGCTATACTAGTGATATGGGGACCTAACATTTAAGGAATCCTATGTGATTGATTTGATAGTGGAGAATTCTCTTGAGGCCTTTTTTGAAGAAAAGGGCCCCTAAAAATCCTTTTGTGAGCCTGTCACCTTTTTTAAGCCGGTGGATGTTGGCCACCTGGAAATGTGCCTTTAGCGAGTTTGAATATTGACAACTTTGAGATGACCATGGTGTGGCCACCACTGACTTAGAAGTGATTCATTGAAAAATGCAGGCATTGTCTTACAGGTTCCCTTCTTCTTTGATAAATTGTTACATTTTATTTAGATGGAGGAATTTTTCCTCCCATAGGCTCTAAGGAGAGAGGCACCTCACAAGCCATATAAAAATCTTATGTAATGTTCCAAAATTTTCATGAATAAATTGGAACATTGATTTTTTCTTATATTATATAAGAGATGAATAAAAAGGAAGAGGAGGCCTTTTTGCATGAATAAAACTCTTCATAATGTGAAGAGGGAACCCTTGGGGAGCTTATTTTACCTCCTAGTGTGAAAAGGGCCAATTGTGTGAGGACAAGGTCAAGTTGACCAAGTCAACGAAGCCTTGGAAGCCTAAGGAGGAGTAGCTTGCCTAAGAAGACAATGCGAGTTTTGAGAGGAAGAGATGCAAATGAAGATGGAAAACCTAAGAGGTGGGACCCAAGGTGAGGGGACACACAAAAATAAAAGGAGGGCATGGCATCAAAGGGGATTCATTCATGTATTTTTAATTTTTTGGTCTAGATACCATTTTCATACTTCATCAATTTAGCTGGAGTTGCTACACTGCTTAGTGCAAAGAATTCCCGTGCGGGGATTCCATCCTCTCTTTAGATCAGCTTGCTTAAGGGATCAAGAGAGAAGGATTTGAGCTTCATTTATTTATTTGGCTTGAGGAAATTCATATATATTCAGATATAGCACATTAATATTCATAAATTTCATCCTTCATGCAAAGGCAACAACAACAGTGTTGCATCCTTTGATTTTGTGTTATTTCTTGAAGAGGAGGTGCTTATTTCCCTCCCGGAGCTTTGTTAGAGAGGCCTTTGGCCCTATTTATGTATTATTCAGCCATTATATGATTTATTCAATCAATATTAATACATATTTTTAGCAATTGCGTTATTTTATGCAGTATTTCTTATTTCATGCATTTTGCCGGTAATGTTGTTGGGAGCCTTGTCTCTTCTGTATAAGTGTTTAAACTTGCATTTATTTGTTATGTGATTAATATAAGTTGTGTATCAGACCTATATCATCATTATTTTCATAAAACCCTTCAGAAAATACGCTCTCTATGCTTCGAAAAAGTACGCATACTCCAAGCCTTGGAAATCGAGGTTTTTACGATAGTTTGGGAAGGAGAAGTTGTTTAACCAAGCTAGAATCATTTTTTTGAGCTGAAATTGGGATAATAGGTCCCTATTGACCTAATATATCATATAAAACCACTTCCCACACTTATGTTCACGCAAATATCTGAATATACTCATTTTAGGGCCAAAATCACCACTTTTCCCCACCTTTTTTCCCCTAAAACGTTGTATAAGGTTGCTGTTGTTGTATCAACTAAAGGATTTGTTATTGAACATATTTTATGACATTATTTGATGCTGCATAACCATTTTTTTGTCAAATATTTCTTATTTCCCCAGTTGGGAACATTACAGTGGTATCAAAGCAAGATCTTTGGCTCGGCTGTGGCTTCATGCCAAAGTGTTGACTCATGAAGGAGAATATTTAAATAGCTATAGACGAGCACGAGAGGGGGCTATGAGTAGCCTCTTGGATCTCATCCTCTCCTTAGAGGTGACATGTCTACGGTAAATGTTGCTTAGTCCATCTGCGAAATAGCCTTGTGCCTGTTCCATCAAAGGGTTTCTTCGGTGGTGGCTTCAAGCGAGGTCGAGGAATGATGGAAGATGAGTTTACTCTCATCATATTCATGTCAAGAAGAGAAGAGAAATGCAGTGAAACTCCAAGAGGGTTTCAAGGAGGAGAAAATTGCGGTGAGACCTCTAGAGGGTTTCAAGAAGCAAAGGTAGATGCATGCACTTCCTATTCTTATAGAGGAATTGAAGAACAAGGAGACCACTTAGAGCATAAAAATCCAAGTGGGTATTTGGCAGAATACAAGTGCCAACCTGGGGCTTTCAAATAAACCCTAGATTCTCCTCATTTTATTCAACTAAGAGAAGAAAGAAGACCCACATCACCGAGAAGAGAGGCAAATGCCAGTGACGCCATGACCTTGAGAGAGCAGCCATATACACCAGCAGTTGGATCAGCCAAAATATTAGAGGGGGGACCTCTTGCAGCCATAGAATATGTCCCAAAGGCTCACAAAGGTATGCATCAGTTTCCATATCCTGTTTGTTTTCAGAAAAATGTTGTGGAAGGGTTTGGAGATTTGTTTGCATATGGCCCGGAGATCAAATAATGCTGTGAGGTAGAGCGATAGGATTGCCCAGCACTTGTGCAAGCTTGGAGGGTTCCGGGGAGATTTGAACCATCAACCTCCTTCATCTACGATAAATTTACACTGACCCTTGAGGTTGAAGTATGAGTTCTTGGAGGATGGAGTGAACCCTGCTCAACAAATACATACAAAACCAAATGTCATCACGGTTCTTTGCATGAGATAGCCAAAACACCACGGAGAGTTACGGTATTTCAAGAGATAGCGATGAGAGGGTTTGCCTTCTTTACATTTATATCCTTATGGGATCAAGATGGTTGTGGACATGATATCTCGTCTAAGGGATCTCCAAGAAGATGCATTTCAACATATCATGAAATGCAAAGAGAAGAAAAATATACTTTGAGAAAATGGTATTCTTCATTGTGAGGACACCAAGAAAGGAGAAGATGGGTGCACTTCCAGTTCTTGGAGGGAGGCCCCAACGAGAGAATGGAGGGCCACAAGAAGAGTGGGTAGATGACGAGAGGAGGAGCTCTCTTGCCCACTTGAGGAAGCTTCTGCAAGCGCTATCATGTTCATAAAGGGGCAGCCAACCATATCGTTAGTTGGACCGGTAACGCATTCCATAAAGACTCTTACGACCCTACAAGATGTCCTCGAGGACTTCCAAAGGTATGCAAAAATTTCCATGCTATAACACTTCGGAAGATTTCATGAGAGCTTTGGAAATTTGTCTTCCTGTGGCCTAGGATCCAGAAATTCCTTGCTGATGAGAGGCAAGTTTATACGGTGTTGTGCAATATGTGTTTGATCCCGAAAGGGATCAGCACTCATTCCTTTACCCTTATTGAGTTTCATGCGACATGAGGTGTGGTGCCAAGGATTTGGGGAGCATCTGTGCATGAGGTGCCATCCCCTACTGATTTATTTTTAGCACTCTTGGGTTCTGTTGGATTCAAGGGTTAATTGGTGAGAGAGGTCTCTCCCAAGAAACCTCCAATGGGTTACATATCAACCCCCCAGAGGTGTAATAAGGAATAATTTCTTGGGGAGATTGGTGGTCTTCATTGGGAAAATTCCAAGGGAGAGGATAATCAAGGGCAGCCAAACTTGGATGAGGGAAGAGGGATGGAGAGCAAGAGGCTTGTGATCCACTTGTAGATCTATGACATAGGGCAACAAGAAGCAAAGCTATTTGGCTACTCGGGAGGGATTTGGCCATCATGAGACATATCCTATTTCGAAGAGGTGAGGGAGGAAGGAACTTGGTAGGGTACTTTCATCATGGGGTAGCAAGGAGTGTGGGTACATTATGATGGCATGATCATTATGTTCCTACATAATGTATGATGGAGGTATGATGAGGTAGCAAGGATCTTTGTTGCTTGGAGAAGTTAGGAAAACAGGGGCCATGCTCTCCCACTTGGCATGATTTTTGAAAGGGTGAGGTTTGGCACTATCATGGTTCGAGGTGTTTCATCTTAGAGAGACCCCTCATATATGGCAACATTATGGAAGATACCTTTGACAAACTACATGTCGAGATGGAGCTATATTTTGGCGGGGGCTTGCTTGCATGAGTCAACAGCAGCATTACTTCATGGCATGGATTTGCTAATGGAGTGTCCATTTGACCTCTCCACTTTTAAGGCACTTGAGGGACAATATGAAGGTGAGAATTTTTTTTCATGTGTTGATTGCCTAACACAATATTTTCATCTTCTCCATTTCTATGCGTTAGCAGCTCCTGAGAAGGCAACCTATTCATTAGTCTCCATGAGCATTATTGAGCCGGACTATGTGATGGGCGGCCATCTCTCATGTGGCCTTGGAAAGTGTTTATTTGTCATGTTCAGCTTATATATTTAGCCACCTCCTATACATTATCAGAAATAAGAATGCATTGCACTTTACATGTGCTACAAAATGACTTACGGATCACTTCTTCAAGCGATGGTTGAGAATGCAGCTGACGCAATTGGAGGACTATTGGTACCTTACTGCACAACATCAAACCTTCAATAATTCTTTTAGTTTGTTGCTGATCATGTGTTTCCTTGCCTGATATTATCATTATCTTTATAAGAAAGAGCATGAGATTAGAGGAGAGACACATAAGGAGGATGTGTCCTTGTTTGGGGAGAGGACTCCCATATTTTACGCAATACATGTTCAAAGGAACATGGAAGGAGACATGTAACCTCTACAAATGCATATTTGTTACTTAATAAGGGGACATGAGATGGATAGGGTGTCATATGGCAGTGATTTCTTATCCATTATGTGTGTGATGGATTGAGCCAGCACGATTCTGACCTTTGAGAAAAGAGACCTTTGGAGGTCTAACTTATTTCTTGTCATTGGAGGGCACTCATGCTGCAGCCCAAGATCATTATATCCTCATCACTTGTCTTGGGTGGGGAGGGAAACAGCATGGGATAGGCCTTCTTGCATATCATGATCAGCCATTCAGCCCACCTACACTTCAGGATCCTAAGGTGGAGGGGATTCTTCACGAGTTACCATGCTGTAGGGTGACTCATTTTATGTGGATGTTAGCTTGGGGGCGGAGGTTTCACTTTGGTGGGGATAATATTTCCCATGCATCTTGCACTCCATGCCTTGAGAATACCTCTAGACCACACATGGTTTTCTCCTTGAGCACTTTCCTTCTCATGATCTTAGTCATTTGGGGTGTTTCACCAAATACTAGTCTATATGCTTGGGAGAAGCACTATGGAGTTTCATGGATGAGATGGCATCATATTCTTTGAAGAATTCCATCATATGCTGATGCTACTAGAGGAGGTAAGGAGATTCACCCATTTCTATCCTTGCGATTGCTTGGGGACAAGCAACATTTGGAAGGGGGAGAATTTGTAATGTTCCAAAATTTTCATGAATAAATTGGAATATTGATTTTTTTCTTATATTATATAAGAGATATGAATAAAAAAGGAAGAGGAGGCCTTTTTGCATGAATAAAACTCTTCATAATGTGAAGGGAACCCTTCAGGAGCTTATTTTACACCTCCTAGTGTGAAAAGGGCCAAGTGTATGAGGACAAGGTCAAGTTGACCAAGTCAACTAGTCTGACCTAAGGAGGAGTAGCTTGCCTAAAGAGAACGGTGCGGTTTGGAGGAAGAGATTCAAATGAAGATGGAAACCCTAAGAGGTGGGAGCGGTGAAGGAGACACACAAAAAATAAAATGAGGGCATAGAATCAAATGGGATTCATTCATGTATTTCAATTTTCTTGGTCTAGAGACCATTTGCATACTTCGATTTGTTTAGCCGCGGTTCTTTATGTTGTGAGTACGAAAATTCTGATGCGGGATTCATCCTCTCTTTGGATGTTGTAGGATCGAAGGATTTGAGCTTAATTTCTATATTTGGATTGAGGCCACTCATCTATATTCAGCTACAGCACATTCATCTTTAGAAAGTGTGTCCTTCATGCAAAGGTAGCAACATCAGTGTTGCATCCTTTGATTTTGTGTTATTTCTTGAAGAGCAGGTGCTCATTTCCCTCTCGGAGTTTTGTTAGAGAGGCCTTTGGCCCTATTTCTGTATTATTAATCACGTATATGATTGTTAATTATTAATACATGTTGCCTTGTTGCGTTATTTTATGCAGTATTTCTTATTTCATGCATTTTGTTGGAAATGTTGCTTGGAGCCTTGTCTCTTATGTATAAGTGTTTAAACTTGCATTTCTTTGTTATTTGATTAATATAATTTTTGTATCATACCTATCTCATAATTTTTTGCATAAACCCCTTCAGAAAATACGCTATCTATGCTTCAGAAAAATCTACATACTCAAAGCCTTGGGAAATCAGGGTTTTAAAGCCTAGTTTGGGAAGGAGAAGTTGTTTAACCAAGCCAGAGTCATTTTTTTGAGCTGAAATTCATATAATAGTTCCCTCTTTACCTAAGCTATCATATACAACTTCTTCCCACACTTATTTTCACGCAGATATCTGAATATACTCATTTTAGGGCCAAAATCACCACTTTTCCCCACATTTTGTGTTAAGGCTCTTGTATGGGTTGAAGTTGTTGTATCAATGAAGATTATTATTAAAAATATTTTATGGCATTATTTTCATTCTTCATATTATTTTTTGCTGTAATCTTCCTTTATTTACAATTAGAACATTGTCTTCTTATTGAACAGAACTTATTCTTTAAGGTCTTTGGACAAGTTAAACTTCAGACATGCTTTTCTGGCCCGAGTGTTGTAATTTTTCTCAGGCCTGTAATAGATAAAGTGAGTGAGAGGCTGAGAAATATGCTTGTGGAAATCCTAATATTGCATGGCTATCCTGGGGAACTTGATGCACAGGGAAGCATAATTGTGCATTTGTCTTTGCAGAGAGTTTCTCATAACACCAGGAGAAGAAAAATAGGGTGTTTATACTTAAAAAGTACTGCTGGAAACACTTTCATCAAAGACAACTTTTGCAAAAAATAAAAGAAAAAATAAGCCCATGGTCAAGATACCAGGGTTCAGTCCCCAGTAGAAAATTTTACTGTGTGAATGAAATCTCCTTTTTTTCTTTCCAGAGCACAAAAAATCGACTTAGCATAGAGGGATGGGTTGGATTGTGAGTTCTGGGGATACCCAAGCCACTCCTTTCCTTCCATGTGCATTAAAGGTTCCTGAATCTATGAAAGTTGGCCCAAAGAAGCAACCAAGGGCACCTAAAATAAATAGTAACATGGGTGGGAGCCAACACTTAGTGCAAATCTGAACTCGTGCTGCTAAGGTCTTGTGCTTATAAATCCATTCACCAAAAATCTTTTTCCACATTTGGATAAGCATGTCCCATTTTTCCTCAAGTGTTGCTTGAAAAGAAAAATGAATGCCTAGGAATTTGAAAATCTGGCATGACTTGACCCAAGCCCATCCTTGTGTTTTAAATCAATCTAGCATCTTATTTGAGATCTACCTTTAAGTCAATATGGCATGTCCTGTAAGCTCTACTTGTAGCAATAGGTTTTTTCTCATTTAATGTTTTGAGCTTAGGGCCTTTTTGAAAATGCCTAAGTAATCCATAGCTCATCAATTGACTCCTGTTCTAGAACATTTATTTGGGCCCATTCAGAAGCTGATTTCGATATGGTTTGTGCATATGAATCCACTTTAATGAGACTTTGTTTGACCCTATGAGTTATCAGACATATGCTGGCCTCTATTTGGCAAATCGATCAAAAAAATATTAACTCTGGTTTACACCCATTAAAATTTATGAGAGACAAGGTTAGGTCTTAGTGAATAATATCTTAATAGCCTTTATAGAAATTGGCTCAAATGCAAGAGATAGAATAAAGGGATATACCCCACTATCTCATAATTTATTCTTGAAGCTAGTTTTGATGAATAGGATGTTATGGCCATAATGACTGGGCCATTCCATGCCCTTACGGACTACAATAATATCATCGATGATGAATCACCGTTTGATGAAACAAGTCTACTCAGGTTAGATAATAACCATAAGAATATGCTTGGTTATGATTTTTGAGCTTTGGTTTGACTATTACATGAGACATTCAACAGAGTGATAGGCTTCTGGCTCATAGTCACTTTGGAATCATTGGTCTTGCGTATGAACTTGATAATACCTTTGTTTAAGTTGATTCCCAATGATTACTCTGTGATGTATTATTTGTGAACCTCTACAAAGTGTCTGGATTGAAAAAGTATGAGGTAGCATTTTAGAATTCATGCTGGATTCTGTCTAATCCTAGGACTTACCATCATCATTGATCATGTTTGAGAGGGTGGCAGCTAGCTTACCCAAAGTCAAAGACTAGTCACACAGTATTCTTTTCTCTTCATAAATTTTATGTGAGATGACTCCAAGACAGGGTTGCATGGATGTTCCTCACTTTTCAATTGAAAATTATTTTGTAGGGAGAGATGAGAAATAAATTCTTTTTCATTTTCATCTTTTAAGGAATCCTACACTTGGTTGATTTGATAGTGGAGATTCTCTTCAGGCCTTTTTTTGAAGAAAGGGCCCCTAAAAATACTTTTGTAGGCCTATCACCTATTTTAAGCCAGTGGATGTTGGCCCTACAAATGTGCCCCTTTGGCACTTTGAATATTGAAAACTTTCAGATGACCACTGAGTGTGGCCACCCTGACTTGAAGTGCTTCATTGAAAAGGATATTCTGGAGGCATTGTCTTACAAATTCCCTTCTTTCTTTGATAAATTGTTACATTTCATTTAGATGGAGGAATTTTTCCTCCCATAGGATCTAAGCAGAGAGGTACCTCACAATCCATATAAACATCTTATTGCCAACCCCAATCAAAACTTATTCTTTAAGGTCTTTAGACAAGTTAAACTTCAGAGATGCTTTTCTGGCCCGAGGGTTGTAAAGTTTCTCAGGCCTGTAATAGATAAAGTGAGTGAGAAGCTGAGAAATATGTTTTTGGAAAGCCCAATATTGCATAGCTATCCTGGGGAACTTGATGCATAGGGCAACATAATTGTGCATTTGTCTTTGCAGAGAGTTTCTCATACCACCAGGAGAAGAAAACTAGGGTGTTTATACGTACCAAGGGCTGCTGGAAACACTTTCATCAAAGACAGTTTTTTTCAAAAAATAAAAGAAAAAATAAGCCCATGGTCAAGATACCAGTAGTTTTCCAAAATCCATCTGAGACTCCCCCACCTCCTGCATTCATGCCTTATTTCAATCCTACAGAACTATGTACTAAGAAACTATGGTCCTTGCCTCAAAGCCCTAACAAACTAATACACACAACTAATCTATAATAGTTGCATGCAAACCACTCTTAAAGTGACTGACTTTAAACTTTTCATCTATGATATAGTCCATATATTTCTCAAGAAACATAAATGTATACTCATATTTTTCTATAGAAATGGATCCCTACTTAAAGATATGGAATGCATTAACATTAACTGATGCTGAAAGTCATGCATTAACAATCTATAATAGCTTTTGGTGCTTCCTCTATAGTGACAAACTATCTATCAAACACTTTTATATCATTAGAGAAGTTGTGCAGACTAAACTATTTCTAAACGAGGAGCTTTATTTTGGCTGAATAATCTGTAATGTTGCCATCAATGGCAAAAGGCTTTCACGTTTTTTAATTCATGGAAGGCATATGATGACTTATGTTCGTGTCTTTTATTAGAATATGTATATTATGGACTGGTAGTTTGTTTCATACCTCTAGATCGTGCATACTAGCTTATTGTTGGCACTTTGCAGCATTGAGATTTCTAGGTCTATGAGCATCCTTTGATGTGCTCTCAATCACTCCGGTATTCTTTACTTTTAGTGTTGATTATTTCCTCTCTCCTTCTAGGTTGTACCACTTCTTATCCATGACTTTTATTTTTCACTTGTATTATTTTTTCTTTTGTCACTTTAGGAGTTGCCTTGGCACTCACACATCATTATCAACTTGGGACCTCCTTGAAAGGGGCAGGCTGTCATTATCTATGATACAGTATTTGGCCTTAGATGAGGCTGATCGCATGCTTGACATGGGTTTTGAACCCCAAATTCGTAAATTTTTCCAAGACCATGCTCTTTAGTGCTACTTTTCCGAAGGAGATATAGGTAATGTTGAGAATTATTATCCAGTGGTTTGATGAAATCAATTAAACTGGTGTTTTGATTTGTCATGCATATATAATATATACTATTTCGACATATGGTAATCCACCATTTGCTATGATAGATATTGAGATATTATAGAGTATGCCCTGGTATTCCAACTCAACCTGTTTGCACTTTGTTAGATCCCCCTTCATCAATCCTATGGTTGAATCATCTATTTTATTTATCCTCATATGTGATAAAAAATCTTACTGGATTCATCTGGGAATTTCTGAACATCACAATCTATTTTCCTACAGATGTTGGCTGTGGATTTTCTTTCAAATTACATATTTCTGGCAGTTGGAAGGGTTGGTTCTAGCACAGATCTGATTGTACAAAGAGTAGAGTTTGTTCCTGATGCTTGTGCTAGACCCAATTGATGATTACACTTGCCACCTGTTTGATGCATTTTCTTACTAAGCTAATCAATACTAAAACCGATATCATTGCAGGGATGAAACAAACTTACTTGACGTGTACTTTTCTCATTACTTTGTTAAGTTTCTATGTATCTTAACATTAAAAATATCTATGGAAAAATAGAAGCCTCAAATATAGCAAAGATTGCCTGGCTGGATTCTTGTGATTTCAAACCAAAAAAAGTTGAATAGGTAGACTGTGTTGCCTTATACATAAGAAAATGGAATTTTCTTATTGATGTTGTTTTCAGAAACACACCTCGAGATCTATGACTGACAAAAATATGTAGCCCCAAGGAAATATTTTTCTTGGACTAGAGTGTAGCCCCAAGTAATATTTCCAAAAGATTCCAACCAATAGGCTCCAAGGAGTCAAACTATTTAATGGAATTATATGGATGATAAAAAAGGTGGAATATGAAAGCTAGGTGGAGATTCACACTTCTTCAAGGACACAATTAAATAAATTACCACCACAGATGTATCAACAACTAATGGCATCCACACATGAACCACCAAATTGTGTGTTGGCTAGATATATTTTTAATTTCAGAAATAATGTTAGAAAAGGATCTCGTCATGGAGGAATCTATACTTCCCTGTGATGGCTCAAATCACTGGTCAATCCTGCTAGAGCTCAACCTAAAATATTCCCTAAATAATTTCCAATTTTTCTTTGATATATTTTGGATAATATATCCTTCCTTTGTTGAGAAAGCTAAGAAATGGTGGCAAGAAATTGAAGCTCCAAGCCCTTCAACCATTTACAACTTCCAACAAAATATCAAGGGCCTTAAAGCTCAGATAAAAAGAAATTCAACCAAGATGAGTTCAAGAACATCTTTGAGGATAATATCCAACTAGAGGCACAACTGGAGATATTTCAACAAGAATTAATTATGAAAGTTTTCACCCAAGAATAGGCTAGCCAAGAAACAAAACTCCTCTCCAAACTGGAAGAAATATGGAAGCAAGAATAGATTCTATGAAAACAAAAATCTCAAGTTAATTGGCTTAAAGAAGGGGACAAAAACACGTGTTTATTTAATAAATATATGCTTAAACATATCCATCACAATAAGAACTTCTCCTTGATGAGCTAAATCTATGGAAATAATTTTTTTTTAAATATTTTTTTGTTGCCATCGGTATTCCGATGGCTAGGTTTTAAAAAAAATATTTTTTGTCCGTCGCTATTGCGACACTCTGTTTTTTTTTTTAATTACTTGTGATCGCTCTTCCGACACTTTGCTTACGTCGCTCTTCCAACACTTTGCGGACGTCGCTTTTCTGACACTTTGCTAACGTCGCTCTTCCAACACTTTGCGGACATCACTCTTCTGACACGTTGCTAACGTCGCTCTTCCGACACTTTGTGAACGTCTCTCTTCCGACACTTTTCTAACGTCAATCTTCCGACACATTGTGTACATCGCTCTTCCGATACATTTCTAACATCACTCTTCCGACACTTTTCGAACGTCGCTCTTCCGAAACTTTGTGGAAAATGTGTTGCTCTTTCGACACTTTACTAAAGTGTTGGAATTGTGACGTAATGGCTAACCATGTTTTCCCTTGCCTAAAAGTGTCGCTCTTGGGGTGCCTATGTGTCGGAAGAGAGACATTTTGGCCGTCGGAAATTGGGCCAAATGTTCTAGTGGGTACACTCAGATAGATAGTTATTTCATCAGACCGGGCTTCACCAAAAGTGAAGAAAATGAAAACCTGTACCAGATTGTGGTTGAGGGTAAGCTATTGATTATTTTTCTTTATGCTGATGATCCAATTTTGACTAGTGATGAGCAATTGATGCAATCATGCAAGGATAATCTTGCAAGGGAGTTCGAAATGAAGGACATGGGAATCATTCATTATTACCTTGGATTGGAAATACGGCAGCGGGATGGTGAAATTTTTGTGTCTCGAGGCAAGTATGCAAAGGAGATACTGGGTAAGTTTAACATGGAGAGCTGCAAACCCATGGATACTCCTCTTCTAGGAAATTGGAAGAAAGAGGATGCTACTTTTGGAGAGGTAGTGGATGCTACTGTCTATCAACAGTTAGTGGTTTCGCTAATGTATCTAGTGAACATGAGATCAAACATTTGCTATGCATTTAACCAACTGAGTCAAGCTATGCTTAAGCCTACCAAGCTCTTTTGGAAGGCGAGTAAGCATGTCCTGAGATACCTAAGGGGAACATAGAAGTATGGTCTATGGTACAGACGGACGGATGGATTGAAGTTGCATGTATTCACGAATGCAGATTGGGTTGGAGGTCCATTGAACAAAAAGAGCACATCAGGGGGGATCTTTAGCATTGGATCGACAACAGTTTCCTGGTACAATAAGAAACAACGATCCGTGGCACTCAGTTCAGTGGAAGAAGAATACATGGCAGCAATTCAAGCTGCATGTGAGGCTATCTGGATGAGAAATATCTTGGTTGGTTTGTTTGGTTCTCAGATGGATCCGACAGTGATTCATTGTGATAATAAAAGTTGCATTAAACCCTAGATTAATCTTTTGTTTCATGATAGGTCTAAGAATATAGATATTTGGAACCATCATCTCAGAGATTGTGTGCAGAGGAGGATCATGTTTCTTTAGTACATTCCCATGGAAGATCAGATGCAGATATTCTGACGAAGGCACTCACCAAGAGCAAATTCGAATACCATAGAGACAGGATCGGGGTGAAGGATAATCCATTTCTTGTTGAGAGGGAGTGTTGAGATTCAACAAGAATATTTAGCACCCACGCCTAGTGCATTAATCATATGGTTTTATTCAACACCTGGTTGCCTTCAAAACTTGGTTGCATTAAGCACCCAAACTAGGTCGAGGCCCACAGTGCTATTTTTGGGTGCATGTCTATTTTTGTTATCCCTTAATTAAGATGGACATCAAACTGTAATCTATTCTCAATGTGGACATGAATGAGTTAAATAAAAGTGATAAATTCAATTATCTAGTGGGTTTCAAGTTAGAGGTTGTTGATGAGGCATGCAGAGTAATTCTAGTTGTAACATAGTTCGAAGTGTAGCGGTGCATGAGTTGGTGCAAGTTGTAAATAGTTTAACTCAGTTAAGTGAGTTAAACTCAGTTGTGCTAGTTGTAACTTAAGATACACTAGTGATAGATCTAGTGAATTAAATATTAATTAATTCACAGTCGGTGATATCACATCCAACTGAGGATTTACTATTATTAGTTGCATGCATGTTAGATCTAGTGGAGACCCAGTTGAGTTCTAGGTGAAAGGGAGGTTGAATATCAGCTGTAGGATTATCTTCTTACACACATGCAGGAAAAAACCTATTGGAGTACCCATGATAATTGCGTAGTCAAGGTAGGCAAGAATTCCTATCTTTTAGGGATCTTTACCATCAGGGATTGTGCAAGGCAGGCAGACTGCCTGAAGGCTGAGAATTGGCTATGTGTTGATCAGTTTTTCATATGACAGTGTGAGAAAATTAGCTAAGTACTGGAGGGCTCTTGTGAGAAGAGTTTTGTATGTAATGATTTCATGATCCATGCTTAATATACAATAGAAGATAGTGGGGTTTTTAGTTGTAAGCTTTCCCCGGGAAATTATCTGTGTTGTGTGTGATTGATATTTCTTCCTGTTCATGTAATTAGTGATTGTGTTTTTAATTCTAAAAAATATTTGTAGAAGTGATTTAGTATTTAAATTTAGTACATTGTTAGATCGGGTGAATCCAAGATATACATGCATGTTGTATAATTTGTACAGAGACGTCATGCAACTTGTTCTACCAATTTTCCAATTCTTAATCAGAGTCGAAAATACATGAACTATCATGTTCCCAACTTATCCTTCCATATGTATTAGGATTAATCCAATCTTCCTCCTTATCTATTATCTTGTAAATATTTTCAATATTTGCATCTTAGTACTCATCGCGGATAGGCTCTGTATAGCACACTCCTTCTGATGGGTCTAATGGAACAATGACCCTCAGATCGCCTTTTTGAACACCATTTCTCTCCTCTTCAGATTTATCATCACATCAATATCGGAAGCCAAATCAAATACAAATAACACTAGATATGGATTTCTATAATCTACAATATCAATTTCTTTGAAATCTACAAGAATGCATACTCCTTCAATATCTATTATAATTCCATATAGCCTTCCCATAGGGATGATCTTTTGATGGATCCTTCTATACGAAAAATGATAAATACATGAAAAATGTGATTGCAATCATGTTTTTTCATGTATTTCTCATTTTTCATGTAGCAGGGTCCATCAAAAGTATACAACATGGGTACTCGAATGAGGAATGAAATTTTATATCCAACGAGTACTCCCACTCGAAATTTAAGTAAAAACTTTGGGAGATAAGTTGAAAATACGAGTTGAAAAAGTAGTTTTAATAATTTATTATTTTTTAATATTTTTACCCTTTTACTTAAAAAATGGTGAATCATCTCCCATGGTTGACCTCATGAGTTTGAATCCTATTGGTTCTTATAAATTTTATCTTGGTTGTACATTTTTCTTAGGAGGCCCATTTTAGACCTCAAAATTCCCCTAATGCCATTTTCTCCCAAGTTTTCTTAGGAAACACATTGGCATCAGATGCCAAATCTAGGATTACCCAATCCATGTCATATTCCCCAACCTGTGCATTTTTCCTCATTTCCATTCCTATTCTCTTCTTATGTCGATGAAATTTGTCTACTGTGTGCAAGTCGTTTCGCATTTCTTCGTTACCAACGCAGGAGTCTACCGGCTCCTAGAGTCCCTGAACAAACTTATGATCTCTCACTAACTTTATGAATCTCTCTAAGAATGATTTTAATATGGTTGGATCAAATTCCTTCGTCATAGTAATTACCTTGGCATTGTCCTTCTTCAGTATTAACTTCTGCAGCGGCTACGTGTTAGATGTTGAAGCTCCAGAATCCATGAAACTTTGATTCGCATCTAGGAATGCTTCTTTTTCCGCCTGAATATTGAACCCAGGGGATCTTTCTATAGTCTTCCTAACCCATGTGTGTTCTATCGGCCTCTTACCTTCTACTTTATCAGCTGATGTCGGTACACCACTTCTTGTTACTATGTTGATGCATAGGTCATCTTCCCTTGGTTAAGTGGTCATCATCTACAGATTTTGTGTGGCCTGATGTTTTCTTTCTTCCTACATCTTCTGCGTAAGGACCATTTATGAGCCTTAGTATTTCAACAAGAATTTTGCAACTCCCAAGCCTACCAACTTTAATTATCAACCTGGGGTTTGTACAAACTGAAGAGGCATCAACACTATATGTGAAACATACAATGTGTCCTTATTTTGTTGATCTGATGTAATGGAGTCAATATCATGAAATCAAGCCTAAATAATTATAGAAATGGAAGTGATGCTTTGAAATAAATTAATCCTACGCAAGAATACCAATTTGTAATTGAAATCCTAACAACATGAATTCAAATAAATAGGCCTAATCAACTTTGTAAAAATGCTTATCCTAAGTGGTGTTTATTAGACTTCCTCAATCATGGATTTAGATCCTAGGGGTCATGATTCAAGCCTAAGAGACAAAAACCAAGCTTTCGCAGAAAATCTGGTCTAGTTTACATGTGCTACAAGAGTGCTACATGAAGTTTTGTTTTCAGGAAGTTTTATTTTAGAGACAACTCACCAAATGATTAAGTAAATAAAATGAAAATGGGATTGGAGATTTTTTTTTATTAAGTATGATGTATTAGGTCTCAATTACAGGTGGAATCACTCCAAAATACCCATGTTCAAATGTGCTAAAAAATAATATAAAATTACTACTCTAAAAACTGGAAATTCAGGAACTAGTGAGCTAGTTAACCTATCAAATGCCTAACCTAATCAAGTAAAAATTAAATGAAGTGAATTTTGTTATTAACTTGAATTTTTTTATGAACTAATATATGTAGAATCAACTCAAATTCATCTCATTAACCCATTCTAAAAAATAACATAAAATTACTACTATTTCGCTACAAGGCATTTCTAGAAATCCTATATTCGTGAACTAGTAACCAAATCCAAGTAGCTAAATGATGAAGATGGCCTTCCAAAGTTATTATAAGAATTAATAATTCTTTTGAATATGTAAATAACCTAAAAAATAATTCACTTCAATCATTTAACTCAATCCTACAGCAAGAAAATAATCAATGCTAAATACAAAAATAAACAAAACAAGAATAAGAGATGCAAGTGAATAAGAAGTGAGAAGAACGTAAATAAATTGTGCAAGAGGGTTCTAAGGCTCCTAGGATGGCCAAAACCAAGTGTTACACAACATTTTTTCACCATTCCTACAATCCCCATCCCGCACATTGGAGGACCATTTATGTGACTTATATGTAGTGTCATGCCTTGCAAAAAGTGTCATTGCATCCATTGCCATGAGAAGAACATTTCCTTTGTTGACTATTCCTGGAATAGACCATCAAAAACACATGATTTTAGGTTGGCGCTAGCAGGAATTTATGGCCTCGTGCCAATAAGGTTAATTATCACTAGGCCCTGTGCCCATTGGTACTATGTCTCAGTGGGCTGCCCACACCGAGCTGTTTTTGGAAAGTTTTTTAAATATAGAAGCGAAGTTTCCATTTCCAACCACTTCTTGAGCAAGTCAGCATGGGTGGTTCAATTGAATAATTTTGAGCACCCTCCTTTGGCTTCTTGTTCCCTACTTTTGGGAAACCTCCCAAAGGATAAGGCCTCCCTTCCACCATTTGAGGGATCCTAACCTCCTCCTCTCCTATAAATACATCTCTCTCACATAGATGCAACTAGCTGAATGGTTTGGATAACTGAACATTTTGGAGAATAGTTGAAACAGTCTGATATAACTAGTGTGAGATAGAGTAGAGAGAGACCCTTGTCGAGAGAGATTCTAGGATGATTGCCTTTCCAAGTCAAAATTCCCCGATGAATGCTCGAAACGCGTTTTGACTAGACCTGCTGAAGGAGGTTGCGACGTCAAGGCTCATTTGGTTGTAATCTCTTTCTTTCTCTTACTTAATACATGACTGATGTTTTGGTTCCCGTATTGTGTTTATGTGATTGATCTTATGCAATACGTTTAATTCTCCTTAACCAATTAGATAGTTATGAATGCAAATATTGTGTCATATGCTGCTTTTTTTCTCTGATCCTTATGCAGGCACCTGAGTACTGCTGCTAAAGGACCGCGACGTGTCATGGACAAAGATCAGGAGACTGCCGCCACAACTACGAAAACTGCTTTGGAACCAAGGTAGGACATCTATCTCGACTTAGTTTCATTCATTAACTAGAAATCGACGCATTAGTATTTCCTCTTGCTGCTAGAACCACCCTAGGGCTAGAGGGATCGCCTCTGTCTGTAGAGGGGATTTACCTACACAAAAATTTGGCGACCACAGTGGGAGTCAGTGTGTGTTTGTCGTCTCATTTTTTGTTGAGTGTTTGGCTTGTCAAGTCTAATTTGGTCGTTTAATCATTTTTCTACTTTGCTTGACTTCCCTGACTATTTTAAACCATCCTATTCAGTTCCAGTCTGGCTTGTTGCTCTTGTCACAGGTGCGTTAACCCCTGTTTAGCACGAATTACAGCTAAATAGTCATGTCGAATCCTGTAGGGTTTGATTTGACCTTTCTTCTAAAATTTTGTCAATAGTTCTTGGCTCTAGATTGGTTTTTTTCCTTGCAATTGGTCTACTGAGATTGTTTTGACTTTGTAGTCTCGGTCTTCTTGGTTTTTTGTCCATCATCTTATTAGTGGAGTTTTTAACCCTAGGGTTTCTAGGTGCCTTATGCTGTTTGTTCAGCCCTTTCCTCACTGAGCCTTTTGCGTTAAGTTCGAGTCACTTTTATCTTTGTCATTTCAATTCACTGACTGATTATGTTAGTCTTTCTTGATTCTTCGTGTCTTTGTTTTGTTGGATGATCACTTTTGTTTTCGTTTGACTCTCCATTTTTTCACTTCAAGCATAGCTTACATTGCTCATTGGATCGTTTCAAAATCCCTTCATTTTCTTGGAAGAGTGCATCCTTGTTTTGAGTTTGTTTTATGTTTGTATTGCATTTGATTTATTCGTTTTAGATCTTTACATTCGTAGTGCTCAAAGCTAGTATTTTCTTTGCTTTTTAGTGTAACAAGTGCATTGTGTGCTTCGTTCATCTAAAAAACAAAAAATTGCATTCTTTCACTTAAATTTAAAATGAAAATGTTCTTTTGCATTACTAGCTCTTAGCGAACTAGGAAAGAGTTTTTCGTTTTCTCATCTGGTTGTATTAGATGCATTAGAGAAAATATTCTTATGTTTCAATTGATTACTACTTTATCATAGGATTCCTATCCTTATCTTAGCTAGCATTCATTGAACGGGAATGGTGTTCTTTTGCATGTAGTGTGCATTTAGGAATTCAAGATCACATTTGGTAAGGCCTTGAAATCGAAACATTAATTAAAGATCAACCTTAAAATCAATCCAACCAACCTAAGGAAGCATTGAAACCTAACGCAAATATTTTAGAGGTCTAGGCTAGTGACATGTTCCGGCGTCGTTAAACCTAGTACCTGTCATTTGTCGCCTGGCATTAGACAACACTAGTACGGACTTGTGCTCCCCGTAACGTCGTGTATATAAAGGTATACCCTCATAGGTTGCAATCATTTATCCATAGGAAGCTGAGTTTTCCGCCCTGTAATTATGATACACTGAACACAACATTCGGGGAGACTACCTGCACGTACGTCAAGTCCTTGGTCATTTCTCTTTCATTTGATCACCAAGGTGTATATAGCATTTCACGGAAACTTGGTACACCCTCTTGCTTAGATCACCTGAGTAGTCATTTTGGTCTTTTCATGACTCTCTAAAAGTGAAAATATCATCAATCACTTGTCCTTTCACTCTCGTTTCAACCTGAAAGTGATAGAGTCACCTTTTTCCTGTTTGTCGACTCTTAAAATATGAAACGGCAGAGTTTTGTTTCAATGTCCTAAAATATTAACTGCCCATGGAATATTCCTGGTTAAATTTATCTTCCTTAGTTTTTTTCTTTAAGGTTATTTCCATTGGAAACGTTTCTAGAGTTTACCAACCAAGGAATCCCCTCCAAGGAGAATCATAGTCCTTTTCCTTCTTTTGAAAATGTTGGCGCTCCTTATATGGCAACATTGTCCCTTCTTGGGTAAACTTTTGGTTTTCTTGTATGGTTATTCTCGACCTCAGTGGTCTCTAGTAATTCGACCTCCGTACAACCATCTCCTCCACCTGAAAAACATCATGTTGATTCTAAGGTGGACCTCTTCCCTTCTTCACCTATTTCTTCATCCTCCTCTTCTACTTTGTCTGGTGAAAATATGGATTCTAGTAACCCGGTGGCCAAGAAGAAGAAGAAGAAGCCAAAAAATAAGAAGTCAATTAAGAAAGAGGCCAACTCTACGACTATTATGCCTCAGAAACCTTCCCTTGATAAACCATCCAACCCTCCACGGAAATTCAAATTCCCTCGCATTTTGTGCAAAGGTGACCACCTTCTACGAGACTACCCTGGCATTCCCAAGGTACTTGAAGTATGGTCCGACGACCATCCTCCATTGCCTTTGGCTTCTGGAAGTCATAATGGTGGCACATATTCGACTAGCAACGATAAGACTCGTAAGAAACAGGGTAAGATTACGAATCCATGTAAGTTGGGTGAAGGGCATCATCCCATTCACCATTGTCCATACATGGATGAAGCCACAAGAGTATTGGATAACCCTACTATTTCTCCACCCTTCCTTCCGGTTGGTTACCAGAATATTTCTTTGAGTCCTTTGCTAGTTGATTCAACGATCGGTCAAGATTCATCCTTGGTCGATCATATTCCCCTAAAAATTGAAATTCATGAATCTGTTCCCAACCAACCATTGCTCGCGGCCTATGGTTCATCATGTCTTTTCCGTCAAGAGTGGATCTCATACCCCCCATGTTCTTCTTGTTTCTTCAAATTACTCCGACTTGGAGAAAGATCCTCCCGTCCTTGTGATTCAAGAAGTTTCTCTTCTTGCTCCCATGTCTATGGTCTAGGAGGATGCTCCTCTTGCTCCGATAAAACCAGGGGATGACCATATCAGTTCTATGGCACCCCCTCCAAGTAGTTTGGTCACTTATTTTGATTGGATTCGATTTTTGGAATACCATATTCCTTCATATGTTCCTTTTGAGATCACGATACAGGCCTTCGATATGGTCATACCTAGCATGATTATAGATGTGTCTATTAGTATTATGTCTTCAACTACTTGGAAATCTTTTGGTTCTCCATCGCTTGTGCCTGTTACACAAAATTTGTTGGCGTTTAATAGAGGAACAAGTCAACCGTTAGGGATCCTTCTGAAGTTGCCTATTACTTTGGGAGCAAAAATCATCTATATAGACGTGATGGTGGTCCAAGGCCCCTTGGATTTAAATTTACTCATGTGGCACGACTATGCTTATGCTATGGGTGCACTTGTCTCTTCTCTCTTTCGTGTGATCTATTTTCCACATGAAGGTCGGATCGTGACCATTTATCAGCTTTCATTCTTTGGTCGTGATGTGGCAGTTGGCCCACCATCTTCCTTTCCGGGTCTTTATCTGCTGGTTGTATCTTCCCCACCACAGGTTAATTATGTGGCCACTTGTTCGTTTCCCTCATCCAATGATAGTGCCATCGAGTACCATCTACTGGGGGCATTCGATCGCGATTTCCAAGATGTTTTTCTCCCATCGGATGCAAACCTTTTGGAAGCCATGAATTTTTATTCGTCATGATCAAGTGGGTCAGAGCATAGTTCGTTTTCTTATGTCAAGCTCCTTAAAAAATGAAACAAGTTGGTCGGATCATAGTTTGTTTTCTTGTGTCAAGCTCCTTAAAAAATGAAACAATCTCGTCAGAGCATAGTTTTTTTTCTTGTGTCAAGCTCCTTAAAAAATGAAACAAGCCTCTTTTGGAGCAGAGTTCGCTTTCTTGTGTCAAGCTCCTTAAAAATATGAAACAAGCTCTTATGAGGACAGTACGTTTACTATGTCAACCTCATTAAAAAATGGATTGGGTCATGAGGATAGTTCTTTTATTGTTTCAACCTCTTTAAAAAATGAACCAAGTTCCCTTTTCAATTCGAGTCTTCTATCAAATCTCGTAAAATCCCAGTTGAGTGTTTCACTTGATCTCGTAATTGAACCTTCATTTCATCCACCTGTCAGTAACTAGAACTCTACCCCGGTGAATGCACTGAAGCTTGGGGGGAATGTACCTTGAGTTTATTCACCATGCTAGGGGCATGCAAAATTATTTCAAGCATAGTTTGTTTCAGTTTCAAGCTTGTGTAAAACTGAAACCACCTTCAAGCATAGTTTTCTGTTTCAAGCTTGTGTAAAAATGAAACTGGTTTCAAGCATAGTTTGTTTCATTTTCAAGCTTATGTAAAATGAAACCACATTCAAGCAGAGTTTCTTGTTTTCAAGATTGTGTAAAAATGAAACCATTCTTATTCTATCTCTCATGATTGCCATTTTATCATCATGTTTTTCTAGATGAGCCTTGGTTTTCTCATTCCATCGTTACCATCTGCTCGACCGATCATATGCCCTCACTTGATTGTTTTATCCATTCCTGAGGAACATCTACAATGAATGGTCTTGTTAGCCAACCTCTTGACCTTTACTTGTTATGAGTAGTTCCACCATTACCGGAACCGGTTGCTACCCTTAATGCCACTCGTTCCTCTAGGAGGAGTCATATTTCAGCTCTTTTCTGACTCTCAAAAATTGAAAATATTTCCAAGACTCTTGTCATTTTTAACTCGTTAAAGGTTGTGAAACATCGTTTACCCAGTATAAATTTACCCCTTTTTTGGGCTAGGATAAACTATTTACGAAAAAGGAATACCTTAGCTAATCATGACTAAGAGGTTCTCTCATATTTTGTTTTCTACCTTTTTGGGTATGTGGAACTATTTACAAAAAGGGCCTGCTAGAGTTTTATTTCCACCTCTTTTCAAACTCTCTAAATATGAAAAGACGTCGAGTTCTTCCTTTGTCAAACTTTTTAAAACCTAATGACATCGGAAATCTTCATCATGACATTACCAAGTTCCTCCTTCCTAGGGCTCTTAAAATGTACTAGGATGGATTTGTCCGAAGGAAAAACTTACATGACAAGCATATGTTATCCCCTTCAAACTTTTTTTCCAAAAATAATTGGGGTACTCACCAACAATGGTGGGGTAAAATGGAACCAGTTCTCAGTCGTGTCAGAAATATGCCACTCTTGAACATGACACTCATCTGCATTCGTGTTGGGTAGGGGACTTCTCATTTCATCATTTTTTCCTCCATGGGTTTGGGTAATCTATTTTTACCTCTCATCTTCTCTTTACCATGTCATCATGACCTTAGATCCCTTGATGTCAAATACTACCAAATTCAGAGTCGTGTCGCTGATATGTTTAAGAGAAGTTTCTGTTTGCATTTTTCAACCTCCCTCTGATCCTCTTTTTGGTCCTAATTCACTATCATCATATTCCTCTATCTCGTGTCGATGATGTGGGAAACATTATGGCCCTCCTTCAATCAGGTCACTTCCTGTCGACTTCAGCTCATTATCCAGGAAATTGATATAGAGACTCCCTTCCGGTACCTTGGAGCTTGCATGCCTCAATGTAAAGTTCTTCGCATTCGATGACAGGTCCACATCATTGGCCTTCGATCGAGTGACTCTATGGGTGTTCGAAGCCAGATCACTGTTCAAATTCCATGGATTTTACTAGTTGTACCTTGAGAGACATTGTCATTATTGGTGTTTTCTCTCCTGTCTGTTAACATCTTACATCATTGGCTAGTAATCAGGTGACTTTCTTGCATGTTCGACTTCAGCACACACATTCGCATGCTTGAATTTGTACTTGTTCAGGTTGAGATGGAGTGAAATACCCTGGGTTTTGTTTGATAAGATCCAGGCTGCAGGATATTGTGAACTATATGCATGACTCTTTTGATTGGATGGTTGCGACCATACCTAAGTCTATTTGTTGATCCTTACTGCTATATGGTTGCATCCATACCTCGGATCTCATTTTATATGTACTCTATTATGGATGGATTCACCCATGCCACATGTTCATGTATCAGAGATATCAATTATATTTTTACTTTCAGGTCTTCTGACATTGGTGTTTGGTTTGAACACATTTTCATAAATAATTTCACTCCTCCCTCTCTCTCGGACCTCATGCTTTAGGGGGCATCTGTTACACAACATTTTGTCATCGTCCCTGCAATCCCCATCCCGGAAATTGGAGGACCATTTCTGTGACTTATATGTAGTTTCATGCCTTGAAAAAAGTGTCATTGCATCCTTTTTCATGAGAAGAACATTTCCTCGATTGACTATTCCTGGAACAGACCATAAAAAACACATGATTTTGGGTTCGCGCTGGTAGGAAGTTATGGCCGCGCGCCAATAAGGGAAATTATCACTGGGCCTATGCCCATTGGCGCTTTGTCTCAGTGGATTGCCTACGCCGAGCTGTTTTTGGAAATTTTTTTAAATATAGAAGCAAAGTTTCCATTGCCCACCACTTCGTGAGCGAGTCAGCATGGGTGGTTCAACTGAATAACGTCAAGCACCCTCCTTTGGCTTCTTGTTCCCTACTTTTGGGAAACCTCCCAAAGTATAAGGCCTCCCTTCCACCTTTTAAGGGATCCCAACCTCCTCCTCTCCTTCTATAAATACATCTCTCTCACATAGATGCAACTAGCTGAATGATTTGGATAGTTGAAAATTTTGGAGAATAGTTAAAACAGTCTGATATAGCTGGTGTGAGATAGAGCAGAGAGAGACCCTTGTCGAGAGAGAGTCTAGGTTGATTGCCTCGCCAAGTCCAAATTCCACGAAAAATGCTCGAGACGCATTTTGACTGGACCCGCTTAAGGAGGCTACGACATCAAGGCTCATTTGGTTGTAATCTCTTTCTTTCTCTTACTTAATACATGACTGATGTTTTGGTTCCCATATTGTGTTGATGTGATTGATCTTACACAATATGTTTAATTCTCCTTGACCAATTAGATAATTATGAATGCAAATATTGTATCGTATGCTACTTCCGCTCTCTGATCCTTGTGTAGGCACCTGAGTATCGCTGTTGAAGGACCGCGACGTGTCGTGGATGAATATCAAGAGACTTCCGCCATAGCTACGAGAACTATGTTGGAACCAAGGTAGGACATCTATCCCAAATCAGTTTCATTCATTAACTAGGAATCAACGCATTAGCATGTCCTCTTGCTGCTAGACCCACCCTAGGGCTAGAGGGATCACCTCTATCCATAGAGGGGATTTACCTACACGACACCAAGGATACTCAGATTCCTATGGAAGAAACCAAGCCTTAGAAGATAAAAATGGCACCAAACTTAATTATTGAATAAATCCAAGTACATCCTTGCAAGAAATGATAATGGAGCTGCTAAACATCAATTTTCTCCATAAGAAGACTAAAAAATACCTTTCCCTAGAGGCCAATTCAAATTGGTACATATAAAAAATGATGAGGAAGAATTCTCCTTGAAAGGAGGAAAATTTTCCCTCCAAAATCCGTCAAATAATGGATCTGGTCCCAACACTAGGATTTTGTATTAAATGACATAGATCACATTTCTATATTTTCTCAATCATTGGACATTCAAAATCTCTCAATAATTTCATGATATTTTGTTCATTTATTCTCCAATATTGATCCTCCTGTAGTAGGGAGAAATTCCCTCAATTATCTCCTTCTCCAAATATTCATAATTTACCCAATATTCTCATAATATCCTTCAAAATTAGGCACAAATATGCAATTATCTCTAAACTTCCTAAGAACATAGTAAATCTTAAAAAAATATTATTAAGTGTAGAAGGAGAGATTTAATATAGCCTTTATGTGCCTAAGAAAGGTTATATGGGCCTTAATTTATGTCTAATTTGGAGGCCCATCATACCCCCCTACTAAAACTGTTGCTCGTCCTCTGAGAAACCTATTCATCCTCCTTGCCCTGTGTTTCTTCATGTATGTTGGCCTATTTCATTCTCGATTTGTTGGACCATGTGTTGCTCCTCCTGCTTCTCTTCTTGCTACTCTTCTACTTGAATTTCTGTCCCTATCTGAATTTCCCATTAAACTTCTAATGTAGGTTTAGGTTGCTTCTTTCTCTCAGGTGATTCTTCAACTGTAACGGGTCCTATTTTTGAGTTTAACACCTTGTTTTTGGTTCATGTTCTTGTCTAATTGGATCTTGTAAATTGACTGCAACCTCAAGTGCAACCTCATCATCATACCCCCTTAGCCTTTCAAAGAATCCCATCTCACTACAATTTTAGAAAATGGTAATCACTTCGGGATGTTGATGGATTTTCCCTATGCTGATGGGTTTTCTCCTGTTAAATCCCCCCCCCCCCCCTCCATATTTACAGACTATGGATTCTATGAATTTTATGTGCAAAGCTAGGGTACTTGCACCACTCATTTTTTAATTTATAGGGATTTATGTGTCCTAATTGATACCTCTCACAACACACCTGATGTTTTCCCCTAATTCCTTTGTCTTCCAGCCTTTATAAAACTTCTCTCAAGAAAAAAAAAACAAGCAATCCGGTGGAGAACGGGGGATGCTACATGAAAAAGAGTTTCTTGTAGCAGCTCTGAAGTTTCTTGTAGCGTCTCTGAAAAAGGAATAATTTTGATAATGGTGGACTCAATTTTCAATTGCAAGAGTGAATTTTTTATTCTTGGCCATGACACATCATACTATTCATTAAATTTTTATGAACACCCTTGACTAGCAATCTGAATTGTCTTTTCTCATTAAATTATGAAATTGAAAACACTTAAAAAATAACACTTTCTTCTTATAGAGGGTGAAATTATGGTGAATAACATAAATAAAAATAAAGGAATGATGTGAAACTAATCTACTAACTTGGATACCTTTCACCCTTGGAAAATTTACCATTCTATAGCCCCAAAATGCTTGTCATAAATACTTTGATTCTCTATTTTATTTCTTTTTACCTTTTAACAATTAAGTAATCATTTTCCAACACCTTAGTAGAAAATTTTTTCTCTTGTAACCCTCGGTTAACTACCTGTAGAAAATTTGTCCTTCCTGTAGAAATTTTTTTTTTCCTGTAGCAAATCTATTTCCCTTGTAGCAACTTCCTGTAGCAGCTCCTATGCCTGTAGCAGCTCTATTTTTCCTGTAACATCTAATATTTGCATGCCAAGAGGTGGTGGTTCCACCTTTTTTATTTTTTTATTTTTATTTTTCTCTTTTTCCAATTTTTTTCTTTTTATTTTCATTCCATGCAAAACAAACTCGAAGTTATTTTTTTGTTAATTGGGTTCTCCCTCAATTACCCCTTGGCACTCCTTGTCTTCCATCACAACTAATTGCTTACCAGGCACTTTTTCAAATCCCCTTCACTTTTGTATTGTTCCTCTCCCACATGTGTGTGTGTCTTGGTGGAAAAGTGAAGCTAACTACTAGATAAGGCCCAGGTTTCTCTGCTACTAATTTTGGCTATAAAAAACCTTTCCTTCTCACACTTTTAATTTTTTCTTAAGCTAGATGATATTTGAAGGGTGAGGTTAGAGAGTTTCATACCTAAGCATCACCTCCTAGTTGAGTTGTTGCAAGATGATGCATGCTAAAGTTGGAGTTGGAGTTTAATTTGCATCACTGTGTTTTAGTTTTTCTCCTTGATTCTTTGATGTGTCTTATTTCTTTTTGAGTTGTTTTAACTTGACTTGTTTGTTATGTGCTGGTACCTTGTTGAGTATTCACGTGTATTTCTGCTGGTGGAGGATCCTCCTTGTAGTTCCATTAATTTCTTCATATTAATGTCAAGTATTCTTGGTCTCCATGATTGGTCAAAACCATCTTTAGGGGTTTCCTGGTGCTTACATGGGGCTTACTACATGAAGTTACTTTTCTTGTAGAAACTTCTTTCTCTACTTATTTTATGCTTCGAGATCTGTATGAGTGATGGGGGAGAGTGTGAGGTGGTCTTAGGGTGATCGTAGGATGATTATAGAATCATGAGTAAGTGGTGTGGCCTTGGAAAAATGGAGTGAAGGAACTCTGTATTTTTTCCCAAAAAAAAAAAATCTTTTACAGAGGTAACAAAAGGTAAGGTTGGAATGAAAAAAACTTGTGATTGTGATAGAGGAGTGATGAGAAGGTGGTAGGAAATTATGGGAAGAATATCATTTTTTTTTTACACCTCAATTCTATTTGTGATTTTTTTTTTCCTTGATTCACCTACATGTAGCTTACTGTAACTTCCTGTAGCAATTACAGTACTTCCTGTAGTAGTTACAGGACTTCCTGTAGCATTTCAGGACAACCCCCTTGTAACATAATTGTTTTATCCATAACTCTCAAACAATAGATTGTGTTGAATTGAAATTTTTTGAGCATGTTATCATTATCCTTATGCAACTCCCCATAAAACATCTTGGCCATTAGATGCATGGAGCTCGAGAAAAATTGAAAATGGATGTAGGTGATGGAGGTTGATTTCTCACAAAGTGTGCATCAGAATTTTCTGAAATTTATTGAGCATGTTACCATCCTCTAAATGCGTATCCCCATGAAATATCTCAACAAATAGATGCATTGTTTTTTAGACATTATAAAAACAATTTTATGCTAAAAACTAGGATTTCCTTTAGCAAAAACAAGACTTCTTGTAGCATTTTAGAACAATGAGGAAAATCAATGATAAAAGGTTGGAAATGATGGCTGGATGTTGGAAATGGATGAGGGTAATGTATTGGCATGATATTTTCCCTTTTGGAGCAACTGAGAAAAGGAGGAGAAAGTCCAAGTTTGACTTCCTTTGACTAAATATTTGCCCAATTTTTGCTTTTGTTGCCAACTTGTTTTTTGTTGCTTGCAAAGGTTGGAGAGCACCTGAATTCATTAGAGAGAGATACATGGATAAAATTTTTTCATTTTTCTTTTTTTTTATTTTTTTCTTAGGCATACTAGCCACCTCAATGAGGTTTTCAACTAGAAGGTCTGCCTAGGCACTTCAAAGGTGGTTTTCACCTAGGATCTTTTTCTCTCTTTTTTTTCTCTTTTTTTTTCCAACCCATTGACTGTCTCAGGGAGGCTTTAAATCACGAAGCCAATATCAAGTGCCTCAAAAGAGGTTTTCACTGTAGGTTTTAACCCTGAACAGAAATTATCTACACACGAACCTTATAACAACAAATAAACAATAGCGAGAGAATAAAACATAAAACAGATAAACACAGAGATTTTCCCCTGGATCCCAAATTGGGACGACCAGCTTGATATTTCATTATATTCCTTTTAGTGTTACAACACATATAAATACATGCTGAAGCATATATAAACCCCAATCCATTAACCCTGGATTAGAACATAACCGTAGTTCCCTTGACCAGATCTACAAAATACTAGGGGTCGAAAACCATCATACCCCAAAACCATGTGCAAACTCATGCACAAAACATGGGTGGGTCCGCCTATGAGTGGGACCGCACATGAAAAAAAAAAATTGTCGGGGCGCTGCCGCCCCCCCTGTGACCCCCCTGCTGCGCCCAACGCAATGTACAGCGCATGGGGCTAGTCGTGGAAAGAATATAACACATACCCAACATTATCCCACTTGTTGTTTTCTTTCCACAAGGGGCCACAGGAGAGCTTAGTAATTGGGCCAATTCTTCAACACCCATTGTTTCTCTACACCAAGAGAACTTCTGAGTGCTCACAGACTTCTTCAATGCATCTGTAACATTCTTCAAAGTGTCCACCTTTACCAGCAACACCCTTTTAGCTTCAACCATATCTCTAACAAAGTGATATTGAACATCAATGTGCTTTGTCCTTGAATGATAAGTAGGGTTCTTAGCCAAGAAAATTGCACTTTGGCTATCACAGTCTATCCTTATAGCTTGTTGTACCAACCCCATACTTGAACACAATCTCTGCAACCAAACTGCTTCCTTGCTTGCATGAGTGGCTGCTATGTATTCTGCCTCTGTAGTTGAAAGCGCCACTACAGACTATCTTTTACTCATCCAACTGACTTCACCTCCAAATAGGCTAAACACATACCCACTTGTAGATCTTCTTTGGTCCATATCTCCATCCCATTCTGCATCAAAAAAACCACAAATTTCCAACATTCTTTCCAATCCTAGTCTTCCCTGGTAGCATAAGCCATAATCACTAGTGCCACATAAATATCTGAAACCCCGCTTCACTTTTGTCCAGTGCTCCTTCCTTGGGTTTGACATAAACCTACTCAATACTCCCACTGCATGTGCAATGTCTGGTCTAGTATAAACCATTGCATACATCAGGCTACCCACTGCACTTGCATATGGAACACAGGACATATCCTCCTCTTCTTCTTGTGTCTTGGGACACTGTTCAACAGACAGCTTTACACCTACAGGAATAGGAACATTCACCGGTTTACTATCCTGCATATTGGTTTTCTCTGCAATATAGTCATACTTCCTCTATTTTAACTAGAGCTTCCTCTTTGCCGGAATCTATCTTAATTTCCATGCCCAAAATATAGTTTGCAGCACCAAGATCCTTCATGTCGAATTTGGAGAATAGTTGGGTCTTCAAATCTTGGATAATTTCTTTGTCATTTCCAATCAACAACATATCATCCACATACAAGACCAAAAAAATAACATGGTCACCAATTAATTTAAAATAAACACGGTGATCCTCCTTGCTTCTGGTGAAGCCAAGTCCCCGTATATTGGTATCAAATTTCTGATACCACATCCTTGGTGACTGTTTTAACCCATACAAAGACTTCTTCAACTTGCATACCAGTTCTTTCTTACCCTTCACCATAAAGCCTTCAGGTTGCTTCATGTAGATCTCCTCTTCTAGATCCCCGTGAAGAAATGTTGTTTTCACATCCATATGTTCTATCTCAAAATCAAATGCAGCAGCAACAGATAAAAGTAATTTAATAAATACTTTGGCAACATGAGAAAAAATGTCACCGAAATCATTTCATGCAAGGGCTAGCCTTATGGTACCAATCGAGCTTTGTATTTCTCCACCTTTCCTTCTACATTCATCTTCTTCTTAAACACCCATTTGCTCCCCCGATGAAGTTCCTTTACGACGGCAACTCCACCAAATCCCATGCCTCATTTTTATGCAAGAGATGCCATTTCTCAACCATGGCCTCACCAAAGTTTCCATCCTCTGAATCTACCACCTCCCTGACAGTTCTAGGATCATCATTAGTTATAGTTAAAGAAAAACTTGAACAGAAAGCAGATGGACTATACCTTTCTGGTTGCCTTCTTTCTCGAACTGATCTTCTCACAGTTGGAGTTTGTGGCTCTTCCTCTTCTAAGTCTTCTTCTATTGTAGAGTCTGATTCATCCTCATTTAGCTCAAACTCTATCTTCTCATGTTCCTTTGGTAGGAATTCATGTGTAACAATATCTTTCACCTCTCTAAACACCACATCTCGGCTATACACAACCTTCCTTGTTTCTGGGTTCCAAAGCTTGTAACCCTTTAAACCATCCTTATACCCAATAAATATGCACCTTTCAGATTTATTATCCAACTTGGTCCTTTTCTACTTTGGAACATGTACATATGCATCACATCCAAATACCCTTAGATGTGAAAGAGATGGTTTCTTACCAGTTCATACCTCATGTGGAGTCTTATTCTCCAACACTGATGAAGGTGATTTGTTAACCAGATAGCATGTAGTCTCCATTTCCTCTGCCCAGAATTCTTGTCCTAACCCGGTACCACTGATCATGCTTCTTGCCTTTTCCATTAGTGTTTTGTTCATTCTTTCTACAACTCCATTTTGTTGAGGTGTGTATGGAGTAGTCTTCTATCGTCCTATACCACACTTCTTACAAAACTCTTCAAATTCTTTCTTGCAGAACTCTTCCGATCTTGTCCTCAACGCCTTTGTCTTCTTCTCGCGGTTTCCACGAGCCTTAAGTCCTTAAATTTGTCAAAGACTTGATTTCTTCCTCGAGAAATATATCCATGTATTCCTTGAGAAGTCATCATCATTAGCAAACATAACACGGACTTTCCCAGTGATGGAACTGACACAGGTCCAAACACATCACTGTGCGCAAGTTCTAATATCTTGTACGCCCTCTTAGCACCAGAAGGAAAACTCACCCGATTCTGCTTCCCATATACACAATGTTCACAGAAATCGAAATCCAGAGAAAAATTAGACATACCTTCTACCATACCATTTCTGTGCAGTATCTGAAGGCCCTTCTCTCCAATATGTCCAAGCCTTTGATGCCACAACATGGTCTTTTCTCCAGAGACAGCTAGGCTTTCCGCTCCACTTTCAGGAACCGTAGAACTATTACACCCATCAATAACAGTGCTACCTTGTAGCTTGTCACAATTCAATACGAACTCCCCACATTAATATCAGTGCTCCCCGAACCATCTTGCAGGCATCTTTCTCGAACACTGTTTTTACACCTGCATCATCCATCTTGCTTACAGAAATCACATTTCTGGCCAATGCAGGAATATGCAGAACACTAGGAAGTGTTATAATCCTTCCACCTTGTAGCTTCATCTTGACTTTTCCACGTCTGATAATTTTGGCCTTCCTATCATCCCCTAGGAATACATCGCTGCCATCATATTTCTCATACTCGTAGAACCACTCCCTATGGGGAGTGAAGTGAAAGGATGCACCCGAGTCAATCAACCATGACTCGTGATCTACATGTGTATTTGAAGAAGAAACCAAATACACATCCCCACCTTCATCCGAGGTGGTTTTTGTCTCATATGGGCCCATCATCCGTCCTTTCACTCTTAAGAGCTTTAGATACGCATTCCTTTTTGTAGGTGGTGTCTTCTTTCTCGCAGGTCCGGCCACACCTTTACAAAACGTTCCAGGGAATTTAGATCTCCCTCGGCTCTATTCTTGTTTCTATTCTGGGACCTTCCTCATACAGATAAGGCATCTCCATTCTAACCCTCCATATTTCTCCATCTCATTTCCTCCGACAGCAAGGCTGAGACAATGTCATCAAAATTCAAGGTAGTTGTATTGCTACCTATTGCAATAACCAGACTGTCCCACGAGTCTGGTAGAGAACACAAAAAAATGATGCACTTATCTTCATCTGAGATTTTAATATCAACAGATGACAGCTGACTTACCACAGTATTGAAGGCGTTCAGATGCTCTGTCACCGAGTCTCCATCCTTCATCCTCAGGTTATACAGCTTTTTCCGCAGGAACAACTTATTCACCGGAGACTTAGATTGGTACAAAGTCCCAAGTTTTTCCCACAAATTCTTCGCCGTAGCTTCCCCATATACATTCAACAATAAACAATCTTGAATCTAAAGAAACACAACTCTGTTGTTCTCTGCTGCTTGATCCAGGTTTCTTCCGGTTTTCCATCGACATTTGCCGTTGGTTTAGTACCTGGATCTACCGCGATCCACTGATCTTTATCCACCAGTAGATCCTCCATCTTGAGCTTCCACAACTCAAAACTCTGACCATTAAATTTCTCAATCTCTATCTTTCTGCCGCTCGCCATCTTCTTTCACCGCAAGAATCGATCCCGCAGATCTCCCACTGAACATGGTCTACCTCAGGCCGGAGAAAAAAACCCTCAGTAGCAAAGGCGTCCCCTTGAAGCAAAAATAGCTCTGATACCAAATGTAGGTTTTCCCAACACGAAACAGAGAGGTTGCACGGGCCTTGTAATAAAAATTTGATAGAAAAGAAGCAAGCAATAGCGAGAACGCCAAACCTTGTGAGATAAACGAGAGATTTTCCCGGATCTCGTCGGGATGACACGACCTTGGCTTTGGTATACTATTCCTTTTGGTGTTACAGCACATGTATATACATATATATGCATGCGAAGCATACATAAACCCCGATCCGGCAACCTGGTTAGAGAACATAGCAACGGATCCCCTTAATGAAGGATCTACAAAAAATACCAGGCGAAAACCATCGTACCCCAAAACCATGTGCAAACTCATGCACAAAACATGGGTGGGTCCGCCTATGAGTGGGACCGCACACCAAAATTTTTTTTTGCCAAGGCACTGCCGCCCCCCCTGTGACCCCCCTGTTGCGCCCGACGCAACGTACAGCGCGTGGGGCTAGTCGTGGAAAGAATATAACACATACCCAACATTCACCCGAGATTTTATTATTTTCCTATCCTACTCTACTTTAAAAAAAATATATCTCTTTCAAGTGTAGGAGTAATTCCAATGGAGCCATGTGCACATCAAGATGACAGATAAACTCATGTGTAGGCTTGAAATATATGCTTTGACATGTACCTGAATGTTAGAGACTAAATTCCTTGACTGAGATTATATCAAGTACTATTGAAGAAGAGTGTGTTTATGCAACTTAATGACTGTCTGGAACTATATTTCAAAATAGTTGTGATGCCCTTGGCGCACTTGCTGATTTGGATCATCTTGGATGTCTTCTTCTATGAAATTCATATGTTCCTCTTTTTGCTGATTATTATCTTGAACACATAGAGGATATAATGGTGAACATAATGTAACTTTCTCAATCTCTAATTTTGATGTCTACTCTTCATCAAGTGTAGCCCATGATTCTTTGGTATTCTCATTTGAATATACTTTTTCTGAATGTTTTCCTTCAATGACATTAAGAGAATCACTTTTTTTCAATACTCTTCCTAAGCTAAGATGGATACCATTTAGATTAACAGGAGATGTTTGGTAGTATTGTACCTCAGCATTGTAAGTGGGCTTAGCTACTTCATTGTGTGGGTTTGGAAATGGTGGTACAAGTAGTTGACTGGGAGTGGATCTTTGAAATGGGTGTGGTTTTGGTGAAGTTGGATGGTAGGGATAGCGTGGAGTTGGGTATGGAGGAAATTTAATAAAATATTGAGGAAATTGTGGATTGATCCCATAAAGTTCTTTCCAACCTTGTTGCCAATATTGGTTTTGGGGTTGATATGGCCAAGGTTTCCAAGGAAAGAGTGTGTTGCAATTAACTTGAGAGGCATAAGATTGAAATTGTGAATTGTGTTCTTGCTGCCATGGTCTTCCTGGAGCTACATAACAGAACGTCTTTGCTGATTGACTTGCTCCATTTTCCTCTTGGTAAAATTCCTTCAACCTTAGCAATGAGGGGAAATATGATTCTGCATGGACAACACAAATATCAACATCTTCTTTTTTCTCATTTTGCATTCTTAACATTTCTACTTGTTCAATTAGATTCCTAAGAATTCATGTTTTAAATTCATCAAACAAATATCCAAGTTTAGCTTGACTTACCGATCTTGATGTTGATTTACTTACTCTTTCCCCTCCTCTTGATATGCACTTTCATGTTTCACAAATTTCTTCAAATGATAATTGGTATACATCTCCTCTACTCATGCAATTAAGGAGATCAATCCACTCATCCCTAATTTTTCTAAGTAAGAGGGTCTTTAGTGTGTCAAAACCTAAATCATGTAATTCTTCCCTCTTAACATTATACATGAACCTCTCTATTAGATCCTCAAGGCTCTCATATTCTTTTTGATTCATTCTAAAAATTCATTCTTTAAGATCACGATCTTTATATTTTAACAACGTAAACTTTGAAATGGGAACTATAAACTGAAAACGGGAACTCTAGCCAAGAAAACCCCAAAAAACATGAAAAACAACCCAAAAACGAAAAGGGTGTGTTACAGAACGAGGTTTAATTTTTTCATGTGCAAAAAATATGGAAAAAACACACAATGGTTGGTGCTAGAATACCATTTTTATTTTCTGGATACAATTTCAACATATTTTTAGTAATGAAGTTAAATATAAAATAATGAGATTTTAAACACATTAAAATTCTAATAAATTTTATACATGTCATTTAAAATATAATATCCTAACAATAACAATCCCTAAAATTCCAATTGTTTTCAACTATAATGTTAAAGATAAATATCTTTTAACAATTTTTCACCCATAGAATTAAAAAATATTAACTTTTCAACATATTTCAACCATGATATTATCAAAAAATTATATGACTAAAATAACCCAATGAAACATAAATTATTTCTCCAAGTTATTGTAGCATTATGAATATTTTAGACAAATGAATTCATCATAATTAAAACATATAATCCAAAAAACATAAAAATGACTCATAACTTCATGTAATATCATAGGGAAGTTAATATATCATTTTCGTTGTTCAATCCAAACATCATTTATATCAATTGTCTTACACAATTATTCAAAATCACTTATATTTTCTTGCACACCATTAGAATTCACATATTCTGATGAATGACCGGATGCAGATGAAGATGTTCCATATTATTCTCTTTCATCAACTAGTGCCCCATCTGAGTCAACATGCATTCCCACCATTTGAGGTTTCAAAAGTCTTCTAGATCTACGACTGGGTTCAACAGACTTCCATTTCAACATTTTTTATTGTGGTAGCAACCTCTTAAGAATTTATGTCGTCCTGGTGCGAAGAGTTCATCCCTTTGTTAAATTGAAGTCATAAAAAAGTATGTCAACTTCCTCCAATTTTAAGAGGTCTGTGCGGCAACTATTTATATTTGTACCCTTTCTTTTTCTCTTTCCACCATTTTTTTATCAACTACCATCTCTGTATTGTACACATCATTGAATGAGTGTGTTTTTGTGGCATACCAATGTACTTCAACACCTGTAACATCTTCATTTTCTGTAATCACCTTTATAACCTTGGCAACCCAGAATGGATAGCCATGTGGATCTTCATGTGTTAAGACTATGATCATGCAACCCTCCTTCATATCCTGTACTGAACCCCTGTAAAGGTATTCCATGGCTTCACGTTGTGCACGAGATCTTCTAGAACCAATATACATTTATCTTTCCTCCACCTGTGTAGAATTAATAATACCTTGTGATTGTTGTTGTTTAAGAATGTGTGTTTCCTCCTGTTCATTTGACACATTTTGTGGCCAAAAAAATGGAGGCTTCAAAAGCATATCCTCATTTGCTGGTCTTGAAAAGATATCACTCTGATCATTGAAAAAGGACTCCCACCAAACTGAATCGGCAACATCAAATTACTCATGTGTATATATATTGGTTTTTTTAATATCTTCTAGGCATTCAAAATAATCTATATCTCTTTTTTTCCTTCGTGCATTATGAACTTCACCAAATGATTGTATTAACAATATATTTGATGCAAATATTAGATGATCTCAAATGAACTTCAAAAATTCCAAACATGATGAAGACGCCCATTCTGCAATATTTGAATACTTCTTTCCCCATATAAGTGTTTTCCCATCAATTTGTTTGATACGAAATTGATGTTGGAAGCTAATGTCATTAAGTTGTTCAATGCATTTATCCTCACCATGCGATCTGAGAATAAAACTTCGCATGTCAACATTTTCTTCTAACACATGAAAAATATGCTATAGCATATATGATTTCTTAATACATTCAATTAATGATGGAAATATCCCAACATTCTTCCTCCTCAATGTTACTGAAAAACGACTGAACATTTGATCAATATGGTCGTGAGTGTGCCCAACAAGAAGGAAACCAACCTTTACCTTATGAACAAATCTCAATTCAAAGAGTAAAGGGAGCTCTACTTGAATGGTTCATGAGGCACAATACTTTCTAAGGTTTTGAAAATTGGGTAGCAAGCTAAGTGGGCTTGATTGTGGGGAAAACTCCACAGTTAAGCACGCTTGAGCCAGAGGAGTTCTAGGATGGGTGACTTCCCGGGAAGTCCGAGTTACTGGGTGCACGCCCTAGAAGTGATGATTGATGCTATGTGATTCATTTCACTAGTTTCGATCCCACTTCTTCACCCCTGTGAGCATCACCCGATGCAATGAGTGCTAAGTGGACTATTCAAAATCATGAGAAATTAGTCAGTTGCGACTACCTCTCATGGAAATGGTCATACATGAATGACTTACTTAACGCAGCTGAATCCCAAAAATGATATCTAATATAATGCACTGCGGAAACCCCTCATACTTAAAATACAAAGAGTAAAGGGATCTCTACCTGAATGGTTCATGAGGCACAATATTTGCTAAGGTTTTACAAATGGGGTAGCAAGCTAAGTGAGCTTCATTGTGGGGAAAAACTCCACAGTTAAGCGCGCTTGAGCTAGAGGAGTTCTGGGATGGGTGACCTCCCGGGAAGTCTCGGTTACCGGGTGCAAGCCTCGGAAGTGATGATTGACGTTATGTAATTCTTTTCACTAGTTTCAATCCCACTTCTTCACCCCTGTGAGCATCACCCGATGCAATGAGTGCTAAGTGGACTATTCAAAATCATGAGAAATTAGTCAGTTGCGACTACCTCTCATGGAAATGGTCATACATGAATGACTTACTTAACGCAGTTGAATCCAAAAAATGATATCTAATTCAACAAGCATGTTCAGATATCCAAAAACAATTTGATTTTTTTTTCACGACAAGTGTTGTCTAATTGTAGATACAAAATTTCAGGAAGATTACCACCCCAATGAGAAAGCACGTCATGAATTATGGTTATTGTCATATTTCCATCATTATGAATATTTGGAGTTGTGAAATAAACTCTTGGCGAAATTTTCCCATTGAAGACCATACAATCGACCAAGTGAAATTGGATAAAATTTTCCTCCTGCAAATTTTTTGGTGTGCGAACAAAATGTGGTAGAAGTGTTTTCTTCTGGTCCATACTATCAATTATCAAACCCAAATTTTTATTTAGATTATCATAACACTTATTTCGATGATTGTAAAACTTTTTCCTTTCACTTGTTTTTTGTTCATGATGCTCTTGAAGGGCTTTAACAGTGGAATCTACACATAGCATAAAATAAACGTATTAATAAATGCATTTTCATAGTTAATCACTATACAATTTAAAAGAATAATGTTATGAATGCTTACATCTTTCTTCTCCTTGACATTTATCCCTTTTTTTATTTTAGAGAAGCACATGTACTGCAAACCCCCGTCCTTATCTTCCTAGGAATACAAACATTGTTGAATTCTCTCCTCCATATCTGCACTAAATATTCATATGTAATAAAATGACCATTTCCTTCAACACCTTCTACATATTCCTTGTATAAGTTGTAGATTTCTCGTCTTAAGAAATTATCTGGAATATGTATTGTATCTCTATTTGGCATAGACTTTTCATATTTTGAAAAGAAGTATTGCAGCCATGACATTGTAGTGTTTTCTAGTGGCCCAAACTCTCATTTATGACAAACTTCTGAATAATATGTAGGATCCTTTTCCAAATTATCTTGGATTCTTGATAGACGAAAATTTCCAATTGAATGAATCATTTTTAAAGCCTTTCTACATAGCGATAAAGACCCAATATGATAATCATAACCTGCCAATGTAGATTGCATGCACCCACTAAATATGAATTCTGCATGCTTTTATTCATTAAAAAATAGTTCTTCCTTTTCTCTAAAGCAAATTTGAAATCCATATGTTTCAAGAAATCCTTTTTACAACAGTCACTTGAAATGAGCTCACTGATAGAACTTATTCTTGTGAGATATACTACTCTACCCCTTGTATAACTAGAACATATTGGATTGATACGAAAAGGTCTAATCCTACTCCTAGAAACAATATTTTCTTGCAAAATCTCTATCATTTCATCATTCTCTGAACAAGAATTTCCATGATCATTAGGAGGAATACTATTTTTACTATGATCATTTGCAATATAGTTAGGAAATTCACCACCATCATTTTCTGAAAATAATTCATTACCACCTTCGGCAGCATGAAAATTTTCAATACCATCATCTATGGTTTTGAAATACTGAATTGGAGCATATTCTTCATAATCTTTATCTTTCCCTTCATCACTTCTGCTCTCAAAGTTCATAGGATTAGGACTATGTGGAAATTGTGACTCTTGATTTATTGGAAATTCCTCATCTGGACCTTCGTCATTTCTACTCCCATAGTCCATATGATTAGGATTAAGTGGAAATTGAGACTCTCGACTTATCGGAATTTCTTCATCCTTCCCTTCATCACTGTTTCTTTCAAAGTCCATAGGGTTAGGAGTAACTGTAAAATGAAACACTTTATTTACTGAAAATTTTTCATCCTGCCATTCATCACTATTTCTCTCATAATCCTTAGGATTAGGAGTAAGTGGAAAATGTGACTCTATATCCACTGAAAAAATTTCATCCTGCCATTCCTCATTGTTTCTCTCATAGTCTTTAGGATAAGGTCTAAGTGGCAATTGTCACTCTCTATCCAATGAAACTTCTTCATCTGACCATTCATCACTATTGCTTTCATAGTCCTTAGGATTAGGACTAAATGGCAATTGTGGCTCTCTATCCACTGAAAATTTGTCATCCTGCCATTCATCACTATTTCTCTCAAAGTCCTTAGTATTAGGAGTAAGTGGAAAATGCGAGTCTCTAGTTTTTGGAAATTCTTCATCTTGCCATTCATCATTGTTTCTCTCATAGTCCATAGGATTAGGAATAAGTCGACATTAGACTCTCTATTCATTTGAAAATATTCATATTTCATTTTTTCACTACTTCTCTCGTTATATTCATCAATATGAATAGAGTCGTTACGTCACGAAGATGTTGATGCTTCATAAAACGAAACTTCACTATCAGAGGAATCCATAATACTCAAACAATAAATGGTGAATGATGCAAATGGTCTCTCTCCCAATAATAATATATAGCTGAAACAATGAAAATTCCCTCCAAAAGTTTTCACTGAAATTTTTTGCTTGAAGTATGTCCCTCCAAATTTTATTTTAATGATTTATTTGAAAATTAGTTATTAAAATATTCTCATAATATGGACCTTAATTTCGAATTAAATTCCCTATATATTTTTCTCTTAATAATTGTTTTCAAACAAAAATAATATTAATTAAATTATATAACTTTGACTACATTATAAATTTTATTTTTTTAATATTCATCAATGTTTTTTATCCCACATTCACCCCCTTGTAAACAATTCTGTTATTTCCGCTTTATAATAAATGTCATTTTCACTATTCCACACATCACGTCAAGATTTCTCGAGGTTTGTTTAAAAGCATGGAACGATTTTCTAGAACAGAAGCATTATCAATGGGAGATTCTTTCTTTTGAAATGTTAGTTTTGTTTCTATTATTCCAAAAATTAGTAACCTCTTAAAATTAATTAAAGTCAAGTTATTTTAAACCGTTAAAAAATTATCAGCTTTTACCATTAATTTTTTTAGGTATAAAATGGAAGATTTTTTTTTGTATATAAAATTAAAAACAAAAATTAACATGCCCATTGGGGGTCAGCCCGTCTGGGGCAGCACATGGCCGATCTGGCCCAAGTGGGCGCACCCACCAGCCCCTTGGGCAAACAGAGGGGCCTTGGGCAAGGGCAATCGTGCTCCAGGCGGACGTGCCCATGGGGTGACGTCCACCCGAGCCCAGGGATTCGGCCCTCCTGCTAGGCCGAGGGGCCGACTCCCTAGGCTCGGGCCGACACCACCCCATGGGAACATCCGCCCGCAGCACGACATCATAATTGTTGTGATGCGGGTAGATGCACTTGAGGGCCACCCTTGCGTGCTCTCTGGCTTGTGCAAGGGGTGGCTCTCGGACTCAGGTGGATGCGCCCATGGGGCAGCGTCCGCCCAAGCCCGAGGCTAGCCAAGGGGTGGCCCTCAAGCTTAAGTGAATGAGCGCACAGGACGGCGGTGTCTGCCCAAGCCGGAGGGTGCCCAAGGGTTGGCCCTCGGGCTCAGGTGATGTCTGCCCGAGCCCGAAGGTGCCCAAGGCAGGGAGGCCAATTATGAGAATCGACCCCTTGCACATATTAAACAAAACATAATTTTTTTTTATATGGCCAAGGGACCAATTCTCAGAATCGGCCCTTTGGGCATAGAAAAAAAAAAAAAAAAAAAAAAAATTTATATGCCCAAGGGGCCGATTTTTAGAATTGGCCCTTTGGGCATATATATATATATATATATATATATAAATGCCCAAAGAGTCAATTCTCAAGATTGGCCCCCAAATATGTATATATAGGGGGGGGGGGGTTGGTAGATGACATGTAAAAAAAAATTGTTTTACAGTTTCTGTCGGGGAAAAAATGTATAAAAATATCATTTTTTTTAAAAACAAGTTTTCTATTTTGTTTATGTAAGTTATTTATTTTTGTGATATAGTAATTTATGTGTAGATATATATGTTTGCAGGAAAATGGCATCAAGGAAGGTTTTTGTCAACCTTTCTATACCAAAGTCAATATTTGCATTATCTAAAGCTATAGGTGGGCCTTCAAAAAACATTGTTGGGTGAAATGTACCTCAGCTAATTACTGAAAATATGGGAGATGCATCCACAAAAGAAAAGATGTTGGTTTCAATCTAGAGGAAATCAACATAAGTGAATCATTCAAAATATGCATGGTTTCCGAAAGATATAGAAGGCAAATTTCTACAATTATATCTATATTCTTGTAAGAATTTTGATGCTGAAAGTTATGACCTGGTGGGAAAGGTATTAGACCTATATATTCTTCCAAATAATAAAAGTGTTTATATACTATCATAACCGCCCAAGTCACATGATAAACATAAATATCATTTTACATTGTCGATGTATAACACGGAGGAATATTCTTCAAAGATATGCAAACAAATTGTACAAAATATTGCACAAAAGATTGTAAGTATTTTTATTTACACTTATATGTTTTGTGTTATTCAAATTGTATCACTGTATTTTTTTTAACTTAGTTAATATTGACATATTATATTTTGTTTTACAGGATTTTGCTGAGGGAATTACAATTAAATTGAGGGGAATCTATTATATAGAGTGAGATATTATGAATTTTGTCTCCATTTTCCATGAACATGAAGCAGAAGATATGGAAAAGAAGTAAAAAAAAATACTTCGTGATGCTACAAGATTGTATCAAAGGGATCAATCTAGTAAAGGTAGGCATGTTACTTTACAAAATGAGGAAGTGGAAGTTGAAGTTGAAGCTGAAGCTAAAGATGAAGAATTTGTTTCCATATTTAAGGATCAGATTAGCACTGATGTGAGAAAGGAGAAGAACCATAAAAAAAAAACAAGAATGCCCAAGAATGTCTCCCGTATAGTTGATGATGAGGAGATTGTTTTAGTTCAAGAAAATATCATAACCAATAGGAGGAAGAAACAAAAAATTGCTCATTATGAAAACATCATTGACAATAGTGAAGGGCCTAGTGAAAACTCGAAAGAAAGCAGGGAAATCATTACACTGGGAGCTGATCTAAAGGATGGAGTTGTTATCACTCTAGTAAATTCTTAGGTTGTGGGATTTTTGTTTTTATTCAAAGAATACTAGAGGTAACCACAAACCTACTTCAAACTCTAGGATCTAGCCTTCCTAGGGTTCAGAGAGGGCTCTCTGTGTAAAGTTTAACTTTGTTTTAATTTGTGAATATTAGGCTAGCTATGAAAGTGCAATTTTGGTTTGGTTTTGTTGGATTTGGTGGGAAAATTTCAGTTGGAGGGATAGATAGAGGGAAATCTATTTGTACATTGGGCTATGGAGTCTAAGTCAAGCTAACAGAACTCAGATCAAGGCCTAAAAGGTCAAATGTCTTCAGGGCAAGATAGATAACCCTTGGAGATCTAGGAAAATTTGGTTTTGTGAGGTGGTATGATTAGGATAAAGGGCACTTAAGGATCCTTTGATACGGAAAAGATAAGTAGTAGATAGAGGTCAAATGGGAGAGGGAGCAATTAAGGGTTTCCTACACCAAAAATCAGAAGAAAACAAAGAAATGAAAAACATGGTGCTATTAACATGTCTTGTAGTAATACTCTTAGTTATACATTCAGATTTAGAATTAAAACACAGATGTATGCATGTAACAAATAAAGATAACAATGAAAAGTTTTAGAGAGTACTTCACTCCAAATAGCGTATCACAGGGATTCTGAAGTATGATGCCAAATAATCTAGTCTGCTACTCAAAATTGGAACCCAAAGCCTTAAAGTCAACAAAACATCTATAGTAATCTCCAACAATTTTATTCCACACCAAATACTTCAAAAGAGTGAAGTATTTATAGATAATGTTTTACAAAATATCCTAGATGACTTCTAGGAATTAACTTAGGAAAATAAAATTTCTTACAATAATAATAGTGACAGCTGCTTAACAAATCATCAAGATGTCCTATTTTATTCAAAAGAAATGGAAACTGTTTTAGGATAAGAAGTAGTTGGCTGCCTATGTGTCCTCCTTGCTGGATCTTAGATATTTTTTTGGAATCTAACCTGCCTTCACTGATACTCTTTCTTACTGCTACTCTTTCATTTCGGATACTCTTTAACCTTTAGTCAAACTTCTTTACTGTTGTAAAATCTGTTTTGACAGTGAAATCAGCAAACCAATTTTTTCTTTTTCATTTGTTTGTCTTTCATTCTTCATAATAAATTAGTAAGTGCTTGCCAATCCTCATGTTTAGGAATTTGAATATTTTTTAGTTTCCTAAAATTCTCATTAGCTTCAGTATACCTAGCAAAGGTTGGCTTGATGAAAAATAGGTGTTTGATCTCATATTGTAAATAAACAAGTCTTCAAAACTTTTCAGTAACACCTTTCCTGTGGGGATGCCTTGACCTGTTGGCTTATTCACCTATTCCTTGGCATATTCTCTTATCTTCTTGTCATAATCATTTTGAGGCATTAATTTATCATTAATAACCATGATATCAGGAAGTCCTTTTTGCCTTAAATTGGTGAACTTAACCATGAATCTGGTTATAGCAGTATTCATACCTTCACATTTTTCTTCAAGTTGCCTCGTCAAAATTCTTTTGGTGGTAACTTTCCTAATTTCTAGGATAGTTGTTGTTCTGTCATTGATTTTTAGTTCTTCCAATTCCTGTCTATTCTTGCTGTTGAGGAAATTGATTAATCTTACAACCCATTTTGGTTTATAGCCAAATCAGCTTGTGTCTTTTGGATTTCTTCTTGGGTTGCCAATAATAACTCTCTTTGCTCAAAAATTACCTGAATTGAAGGCCATACATCATGGATGGATTCAATTACATTATTCCATAGGTAATTTTTTATGTATGATATCTGATCCTTGAGAGATAATTCTTTTTGTAACTTCTTTAACTCTTCACTCAATCTGTTGGCATTTTGTTCATGTATTTTAGCATTTACCTGAGTTGATTTGTTTGTCTTCTCAAGATTTTCAATCATCTTTGTCAACCTGTTAATTTCATTTGTCTTCAAAGACATCTCTTCCATTGATTTCACTAGTTGACTACTTTCATCTATAGGTTGCAATGCTGTTGTGGAGGATTTAGTAGTTGAAGTTGATGAAGAAGTCACTGGCACTGCAGTGGCCAGTGGTTCTTTGGGTGCCAAATTTTCTCCTAAATTTGAAGGCACTGCTACAGTGATGACTGGGATGACTGTAGGAATCACTGGTTCTTTTAATGTCTCCTTTTCTTGGACAAGTTGGTCCATATGTACTTCCATTTCCTTAATCTGAGTTGTCAGTTGAAGTATTAAGCTCATCATTTCATATTTTTCCTTTTGTTCCTGTAAGACTTCCTTTGTCTGAGGATGCTCACTTTGAGGAAGTTAGAGCTCTTTCCTCAAGGGAGCTATATCCTCATTTTTCTTCTTTATCATTCCTTCTGTTGCTTTAATGTTTGTAGGATCATATCCTACCTGCAATACTAAATCTTCTAAGGCTTTTATCCTTAGATCCTTTGCATATAATGAAGCTTTATCCATATTTATTTGATCTTGCATATTAGATATTGTATTTTGAAGCTTATGAGCACTCATAGCTTTTGTTGTGAGTGTGGAATATAACATCTCTGAGGTTTGCCTATGAAACTCTATTTGATCTCATTCATGGATTTTTTCTGTAGCTACTTCCATATCAACATTCTTATAGTCAACAACTGTCTTTGGCACTGATACTGTAGGCTGTAATACTGACATAATCAATTTTTTAGTTGAATAATCAAATGCTAATAGAAATCTATTTTGATTACCTAATTTTTTCTTTAAGAACTGAGAATATATTTCAGTTTTGATTTCCTCATTCTTCAACTTGATTTTTTTGTATGTCTCCTTAATATCCAAATCCTTTTCCTCAGCTGAATGTGAGGAAGAAGCCTCCATAATTTACTGCCTTTCTATCATCTATGTATCTTCATTATTCGGTTGTTCTTCATTCTGATTTGGATCACTGATAACTACAGTAGCTACATTTGTCTCTGGCAAATCAATGTTGGTATTCAAGGGTTCTGTTTCTTCAACATCTATTGTCACTTTACCTTTATATATAATTTTTCCCTTCTGTTGTAAATTATCTTGAACTTTGTTTCTGTTGTATTCTCTGCAGTATAAGTTCCCTCTTCTCTGATTCTCTTAGTGGATGTCTTTGGCTATTTGGAAATTTACAAAGTGTGACTAGTATTCCTTTGGTTTACTGCCTCTGTTAAAGTGTTTTTAACCCATTCAATTTGATTAGAAAAATTCTCTACTTCTGGTTTTGATTCATGGATAAAGGGTGTAAATTTACATTTTACCCTTACTTTACTTAATATCCCTTGTGGATCATAATTCCATGGGAAACTTTCTTCAAATTTATATTCTAGTAGTTGATTTGATGCTTCCTTTTCTACATCTCTGTGATTACATATGAATGGCCCAATTTGATTTTAAAGTTTAAATTGGGTCTTTTTCTTGGTTTCCATGAAGTTAATAGAATCAGAATTTAGGATCTTCTCGATGTACTCCAAGGCAAAGATCCTCATCGATGGATGTTTAGGTAATTTGTAAGGAAACAAGTTTGACCCAAAAACTCTGATTTCAGTGAATTTCTCATACAAATACCAGTCACCAACTTTTCTTTGTTCTGATGACTGCAATATTTTATTCATTTCCTCACCTATTCTAGGATACTCTGTTTTAGTTAACATGGTGGTCATTGGATGTAAAAATAACTCTGAAAACTCTGAATAACTTAAATATGTGCCTTCTTTTCTGAGTATGGATGTCCAAAAGATAATAGATAGAGGTTTTCCTTCTATATCCAACTTTTGAAGTGAAATTGGAAAGCTCTCTGATTGGAAGAAAAGAAACATGTGGAAAACATAGAAGGTATATCTGAATACTCCTTCCAGCTGTAAATTAGTCAATTGATAGTGAACACTATCAGCAATGAAACTAGCATAGTCAAAGATAACTGAGGGTAGTTGACCTGGAGAAAAGGTGGACAAGAATCCCAAGATAGACTCATCAGTGTGCTCATCAGTGAAATATCCAAGTATGAAGTAAAGCATGGAAATTACATGCCTTGAACCTTCAGGGAATTTAGCAGTTGAATATGGAGGGTTTAACTTGGGAATTTCAACATGCAGGGGCATAAAAGTCTGAAAAATCATGAACCTTTTAGGGAAATCTAGGCCAATGTATAGCTTAGTGAGGGCTTCAATAGACAAAGGGACTACTTAGGGGTCTAGTTGAAGCTGCAACATTTGGTTTATTGACTCTTTAGTGATGGTAAATAGGACCTCTTTATTTTCATTCACAATAGCTCTTTGTTTAGGAATATAGTATTGGTGACATTATCTGATAATTTCTTGACAAGGGTCAGTCAGAGGGACTACGTATTTGGGCAGATTGGATTCCCAAATATGAACTTCTTCATGATCATCTAAAGGTTTCTCAAAACACCAGCTATGGATATCTAACATATTGAATTCAACTATGGGATCAACTATTTTGTAGTCAATATCAGCTAGGGGAATGTGTTCAATATCAACACTTGGGGGTTGTAATGGATTGACCACAATTGCAGTATTTGGAGTCATGGTAGGAGTAGGTTTAGGAGCTTTAGAACCTTCATGCTTGATTACACTCTATTTTTTAGGCATCTTGATTTTCTTCTGCAAGTTTAAACAGTTTGCAGAGGCAACTTTTACTATAGTAGAGGCTTAATTGGGCAAGTTTGGAAAAATAGAGTCTCTTTTCGGGTTTTCTACCCAATTAGGTTTATCAAAGAAGTTCCAAGGCTTAAAAACTTGTATAAAATAGAAAACAGGGGTTTTATGAGTTTTTTGACTGAGAAATGGGGCTAAAACTCTGTTGAAAAGGATTACAGAAGATTAGGGCACCCACAGAGGATTCCTGGCTTATTTCAAAGCTTGAAATGGACTATTAAATTGTGGAAAATTGATAAATTTTCTTGAAAAATCGCACAATAGACAAATAGGGTTTTTGGGAAAAAATTGCCAGAGTTTGGCCTATTTTTGGGACTTTTTGGGCAATTTCTTTACTCGATTTCTTAATTTAAAATGTTTTTCTTTCTTTAAAAATGGTTTTTCAAATTGGTTACAGGTTTAAATCTCAGAAAAATACTTGTTTTAGTGCAGGTATCGGCTCTGAAAGGGTTTTTACAATTCTTGGTCGAATTGATGGCTTCAACAGCTTATCTAGAGAAAGGCGCGACTCCTCAATAATCTTAAGGAGTTTCAGGGAAATATTTCGCAGGTTTTGGGCATAAAAAATCGTGAAAACATGCTTTAACAGGTTTATACAGTCGGGGAAACAATGTAGATGTTAAGTGTGCAAGATAAATGAATAAAGGTTTAACCAAAGATTTTATCAAAACGTATCGATTTGCATTGAATGCAGGTCTTGTCCAGCAGGAGGGCGGTTTCGGAATGCAATGGATGAAAACCGCAAGTGGTTATCCTGTAGGCTTCAGGCAGTAAGTTGTTTTAACCTCAACAAACGCGATCGAATGAGGGAATGCCACGTAAAGGAGAGAGAAATGGTTAAAACCACCCATTTCGCATGGCTTTGGCTTTCGGGCGGTCTTGCATCTTTTCTATGCGATATCATCCTCCGACCGTCAAATCAAGAAGTTGAACGCGAACGGCCAAGATTGCTTCGGAAGTTGCGTTGAAATGGGATTTGGGATTGGGATTGGTTATATGTAGCGGAAGGGTTAAAATATGCTTAAACCTTTATAATATAGCCAAGGGGTAAATGGTATAAAACATATATGAAATGTTTTAGTCATGGTATATGCGAGGATCAATATTTGTATTTAAAACCTTTGTGAAATGTTTTTAATAAAACATATGCCGGCGGATTAATATATATTATAGTGTTTTAAACCTTTTTCAATGGTTTAAGGACCATAGGGGTGGAATACATGAATAATGATAGTTTTTTAGACCAAAGGGCTTCATAATTTGGGTTTTTTTATTTGCGCACATGGGATAATAGACTTTGGTCTAAATGTTATAATAGTGGGTTTTTTTTGGGTATTTAGATATAATGGAATTAATAAGTATGGGAGGGTATTTCTTAGGGATTTTAATAAAAGTATGTTAAAGGTTAATATGAAAGGGTGGTGTACTAAAAACAAAATACATATTATCTCTAATTATAGTATAAAATCAAGCATTAATCAACCTTATATTTCTTTCACTAATACTTAGGATAAATGTAATTTTGAGGGTTTTTATGAATGCTTTTGAATGCTTAGGATGAAGTTAATTATTTGGGATTACAATTTTACTAAGTAAGAATGTGTTTTTACTTAGGAAAAAGGGGTTGAAATGTATGAATGAAGGGTAAATGATGATGAATGTGGGTTTAACATAAGAACTTAATATTTTTAACTAACCAGTCATCGAGCCTTGGGTCTGGTCCCAACAAAAGTCAGAGAAATTCTCTGATCCTATTTGAATGATAGCTTAGAATACTGAATACTCATAGGGGAGGGGAAATTAGTGATTTTTCCCGATGAAATTTTATTTACATGATTGCTCCACTTCTTTCTACCTACCCAACTTTATTTCTAACATTTTTTCTTCATTTTGCAGGTGCATTTAGGCTTGCAACCTTAAAACATTTTCTTTTAAAGCATAAAACTATCTAAATCTACCTTATTTCATCTGAGGGCTTAGATTAAACTGTTGAGCTCCTCATTATTCTCTACCTATCTAATGATTTGTCAAGTTTAAATTTTTTGACAAATCTTTATTCTCTATCTAAAACATGAAATTGAAAGCATGAAAAGTTAAGATTAGACTGTTTAACTGATCATGGATTATGGCATTTATTGAGACTCTACACATAATCATTATTCTTGCAGTAAAAGTAAAAGTATTGGCATTTGGAATTGCTCACTTTCAGGTCTTATTTATATCTTTTTCTTTTGGGGTCTATATTTTTCTAAGTCCTTTGATTTTTCTTTTAGGAATTTTTACCCTCTTTTTGTCTTTTTATTATTTTTCATTTTTCAAAATATGGGAAAACAACTTGCAGAAAGAAAGATATGTACATATTTACAAGACTATCAAAGTCAATTAAAAATTTTATGAACCCTATTATTATAGGACCCTAACAGTGGCTCCACATGGGGTTGACATTTCCTGGTGAAATATCAAGAACTATAAGACTAGTAGCCTTTGAAATTTGACTGTGATGACCCTGTAAATGTCTTATGATATTTGCAACTTATTCATACTCATGATATTTACCCTTCAAATCTTAGGGCCTTCTCTCCGAGCTTCAAATTTGTTAACGAAACATCCAATCCAATCTAAACTTTGCAATGTATATGTACAATGATCAAAGAGAATAAAAACTAACTATTTGTTAACTCAGGGGAGTATTAGTGCTTCAGCATTCTGCCATTAACTGGTCCTTCTTGCAGATCTGTTCCATCCAATTCTTTCAGAAAGAAAGCATTATTACCTCTATATCCATAAATTACATAAGGTCCTTTCCATAGAAAATCAAATTTTCCATGTTTTCCTTTGTCTTCTATTCTAGAATCCTATTTTAACACTTTATCTCCTATGTAAAAATCATCCTCTTTAGTCTTTTTATCATATATCTTCTTGATCTTATCCTGAATGACTTGAGATTTGATATAAAATTCTTCCCTTGTTTTTTGCAAGTGAATAGTTTGATTTATTCTTCTTTGGATGTCATTTGTTTCAACCTGTAATTCTTGGATAATTTTCATCACTGGTACACCTAGGGAGGATGGAAAAACAACATCCATTCCATAAAATAGTTGGTAAGGTGAAGTACGAATGGATTTTTTAGTAGTAAGTCTATGTGCCCATAAGGAATTGACTAACTTCTTATTCCAAGTCTTTTTATTATATTCAAGTAAATTTTTGATGATATTCACAAGGCTTCTGTTTGAGGATTCAGCTAGGCCTTTACCTTGGGGGTAATATGCAGTGGAATGACCTAAGGTAATATGGTATTTGTGGCAAAAATAAATCGTTTTCTTGGATTTGAATGCTGCTACATTATCATTAATTACCTTTTGGGGACATCCAAATCTTGAAAGAATGTTGTTTTCTAGGAATTAATTAATGACAGTATCTGTGGATTGTTTGCAGGGTATGGCTTCAATCCACTTGGTAAAATAATTAGTGGCTGTCAATATCCACTTATTTTGGCCTGAAGAGAGAGGGTGAATTTCACCAATGAAGTATAAACCCCATTTTTGAAATGGCATCACAGTTGAAATAGGCTTTAAAGGGAGGGGTAATAATTTCTTCTTACCCTAAAAAATTTGACACACTTATGACAAGGAGGTACACAAGTTTGGACATCACAACAAGAAATAAGAAACCAAATTTCCTGGAGATCTTTGCTCACAAGAAAGCTCAAGATAAATGTCCTCCACAGTCACCTGCATGAAATTCTTCAAGTATTTTGTCAGCTTCTTCCTTTAGTAAACAATTTAATAAAATCCCACTATGATATCTCCAAAAAAGTGCATTATCTAAGATACAAAATCTTACTGCTTTAAGTTTCAAAAATCTAGCTTTGGGTCTTGACAATCCAGGAGGAGCTTGTAAGTTTTTGAGTACAAATATAATATCTATATACCAAGGTGAGTGTGAAAAGGCTTCACTGATCAATGGAGTCGCCATCTCTTCCTGATCATCTACTTGAGAAATAAAATTTATGTCTAGGGCATTACAATTGGATTCATCCATAAGTCTGGCTAATACTTGACCTTTAATGAGCTTGGTGGGTTTTATCTCTATATCATATTCTAAGATAGTGGCAATCCACTTACCTCTTCTTCCTTCAGGACCATCCTGAGTAAGAATGTCTTTAACTACAGAATTTGGGACATAGGCAATAATATGTGAGTAGATAATATAAACTCTGAAGTCTTTAATGGCCTTAAGCAAGGCTAAGGCTTGTGTTTCCATAATTTTATACTTCAAAGGGGCATCTATAAGGGCTTTACTAAAAAAATCTATGGGTTGTTCAAATCCTTGGTCATTTTTCTGCAATAAAACTACAGCAATGGTGTGTTCTGAAGCAAATGAAAAAATCATGAAATCTTTCTTAAAATTAGGACTTATTAGGACTAGAGTTTTGGTTAAGGCTTGTTTGATAGATTCAAATGATTGTTTAGCCTCAACGGTCCATCTGAGAACTAAATATTTTTTGAGCATGTTATTCAATTCTCTAATTATCTCAACTAAATTAGATTGAATCTTCTTAAAAAAATTGTCTTAGCTAAAAAATATTGTAATTCTTTGATGTTTCTTGGTGGGTTGATGTTCATAATTTCTTCTATCCTAATTCCTTCTTTTGAGATTATATGTCCAAGTAACTTACCTTATTCTAATCCAAATAGACTTTTCTTAGGATTTAAGGAGATGCCAAATTTCCTACACTTAATAAAAACTTGTCTCAAATGATCCAAGTGTTCATTATCTGTTTTGGAAAACACAATAATGTCATCTAAGTAAATTAATAAGAACTCTTGTATTTCCTTTGCAAAGGCTATATCCATAGCCCTTTGAAATGTTGCTCCTGCATTCATTAGGCCAAAGGGCATTTTTACATACATAAAAGTGCCCCAAGGAGTAGTAAATGTTGTTATAGCTTGGTCTTCTTCTTGAACTAGGATCTGGTTGTATCCTGAAAAACCATCTAACAATGAAATCCTTGAAGAACCTACTACCCTTTGTAGTATGTGGTCCATTTTAGGTAAAGGGTAATTATCCTTTAAGGATACCTTTTTAAGATTTCTAAAGTCAACACACAATCTAATTTCTCATGTTTTCTTTCTTGTAGGAACTAGGTTTGAAATCCAATCAGAATATTTGATTGGTGCAATGATCTGGGCATCATACATTCTTTTAACTTATTTTTCAATCAAAGGTAATAGCATAGGGTTAATACTTCTCAAATTTTCTTTGAATGGCTTTTGATCTTCTTTTATTGGAATTTTGTGTTGGATTTTGTTTGTATCATAAGGTTTTAAATCTTCATAACTCCAAGCAAACACATCTTGATATTCCTTTAAAAGCTCAATATATTTATCCTTTTCTTGTTGAGGTAAAATTTTGTACAATTTGATTATCTTTGGTTTTGATTCTGTACTAATGTTACATTCCTCTATGTCAGATCTTACTGGCATCATTTTTGGTTTTCTAGCTACATCATTAGAGTAAAAAAGATCTTCTAAAGGAGTTAAACCTTTAGGTAAACAATTATCCTTAAGATTCACTATATCTGATTCATCTTCAATAGTTTCTTTAATCTCTACTTTCTCTAAGCTATCTATGTCAGCTTGACTAAATCTAGTGGGTTTATCAAACTTTATTTTACTTACATCTAAGTCATTTAAATCTATTTCACAATCCAAATCATGATTTACTGTAAAAATCTGTATCTATAATACAATTATGAAATTCTCCTTCATTATTCATAAAATTGTAAATTTGTTCATCCTGAGGAAAAATTTGCCAATACTTAAGATTATCTAGATTATTGGCCTATGTTTGACTTCAGTAGTATATCTGTGATTAGGTTGAAATGGTAAATTGCATGTACTAGCAAAATTTGCAAGGTAAATTGCATGTACTAGCAAAATTTGCAAGACAATGAGCTTGTATATTTTGCTTTCTAGGTATAACAACAAACTTACATTCCAATAAATCACCAGTTAAATCTATGACAGTGTCTCTATATCTGCTTAGTCTAGGATTGTAGACAGAATAAACTCCATCTACTTGTTTTATGATCAAATCTGAATCTCCCATGGTTAAAAAAAATTTTCCTCCTGAGTTTCTAATGATTTGGAGTCCTATGATAAGGGCTTCATACTCGGCCATATTATTTGAGGTCATGAAATTTGACTCCCGAAAGCATGACCTTCTCGAGTGATTACCTGATTTGAATCAATTCTTTAGTAACCGTAGTTTGTGTTGGTTTTTCTTGTTTTTCTATTGTTGTTTTTTCATTTTCAAGTGTTTTAGATTCTCTGTTTGTATTTCAGTTTTTTACTACTTCTAACTTTCTTTTCGTGATTGTTTGTTAATAAGTAGATGTTCTTTCGTACTTCGAATTTTCGTAGATGATTTTGAAGCAATGCTTTTTGATCTACTATTTTAGGACTTTGATAAGGTTTTTGGGATTCAATTTCGTTTTTTCGTTGTTTTTAAGGTAAATTAGGAAGCTTTTAACAAATCAAAGATATTTTTTGTGAATCTTTTGCAGCTTGGGAAACTTCATCAATAATATCAACAATTTTAGGGCCTCATGCTTTTTTAGGACTAGAAATGTTTTGGGAGGAATTTGAGTTTTGCTTATTTTCCCTTGGGAGAATTTGCAGAACTTTTGTTTCAGGGGCTTCTACTGTTTTCTGACTCTGAGTTTGGGAAAATTTCTTAGTAGAAGACTCATTTTTTTTCTTGTTTCTAAGGTTATATTGACTGTATATTTCATTTATTGCATAATCATAACCTTGTTTATAATCAAAGGATTCACTAGAATCTAATTTGAGCTGTTGAAGTTCAAATAATTCTTGATATTCCTGAGTTAGGAAAATGGTATTATTGTCATCTATTCCCATTATATTAATAGTATCCTCTTCATCATCATTATTATTCTGAGAATTTTCAGCATAGTTCTCTTGGAATGGTGGCCTAATTGTTTGGTCTGGGGCTGTTTCTTTTGTTTTTCCGAAATTTATGTTTTTTCTAAAATTGGGATTTCTAAGCTGTTGTTCGTTATCCCACTGAGGTCTTCTCTCTATATTATCTAGTCTATCAATCACTCTTTCTAAGGTTTTAGCTATAACATCCATTTTTGTGTCTGAATTAGCATTTTCTTCTTTAATGGTCACTCTTCTTTCATTTCTGAGTCTAGCTTTTCTAGCTAAAATGTTCACTTCTACACTAACTGCATCAGTTTGCATTTTTTCTAAGGTGTCTGCATCTCTTTCCCTTTATTGGTAAGCCATATATGTATCAAATCCAACAGGGAATTTGAACAGAACTGAATAAGGAGTAGGTTTAATATTTACAGGGATAGAATTATAGACACTATTGTATTTGGTGTAGTAATCTTGGACTGACTCATTTGGAGCTCTTTTTAAGGAATCAAATTCAGACAAAATTTGGAGGGGGTTATTTTTCTTTTCCCATTTATTTAAAAAAAAAGTAAAAAAGACAACTAAATCAGTTACACTACCAGCAGCTAAATCTTTAAACCACTTCTTAACTGCTCCTGTTAAAGTTTGCGCAAACAATCTCATTTGAACATCTGAGTCATCAATTTCATAAATTTTAAAGAATCCTGTCATCTTAGTAATATGTTGCTGAGAAGTATATTGGGTTGTGCCATCAAACAGTGGTATTTTATTTTTATAGTCTTGTGGCATGTCATGGAGTTGTTGTGGTAGGACAAGGGGAGCATATCTAGCAGCCATAGCTTGGCTAGGAGGTAAGGTAGAAATTCTTGGAGTTGTGATGGAAATGATAGTAGATGAACTAAATATTGTATTTGAAGTGCTGGGAAATGAGGATGATGTATTTAAGAAATCAAAAGGTGAATTGATGGATATAGTGGATGAAGTGATTGGTGGAAATAATACTCTAGGTTGTAGAGGTAACCTATGGATAAATGGATCTGTAGATGAGATGGTAGTAGAATTTATGAATGATGTAATAGCATAAAGAGATGAATCTCTAGCTGGAATTATTGTGGTGTGTAATTGAGAAACTGGAGGTCTGTTTACATAAGTCAAAAAATGAGCTAATTCAATAGCTTCATCAATATCCTTTAGAATAGTAACATTAATTTCTTCAACTTTAATCTGATATTCAGCTTTCTTAGATTTAGAACTTACTGCAATAGATTTCTATTTTTCATTTATAAATGAAATAAAAGAAGGGTCTAAAACAACAGTTTTCAAATCAATTTCAGATTTAATTTTAAATAAGGAATGCTCAAATTTCAGATCAAAATCAATATCTTGCAGACTTACTAATTCTCTTGGTAATGAATTGACTCTTATTAATGAGATTTCAGCCTCTAAGTTTTCTGTTTGGTTTTTCCTTTTACCAATTCGGTCTAGGTTATCTACTATAATAGCAGGCTTCAAATCTGGGTTAGACCTGGTATATTAGGCTTTCCTAGAAGCCAGAATTACAATTTTTCAATACTCACAACCTATAAAAATAATATTAAATTAAAATGATGAATTGAATGATTCCTTTAAGACTAATTTTATGACTGAGGATTGGTTAGCATCCCTAGTATGGTTGCCAGTATGTTAGCAGTCTAGTAAATTCTTAAGTTGTGGGATTTTGGTTTTTAGTCAAAGAATAATAGAGGTAACCACAAACCTACTTCAAACTCTAGGATCTAGCCTTCCTAGGGTTCAGAGAGGGCTCACTCTTTAAAGTTTAACTTTGTTTTAATTTGTGAATATTAGGCTAGCTATGAAAGTGCAGTTTTGGTTTGGTTTTGTTGGATTTGGTGGGAAAATTTCACTTGGAGGGATAGATAGAGGGAAATCTACTTGCCCATTGGGCTATGGAGTCTAATTCAAGCTAAAAAAACTAGGACCAAGGCCTAAAAGGTCAAATGTCTTCAGGGAAAGATAAATAACCCTTGGAGAACTTGGAAAATTGGTTTTTGAGATGGTATGATCGGGATAAAGGGCACTTAAGGATCCTTTGATCCGGAAAATGGAAGTAGTAGATAGAGGTCAAATGAGAGAGGCAGCAATTAAGGGTTCCCTACACCATAAATCAAAAGAAAACAAAGAAATGATAACTAGTTAAAAACAAGGTGCTATTAACATGTCCTGTAGTAATACTCCTAGTTATATATTTAGATTTAGAATTAAAACACAGATGTATTTATGTAACAAAGAAGAATAAAAATGACAAGTTTTAGAGAGTACCTCACTCCAGATAGCTTATCACAAGGATCCTGAAATATAATGCCAAATAGTTGATCCAGTTTGCTACTCAAAATTGAAATCCAAAGCCTTCAAGTCAACAAAATATCTATAGTAATCTACATCAATTTTATTCCACACAAAATACTTCAAAAGAGTGAAGTATTTATATATAATGTTTTACAAAATATCCTAGATGACTTCTAGGAATTAAATTAGGAAAATAAAATATCTTACAACAATAATAGTGACAACTGCTTAACAAATCAGCAAGGTGTCCTATTTTATTCAGAAGAAAGAGAAACTGTTTTAGGATAAGAAGCAGCTGGCTACTTATGTGCCCTCTTTGCTGGCTCTTTAGATATTTTTTAGAATCTAAGCCTGCCTTCACTGATACTCTTTCTCACTGATACTCTTTCTTACTGATACTTTTTTATTTAGGATACTCTTTAACTTTTAATCAAACTGCTTTACTATTGCAAAATCTGTTTTGATAGTGAAATTAGCAAACATATTTTTTTCTTTTTCATTTGTTTGTCTTTCATTCTTCATAAAAAATCAGTCAATGATCTCCAATCCTCATTTTTATGAATTTTTATAATTTTTAGTTTCCTAAAATTCTCATCAACTTCAGTATACCTAGCAAAGGTTGGCTTAATGAAAAAAAGGTGTTTGATCTCATATTGCAAATAAATAAAAATCTTCAAAACTTTTCAACAATACTTTTCCTGTGGGAATGCCTTGACATGTTGGCTTATTCACCTACTCCTTGGCATATTCTCTTATCTTCTTGTCATAATCATTTTGAGGCATTAACTTATCATTAATAACCATGATATTAGGAATTCCTTTTTGCCTTAAATTGGTGAACTTAACCATGAATCTGGTTATAGTTGTTGGGCCAGAATTGTAATCTACGGATAAATTATGCTTCCCTAGACAGGTGTTAATCTAGAACAACAGGTGAAAGACTATACTACCATTTCTCCTAACTCAGAACATATATACAAAGAGGATTAGAGGCTTAATTGTTTCAGTCGCTTCCAAATGACTCCTTCTGTCACTTCTGCTACAGCTTCATGTAGAAATTATATGCACTAAGCATGCATATGTCCTAGATCCACCTGATCTCACACTATTTAAATTTATGCAAGATATTGAATCTATTCCACTTGTTAATATTTGGCGGAAAAATTAATTGCACAAACATGTGAAGCATAAAGAAAAATAATCAATCGCACATAACACAGTTTTTAACTGGGGAAGCCTGAAGCTGAAAACTCCAACTATATATTATGTAACACGGAGATCATATGACAATCTCATACAAATCATACAAAGCTTATCACAAGCTCTCAGTACAGTACAATCGTCCTTTTCCTAATCGTTACCAATCTTTGCAAATCCATGCAGAATCTTGCCTCATGCTAGCACAGCACTCATGCGCAATCCTATTTGAAGAATAGCTATGAATGAATTTGAATTACCCTTGCCTTGGCTGCGCAATCCTCATTGGAAACTCCAATGTGTGTGTGATGCAATCAATGCATCACTATAGTCACAACAGATAGTCTATCTTGCCCTTTCACCTATCTCTCCAGTGGGTCTCCACTGAAACTACCATGCACTGTAGTTAACTACTGTATTGTTCATTTGATTAATGAGTTAATATTTGTGAATTAATTAACTAATTAATTCACTCCACTCTCACTAGTGTATCATTCAGTTAGACTAGATAAAACTAGCTCAACTGAGTCTAACTGAGTTAAACTAAATACAACTCCATAAACTACTCTTCTAGCTATGTCATAACTCTGCCACTTTAGCAATAACTGAGTCCTCCATACATTAGCTCCAGTAAACCCTTGGGAATTGCGTAATTCCCTCAGTCCAATGATGTGCCACATCTGTGCACTGAAACAAAGTGCTCCAAGAGAATAAGTTGTTGTTTAGAGTCTGATTAATATTAAGAGCTAATAATAATCGACATGCATCTATTTTTAGATCAACGATCTATAAATAGATTTCACCCAATATTCTAAGAATAGATTTTCATCTATTTTTCCAACTTGACCAACCATCCACAAATAGCATCCTGCAACTTCTAAAATATTATCATCATGTCTAAAAATAGACATAGTCTAAAAATATACTTCCACCAAAAATAGCTTGTGGGCCCACTTAGTGAAGGCGACTCTTTTCAATAAGCTCATCATCTTGTTGAATATCAACACTCCCTCTCAACAAGATATGGATTATCTTTCACCCCGATCCTGCCTATATGGTATTCGGTTTTTCCTCTCCTGGTGAGTGTCTTCGTAAGAATATCTGCATCTGATCCTCAGTAGGAATGTAATGAAGCAACTTACGATCTTCCGCTACACACAATCTGATATGATGATATTGGATATCAATATGTTTAGATATATCATGAAACACAGGATTAATCGAGAGTTTAATGCAACTCTGATTATCACAATGTATCACTATAAGATATAAATGTGAACCGAACAAACCAACCAAGATCTTCCTCATCTAGATAGCCTCACATGCAACTTATTTGCTGCCATGTATTCTACTTCCGCTGAACTAAGTGCCACGGATCTTTGTTTCCTGTTGTACCAAGAAACTGCCATAGATCCAATACTGAAAATCCCTCCTGATGTGCTCATGACATACATTGGGCCTCTGCCTCCATTTCATCTGTGAGAAGCCATGCAACTTCACTTCATCCATGTATGCAGTACCATAAACCATACTGAGATGTGCCCCACCAGAGATATCTAAGGACATGCTTGCATGCCTTCCAAAAGAGCTTGGTAGGCTTAACCGCCGGCTTGTGAGAAAGTTGGTTCACCACATAGCATATGTATGGTCTTGTATTGACTAAATACAAGAGAAAACCCACCAACTGTTGATAAAAAGTGGCATCCACTACCTCTGCCGATGTAGCATCCTCTTTCTTCCAATTTCCTGGAAGAGGAGTGTCGATAAACTTGCAGCCTTGCATGTGAAACTTCCCCAGTATCTCCCGAGAATAATTTCCTTGAAACACAAATAGTTCACCTTCCCGCTGCCATATTTCCAATCCAAGGAAATAATGAAGGAGACCCAAATCCTTCATCTCAAACTCCTTTGCAAGATCTTCCTTGCATGAGTGTATCAACTGCTCATCACTTTTTAGTATTAAATCATCAACATAAAGTACAATGATTAAAATCTTACCTTCAACCAAAATCTGGTATAGGTTTGCATCTGCCTCACGCTTGGTGAAGCCAAGTCCAGTGAAATAGCTGTCGATCTGAGTGTACCAAGCATGGGGTGCTTGTTTCAGCCCATACATCGCTCTTTTGAGTCTGCACACATGCGACTCGCTACTGAAGATCTCAAATCCTTCAGGCTGCTCAATGTACACTTCTTCCTCAATGATCCCATTAAGGAATGCGGTCTTCACATCCATCTAATGAATGTGCCAACCACTCTGACGGCCCAGGAAAGGAAACAGGGAGCGGTCAGAGTATGGAAGAATACGGTCTGAGGTGAAAAGGTTTTCTTCATAATTAATCCCACTCAGTACGGCAAGGAAGCCCCAGGCAAAAAATCTTTCCTTATACTTCTCGACACTCCCATCAGCAGCTTGCTTTACCTTGTAGATCCATCTTGATCCTACAACTGATTTTCCCACTGGCCTTGGAATAATCTCCCAAGCACTGTTTCTGACAATGGAGTCATACTCCTCCACCATGGCATCTACCCATGTGGGCTCCTACACTGCTTCTTCAAAAGAATATGGCTTTGTCACAATACACTTTCTCATAAGAGCCATGTAGTGTCCAATCTCGAGGTGATTGTCTGCGTATACATTTGTGATGTAGGGACTCCCACATTACATGTCGCATCAAGCTTTGATCTCTTCAACACGCCAGTGCCGCTTCTTGTCTGATGATTGGTTATGCATGAGTGGACTCCTCCACTCCATGAATCTCCTCCCGTGGCTGATCCACATCCATAGGCTCATCTTTGGGAACAAGAAGTTCCTCCTCCACATGCAAGTGTAGCTCCCTCTCAAGCGACAAATTCATGCCTTTCACCTCATTGAATTTTATATCCCATCGCACAATAGTCATCCGACTATCTGGAAAATACACACGATAGTTATGGGGTGTTTCTGTGTACCCCACAAATATCCCAACTTCTGCAGTCGGCTCCAACTTCTTCCTGGTGTCCTATGTCACATGAATGTAAACAGGTGAGCCAAAAATCTTCAAATGAGAAATATTAGGCTTCTTACCAGTAAAAGCTTCTTCGGGTGTACTCATGCCAAGTACTCTATGAGGACAATGGTTTTTCACATAAACCACAGTGTTGCATGCTTCCTCCCACAAGTGCATCGGTAGGCCCTAGTCATGCAGCATCGCTCATGCATCACCCACGATCATTCTGTACTTTCTCTCCGTGACCCCATTCTACTGTGGGTTATGAGGCTCTATGACTTCTCTTCGAATTCCTTCTTTGCTATAGAAGTATTTGAATTCGCCTGAGATGTATTCACCACCATTATCGCTCCGTAGAGCTTTCACTTGCTTCCCCGACTCCTTCTCCACCAATGCCTTGAACTCACAAAACTTTGAGAACATTTCACTCTTCTTCTACATGAAGAAGATCCAGCATCAATGAGAATATTCATCAAAAAATATCACATAATACCTGTGTTTTAGTGTTGAAGCAACCGAGAATGGTCCACACACGTCTGTGTGAATTCTCTCCAAGATCACCAAAGCACGGTTATCCTTCTCATGAAAGGTGGTCTTCACAAACTTACCCATAGTACATCCCTTGCACTGATCTGACTGCGCAAGATTACCCTTGAGAAGTCCAGTAGAAATTTTCTGCAAAATCTTCAAAGCGCCATGGTGAAGATGGCCCAATCTCCTGTGCCATAATTCACCCTCATCCTGACTCACCACTCCTTCTGCTTTTCCTACCATTTCAGCACAACCATCTACCTCCACCTTGTAGAGATTCTAAATTTGAGCCCCTATATTCTTGGTTTGACCAGTTGTTTTATGTCGAAGGAAGGCTTTTCCCTCACTGAAAACAACATCATAACCCTTGTCTTCCAGCATTGCGACTGAGACAAAGTTCTTCTTCAGACCTCGAACATGCATGACATTCTTCAACAAGAATGGATTACCGAACTCCCTCTCAAAGGTAATGGTCCCAATGCCAGTCGCACTGTAACAACCATCGTCGCCCATCTCTATATGCATCTGGAGGTCCTTCTCCTCCAAATCACTAAACAACTCTTTGTCTCCTGTCATATGGAAAGACGCACCACTATCAAGATACGACACTGATCCCATGCAGCTTGAAACCAAGCAAGCGATAAAGGAGAAATCAAGCTCAAATTGTGAGGCTAAGGCCTCTCCAGCTGCAGATCCAGCAACCTGCTTGTTATTTTTCTTCAGTGTACAATTAGTGGCGAAATTTCCATTTTCATGACAGTGAAAACACTTCACTTTGGACAAATCTTGCTTCTTGCCTTTAGTACTGGATTTTGAAGGATTTTTTTTCCCCTTCCCTTTCCTTGCTTTGGTATCCAAAGTGCAATTCTCTTCATCTTCATTCTTCGATGAAGATCCATCCCTGGTACCCCGCCTTATCTCCTCCTACATAAGATCCGACCAAATTCGCTCCCATCCCGGTAGTTTCTCCTGTCCATTGATAGAGTCTTCGTAGCTATGCCAACTCTTCGGAAGCACAAGGAGAGCCAAGCTCACCAAGTCTTCTTCATCAACAGTAACCCCCACACTTCCCAGTTCATCCTTACAGTGGGAAAAATTCGTGAGGTATTTTGGAATACTGTCGCATTTCTTCATTTTTATTTTTCTGAGCTTGTCTTTAAGCGCCAACTTCCTCTAGTCACTTATACTTTGGAACAAGTCTGTCAAAGCCTTCCACATTAAGAATGGAGTGGCTTTCCCTTGAAGGCTAGACACAATATGGTCCTTCACACCTTCCAACAGAATCCTTCTTGTCTTTTTTGTCTTCTTTTGCCATGCATCAAGTAATGCAGCATCGCTAGATCCCGGCTTAGGAACATCGATATCGATGAAATCCTTCAGCCCATTATCCTCCAGCATCACCTCCATCATGTCCTTCCAGGCTATGTAATTCGAGCTCCCATCAAGGGCATACTCCAATCTCAACCCATTGAAATACATTTCAATGTATACTCGATTTCTGCACCAAGAATCTTCTGTAGCAAATTCGAATTGTCCACTAGCACAAACTCACTTCACAATTGCAATCTTCAATCAAAAATTCTTTGATACCATGTATAAATTGTATGCACTAAGCATGCATATGTCCTAGATACACCTTATCTCACACTATTTAACTTTATGCAAGATACTGAATCTATTCCACTTATTAATATTTTGCGGAAAAATTAATTGCACACACATGTGAAGCATAAACAAAAATAATCAATCGCACATAACACATTTTCTAATCCGGAAATCCTGAAGCTGAAAACCCCAACTATATATTATGTAACATGGAGAGATTGGTACTCCTTATTCGCTTTTCTTGTTCAATAGGTGCAAATTGTGAGTTTCTCGACAGCTCTTCTCTGCAGGCGTTCGATTAGGTCAGCGGCCGAAGTGAAGCCAGTGCCGCCGCCATGGGTATGCCTGGGGGTGGGGAGACCCCTCCCACCACTCTGACTTCTTTTGCGGATGCTTTTCGAAACCTTTTATCGCAGAAAGGGAAGAAACGTCCAAATCTCGACGTCCTGAAATTCATCAAAAAACTTAAAGAAATTCCAGAGATTTCTCTGCCTGAGGAACAACCGATCAAAATCGCTCTTGCCTTGGCTGACAGAGGATTGGTAGGGAAATTTATGGTTCGTTGGCCATCAACAAAATCTACTGATGACTAGGTTCAACGAAACTGGAGGCCTCAGCTGAAAAACAACGTGATCTGTTATGTTGTAGGAAGAGGCTATTTCATTTTCGAATTCACTACCAAGGAAGATCGAGATCTGGTGTTCAGAAATGGTCCATATTTCATGGGAAAGTAGGGCCTTTACCTTAATAAATGGACCCCTGACTTTGATCCTTCAGTCGATTTCCCTAAGGAGGTTCCTGTTTGGGTCCGGCTCCCCAACCTGCCGATGCACTGCTGGAGCTTTCACTCCCTGCAAAAGATTGGAAATGGGCTGGGCCGATTCATTGACAAAGCAGATAACAAGGGCCAATACACCTACGCAAGAATTTGCGTGGAATTAGACTTGGAATTTGGTCTGCCTGAAGCCGTAAAAATTACAGTTGGATATTGGCATCATTTTCAGAAACTGGACTACGAGCAATTTCCTTTCAAATGCAGAACCTGTCATGAGCATGGTCACTTCCAACGAAACTGCCCAAAAGCCCCATCAAGGGACAAGGTGGAAGAAGAAGGATGGAAAGAGATAAAAAAGGGCAAGGTTGTATCTAAGCCTACTGAGAAGAAAAACTCTGGGCCAATGGGGAAGCCTCAGACTAAACCAAAGACCAAATCAGCTCCAAAAGATGGCCCCTCCTCAGGTGAAAAGGTGGATGCCATTGAGATCCAAGAAGAAACTGAAGATCTATCGAGGAAAGTGAAAGAAACTGATGAAGAAATAACTGTCCCTCCAGCATATGCTAATCAAGGGGGAAACGAAGGCTACGAGGAGAACATCAGTCTAGCCTCTGATTCTGGGGGAGAATCAGAAGAGAGAGACTCTGAATCAGACAGTTCACAAATCACTCCTATCAAGTCGGCCAGGGATCGAAAATCCAAGAAGAAACAGAGAGAGGAAAAAACTTATCTGGATGTACTCCAAGGCTCCCAGAAAACTCTCAAAGGAATTATGAACACCAGATCCGGGCGCAAGCATAGTAGGGCTCCAAAAGGAGCCACAACCTCCCAAGCCAGTAAATAATGAAGTATGTCTCCTGGAATTGCAGAGGGTTAGGCAGCAGACTGAAATAAGAAGCCCTGAAAGACATTGTGAGGATGTATTCGCCTAAAATCCTTCTCATCCAGGAGACAAAGCTAGAGGATATTCTTCTCCTCCAAGCTAGCAAAGCATTCTGGCATAAAGGTCCCGGAAGAGCTGTCAGTGCAAGAGGCGCCTCTGGAGGGATTGCCTCCTTCTGAGACAGCTCCATTTATGATCTGATTCACGAAGAAAGTTTCCCTCACTGGATTTTCACTCAGCTCCTCCCAAAGATTCTGGTCAACAAGTAAGTATGTTCAATATTTATGCTCCGGTCTTACTAGTTGAGAAAAAAATTTGCTGGGACTCTCTCCAGTCCTATATTTTATTTCACAATCCAGAAAATATCATTATTGCAGGTGATCTGAATGTTACTCTAGCCATAGAAGAGAAAAAGGGGGGTTCCCTAGTCAGAGACCTAGCTAGAGAATGGGTTGAAGACACAATGTTGGGCTGGGATCTGGAGGATATCAAGCCTTCATCTGGGAAATACACTTGGTCCAACAAAAGATTAGGCCCCAGCCATATAGCTGCTCGTTTGGACAGGTTCCTCGTCCAAACCTCTTTCCTAACATGTGGTCTAATGGCCTCCTCTAAAATCCTTCCAAACTGCACTTCTGATCATAAGCCCATTATCCTCGAGCTCTCCATGGATGGAAATCTTGGTCCCATTCCATTTAGATTCAGTCCTCTATGGATTCAGCAAGATGGTTTCCAAGAGGTGGTCTTAGAGGCCTGAAATCGGCATGTCCTAGGATCCCCATTCTATGTGTGGGAATAAAAATTGAGGGGTCTTAAAAGAAGGCTCAAGGAGTGGGCTAAAACACTGAAAACACCCACTGCCAAGAAAAAAGAGTTCCTTGAAAACCTTGATGTCCATCAATCAACAATGGAGAATTCTGTTGTATCTCAAAGTATACTTCAAAAAGAAGTTGAACTGCAAAAAGATCTCCATAGAGCTAGTAGGGAAGAAGAGGAGTACTGGAGACAAAAATCTAGAAATCTATGGTTACATGCTGGCGATAAAAATACCAGCTTTTTTCATAAGCAAGCCGAAGCTCGCAAGCACTTCAAAACTATTTCAGAAATTCATTTCCAAGATGCTGTGGTTAAAGACTCTGAAGGCATCAAGAGAGCAGCCTTCACTTTTTTCAAAGAGCTTTATTCGGCGCCTGAAGACCCTCCTATAGATCCTCATGCCTACCCGTTTGATCTAATTCCTCACTATGTACAAGATTCTGTTAATACTATGCTGACTACTCTGATCAGTATGGATGAGCTCAAGAAGGCTTTGGATTGCATGGAGCCAGATAAAGCTCCTGGCCCTGATGGGTTCACAGCTAGGTTTTTTCTGTCTTGCTGGTCATCAATCAAAAAATACCTACTGAGAATGGTCAGGAAATCTCAATCATGTGCCAAGATAGGAGGCAGCATCAACTCGACCTTCCTTGCCTTGATTCCGAAAGAGAAAGGAGCTTCCGATTTTAGTAGATTCCATCCCATATCTTTGTGTAATACTAGTTATAAAATGGTTACCAAAATAATAGCCATCCGCCTCAAGAATATTTTTCCGGTCATCATTCCGGAAAATCAAGGAGGATTCATCAAAGGGAGAAAGATTCTGGACAATATTGTGCTGGTGCAAGAAGCAGTTCACTCAAGCTGCCAACGAAAAGAGAAAGGAATGGTGATAAAGCTCGATTTGGAAAATGCCTTTGACAGGGTGAGACATGATTTCCTATTTACTGTGATGAATAAATTGGGCTTCTCAATCATCTTCATAAATTGGGTGAAAGCCTGCATTGCCTCCCCTTGGATTGTGCCGTTGGTTAATGGTCGATCAACAGATTTTTTCCAAGCCTCAAGGGGTTTAAGACAAGGTTTCCCATTGTCCCCACTCCTCTATGCTATTCAAGCTTTTGTGCTCAGCTTCCAATTTGACTACAGTCAATAGATCCAAACTCTGCCAGGCCTTAGAATGGTTCACAATGTTAAAGACATAAATCATTCCTAGTTCGCTGATGATACTTTACTGCTTGGAGGAGCGAGCATAAATTCTGCAAGATCCTTCAAGAAGGAGTTGGAAATTTATAAGGAGGTCTCGAGCAGCAAGATTAACTATTTAAAAAGCATAATCTATGGCTGGAACTGCTCGATCAAGGAACTGGCTGACATAGCAAGGCTCTTAGAAATGAAAGGAATTCAGATTTGGGAGTCATTTAAATATCTTGGGATTCCAATCTTCAAATCCACACCTAAAGTAGCCCACTGGATGCCCTTGCTAGACAAGCTAAAGCTTAGAATTCAAGCTTGGGGAGCCTCTTGGTTGAATAACGATGGGAAGGTAATCCTTATGAAATCTGTTCTCATAAGTTTGCTTCTATATCAACACTCCACTCTGCTTGCCCCCAAAACCTTCATCAGTAAAATGGATAGTCTGTTGAGAATATTTCTGTGGGAAGGGGGGAAAAATAATGAAAGAAGGCTCCATTTAGTTAAATGGGACACTCTTAAGAGGCCACTCTTGGAAGGAGGTCTTCAAATGAGAGATTTGGCTTCCCAAAACCTCGCTCTAGGATCCAAAATCCTGTGGAACATTGTCTCTGGGAAATCTAGTTGGAGTAAGAGAGTCCTGTGGAAGAAATATTTCCATGCGTAGCGTTTGAGGTGTTTGGATCAGCCTCCAAGATCCACCAAAGGATCTCCAGTTTTCAAACTTTGTCTCTCTGCTATGGATCACTTCAGTCACAATCTTTACTAGATCCCAGGTAATGGGGAAAAAATCAGAATTTGGGAAGATTCGATCCTAGGTGATCATCCTTTGAACCAAGTGGAAGGTCTTGCAAATATTAAAATCTGGCTTCAGACCAACAATATGAAAACCCTGTGGAACATTTCCAACTGGACGGATGATGCAGGAATACTGTGGGACAGCTGGAATCTGGGGGAGGTTCCTCATTGGCTGTAGGGAGAAGCTTCGTTACTTTTAGATAAGCTCCAAGGAAAATCCCCTACAAAGGCAACAGCTAAGGACAAACGAGGGTGGGGCTCCCTCTCAGGATCATTCTCAGCATTAGAAGGTTACAAAAGTATGATGGCTGTTCCTAATGTCCCTCCAGATCCAACTCAATGGAAATTTATTTGGGCCTTCCCTTCGCTCCCCAAAGTTGACTTCTTCTGCTGAACGTTAGCGCATAAAAGTATCCTCACCAGAGACAATCTGAGAAAACGTGGAATGGAAGGGCCATCCAGGTGCCCCTTGTGTGTGTCGGATGAAGAAACAGCTAACCATATGTTTTTACTGTGCCCCTTTGCCCAAGATGTATGGAGGGGGGTCCTGATGTTAGGGGCTGACAAAGTAGAGCTTCCGGGAAATATACCAAATCTGCTCCACAACTGGGCCAAATTATCTCCGTTCTATCTCACTAAAAAAAGCCTTATCAAGACTGCCTGGATGTGGATCCCAAAATTCACTTGCTGGAAGATGTGGTTGGAGAGGAACAACAGGCTGTTCAAGGAAGAAAGTTGTATTCCTGCCAAAGTCATCACCAAAATCAAAGCTCTATTGGGAGAGACTTTGGATGTCAAACCTGCAATAAGAAACGAAATGGCTTTGGACAGTGACGAGGAGCACTGGCTCAAAGAACTTGCTCCAAATTATAAGGACAGCCCAATTTCCCCTACAATAGCCCATGCTAATTGGAAAATTCGACTAGAAGAACAGGAGTTTATTAAGTGGCGATCTGCGTTGGATGATCCTTGTATTTTCTTCGACAGGGCCTCTAAAGGCAACCCTGGGGTAGCGGGCGGTGGTGGGGTTCTTCTGAGTCCTGGTGGATCAACAAAGCTGCGGTTTCAATGGGGGCTTGGCATCGAATCAAACAACAGAGCGGAGGCTCTGGCACTGTGGCAGGGGCTAAATCTGGCAATCAAGAATAACTTCCTCTCAATATCGGTCTTTGGAGACTCCAGGCTTATCATCCAAGCTGTGAATTCCCAAAAGAACCCATCGCAGGTTCATTTAGTCCCCATAATCAAGAAAATCAGGGTAATTCTGGCCAAGTTCCGTAAAATTTCCTTCTACCATATTCTAAGGCATCTAAATACTCAAGCAGATCTGGAAGCCAATCTTGGCTCTATACGCAGTCGGAGATCCCTGTTAGTCAATTCTGTTGAATCTATCTGAAGCATACCTTAATCTGCTGATGACCGACCTGTCTTACAATATTTTTCAAACCCCAGCTCTTTTGGTTCGCTCCAGTTCGAGCAGTCAATGGATTTTGATCCTAGTCTCATCTTTGATATCCCCTACAATGCCCCTGCCTCCTATCTGTGCTTTTGTTGTCTCAGTTTCCGCGCAAGAAATGGGTGGGCAATGACAATTGATTCAAAGGGTGCAATTATTTTGCTTTGGATTTTCTCTACAGTAAGGGTGCAGTATTATTACTTTGGATTGGGTCTTGCAAGAATATCTGGCCGGCTCACTGGATACTCTAATGGCACTCAAAGTCGCATTAATAAATCCACGCAAACTCTCAAGAAGAAATCACAAGATGTCTCCTTCAGACCCTATTTCTGCAAGTTGGAAGAAACGCAAGCTACAGCAGATTTTTAAGACTACTTCTGCATTCTCAAAGCACCTCCAGTCGCGGAACTAGCCCTCTTGAAGCATGTTATCCATGGCGCTCTCTCTATCTGTAACAAGGGCCGAGATCCCTCTCTGTGTAACATGAAATTCAATCTCAGACAGAGCTGTATTGTTTCAGTCCGTGGTAGCTGGTTTGCCGCCCTTTAATCAAAATAACCGTTATTGTCAAAAAAAAAAACATGGAAATCATATGATAATCTCATACAAGCATACAAAGCTTATCACAAGCTCCTAGTACAGTACAATCGTCATACACTAATCAGGACCAATCTTGCAAATCCATGCACCGATCTTTGCCTCCTGCTAGCCTGCCTCCACTGCGCAATCCCTGCTGAAGAATAGCTCTGAATGAATTCGAATTACCCTTGCCTTGACTACATAATCCTCATTAGAAACTCCAATGTGTGTGTGATTCAATCAATTCATCACTATAGTCACAACAGATAGTCTATCTTGCCCTTTCACCTACCTCTCCACTAGGTCTCCACTAAAACTACCATGCACTGTAGTTAACTGATGTATTGTTTAGTTGATTAATGAGTTATTATTTTTGAATTAATTAACTAATTAATTCACTCCACTCTCACTAGTGTATCATTCAGTTAGACTAGATACAACTAGCTCAAATGAGTCTAACTGAGTTAAAGTAAATACAACTCCATAACTACTTCTTCCAACTGTGTCATAACTCTACCATTTGAGTTCTAACTGAGTCCTCCATGCATTAGCTCCAGTAAACCCTTTGGAATTACGTAAGTCCCTCAATCATAATTCAAGTGGTTCATTGGTTGAATGCTTCCTGCAAGAAAGAACATTGAAACAGCAGAAGATGCAATAATATAGATATCTATTCAAGCTAGTTAGCTAAATCAGTTAAGCATAAACTACATTCATCAACCAAGATATTACAATACGGAAAATCAAAGTTAACATAGATGAATGTAGGGAAAAACAAGAAGTACTCTTTATTGATGATAGAAAGAGAGGTTACAACCTAGTGACTGATTTGAAGTGACCTTCTAGCAAAGTTTCCAAGTCTCATCACAGCATAAATCTCTCCAGCGGTAGCTCTAAAAACCAAGCTCTCAATTAAAAATTCCCCAGCATTTATCTACTCAAATTCTTCCTTCTCAAACACTTAGATCTGTGTTCAATTTATAGATGAACTGTAGGATGTTTTTCAATCAATAGCTTTCCAAAAATAGGCAAGACATGTTTCCATTCATGTAGATGTCAAATGGACACTTGGATCTGAATCTTGACACATGTGAACTCTTCTAGAAGGCACTAGCCAAGTGGAGATTCCGGAACAATGAAAATTTCGCTCCCAATGTGACCACCGCACCTATGAATGTCGGGAAGTGATTTGTAGAGCAGCCTTTCATGGGGCTACCTACATATGCAACACACTTAGGCCCCTTAGAGCCTGCGTTGGTGAGCTCTCATATGCTATACAATAAGCTTAAAACCATGGAAACCTTTGCTTGATGAAAGTCTTGCTTGATTTATCTTGTTTCTTGTCTTAGGGCATGTAGCAACTGAAATGATGGGGAATGATAGACCCTTGATCATTGGTCCTGGAGATGATGCGCAGTTAACCAGGTCATTGGGAATGGTGCCCAAATTGACCTATAACAATTTCCCCCTAAATCATGAGATCCAAATAATAAGAACATTTGATTGAGATGCTTTACACTGTGATGAGCCTGGAAACAAAGCAGAGTGGTCACTTGCATCAATCTTACAATACATTACATCATGATATATCCTCTATTGATCATAATTGCTGAGGGTAGGCATTCCCATGTTCAGCACTTAAAATAATCTAATAACATGTACATAATTTAGAAAGTCGTCTACATTGGAATGTTGCCCAGATGCAGACACGCCTACAGATATAGGCCCATGTTTGGATGACAATCTGTATGTAAGGTCACCATACAGATGATGTGTACAAAAATCTTGAAATCGCAGCCCAGATGGATGAAACTAGATCCGGGGTATTCTTATCTCGTTCACTCGATCATTCGGGTACAAGTCTAGCCATGCAAATATATGATTTGTCATCGAACATGGAAATACATCGTTTGATTACCAGCCAATGATGTGAGCTGTTAACAAAAGTGAGAGAATCGCCATTAACGAAAATGGCCCTCAAAATACTGCAGTACATTTCATAAGGCGTGAATAGATGATTTGATGTCGAATGCCAAACAAAATCTTTCGGTCAAAGGTCTAGAAGTGAGGATCCTAACAATGTTGTAACAAGCCTCATGGTACTAGAATCTGATGTTTCTAAGTGAAATTCTTGGATATTTCTTTGTTGTCGACAGGAAGTCACATTATTGCAAAACAGGAGTTACTGATTTTAGAGACAAGGGTATGACTTGGTATATCAATTTTCAGGGATGAAGGTCATGAAAATGAAGGTTTATGAGTATTGCAGATGGATGAGTTTTTAATCACTGGATGACTTCTCTTGAAAATATCGGCGACACTGTGATGAGTTGGCAGCATTGACCCAAAACCGAAGTGAAGGTATGATGAAACATAGGTGTGAATGAACTGTCAAGATGATTACCCAACCCAAACAGTCACAAACATGGAATGAGATAAGTGTCATGTTCAAGAGCGACTTGCTACAAAAAATAAACTTTGCTTGCTTTTCCGAAATTTCCCCCGGTCAGTTGTCAACTAGTACCTCTTTATTTTCTTACAAGCTTGAGGAGGATAACATTTGATTGATCTATAATTCAACCCTTCGGGCGAACAAATTATCGCTATTTAATAATTTAACGAGTCTAGCGATGAATGAAACTTGATTCTTTTCATGGTCGACAAGCCCGTCGCTATTTTATGTTTTAACGAGCTTAACGACAGTGATAGGCCGCTCCTTTTTCATATTTAGAGAGTCTGAAAAATAGGACGAAAGAGAACTCCAAATGTACTTTTCCATAAATTTGTCACTCAGATCCGAAAAATTGTAAAATGATATCTGAGAGAACCTCTTTGGTCATGTTTAACCAAGGTATTCCTTTTTCGTAAATAATCCATCTCAGTCTAGAAAAGGGTTAAACTTATACTGAGTAGTTATCAATTCATTTACTTTAACAAGCTCGAAATGACAAGTGCTCGACAACCTTTTCACATTATCAGAGTCTGAAAAGAGCTGAAAGAATACTCCAGGGGTTCCTTTTTTGCTGTTATCGAAGCTCGAAAAAGAGATAAAATTGTGTTTCAAATCATTTTTCGTTTTTAACAAAGCTCGAAAATAAGGAGAAAAAGTATGCTTTGTGGTCAAATCATTCTTTAAATAAATCTGCATGACTAATCTATTCATCAGTTGTATTTCCTGTTCAAAACAACATCAAAATCAATTAAAAATACCTCTTTCATGATAAAAAACATAATAAAACTATAGTCATAGAAATAAATTTAACTTGCAAACAATTAAATGACTATATAAAGTAGTTTCACTATTCATTTTTACCATTCCATAGTTAGCATTTGCATTTTGGAGCTCTGAACCTGATTTTGCCATCGAACTTCAGTCATTGATTGCAATCATTTCTGTGGATAGATTTCATCGTTGTTTGATCCAAGTTAGTGCCATGAACCTCCTCTTTCTTTCTGTATTCATTTCATTCCCATTCCTTGCAGTTTTTTAGGGTTTTGAGGCACCTAGGGTAAATTATGCCCAAAATGAGGGAAACGCACCCCTTAATGTCGAGAACTACATTGCATAGCAGGTACAGTGAATTGTACCTACATGTGCAACGCACTGTCTCAGCCCAGGTGGTGCGTTGGGCACAGTTGAAGTTTCTGGTTTTCATGCTGTGTCCAAAATTTGCCTAGTTTATTGCAATGAATGATATCTAATGGATCTCATGGTTGATTTTCAGGTTTCCATCAAATTATAATGACGATTACATGGAGAGAAAGAGAACATGAAGAACAATATATGATTGCCTTGAATGATCCGGGTACTGTAAGAGCCTTAAGAGATTGCAGGCTGCTTAAGTACTATAAATTTTCGAGAATGAGGCAACAAATAGAACTCCTAGAGTTCCTTGTTCAAGCATGGGATCCAGTGATAGATGCATTTCACATAAAAAATCAAGTGTTTTCCATAACAGTTGAGGATGTGTATTTTCTCATAGGTTTTTCGAGGAGAGGTTTTCCCATTTCTCTCACAGGGTCTACCGTTGGAGAAGTATAGTGAGGGATTATGTTATGCAGTATTTCTATCCAAGGTCAGAACCTAGCAAATATGGATAAATTAACATCTGGGATGTCAGGGATTTTCCTTTGAGAACCATCCTTTTCACGATCGCTAAACTTGCTCGCACCGTTACACTCCATGTAGCGAACAAATCGTATATGAAGTATGCGCTAGAGTGTTTAGAGCCAACAGTCTTCAACTGGTCTAAAGTTGTTCTATCTCAAATAAAGGAACAACTGAATAAAGCAAAGGGAGGAAGGAAGAAAAATTTCAATTATGGTTCCATCCTTATCTCCTTCTCTTTGGAATGGATTCCACTGATGCAACCACAACATGTAACATTGGATATATATAGTCCTATAGATCCTCGAATGCAGATATGGGTAGAACACATGGGTCGGCATGCAGGCCAATTGACCGTTGTGTTCTCGACTGCATTCTTTTCCTAGTTCCGGTGACAGATCGTCGCCATCAATGAATATGCATACGTAGGCATCGACTTCCGAGGAGATCCAGATCTAGTATTACCAGAAGGCGCTCAGTGGGGTGCAATGGGTAAGAATGATTCGACCATGTTTTTTTATTTTTATAAGGTTTATACAATGTTTTGTTGTTTTGATTTCTTTCTAAAACTAAACTAAATGTTTAATGTAATGCAGATATTGGTCGCGTTCAACTAGTAGAGGAACCAGAGCACGAGGCAGATGCGCCAGCAGAGAGGGCTATCGGGAGAGCAGTGCTTCAGGACCTTGATATGGCTGAGACTCTAGCTAAGCTTCAATAGCACATAGAGGGATTATCCTTCTGGATTCCAGATTTCCGGCTCAAAGAGTTACCCATGCGACTACAGCGACACACTATTGGGGTTCCTAACCATTGGATGCGGTTTCTTCGTAGGATTTCTAGATTTATAGCGTGCTACCATGAGCACCACTAGTTTACTTGTGATTTTTTGCATACATTTTGAGGTCAGATGACCAACATGCCTTGGGAAATTTTTTTGTAAAAACCTATAACTATATATCTATGTGTTTTTTGAGTTTTTCCTATGTTTAATGCGCAATCCAATTCAATGATGTGAATTTTTTCTTTATCTATGTCGCAAATTTCTGTCTAAAACTTGATTAGATAATGAATCAGTTAAAGTGTTCAGATTTCTAGAAATGTGTTGATATTGAATGAAATCAAAATGTCTCTAAAAAATTCGAACTCTTAGGAACAATCTAAGAAGTGTTGGATTTCTAACAGAATAAATACTAGTAAGTTGTAGTACCACAAGTTGTGAGTCTAACCTTATGATTATGCGGTTAATACCAAATGAAATGGCATCAGAGAGAAGTTCGATCAAAGTGTTATACTCAGCGATATTTTTCGTCGATCTACTGATACAAATCCCTTGAAAACTCACTAACTCGCCGTTTAGATAGAAAATGGCCCACGCTGTAGAGGATAGATTCTGCAGCGTGACACATTCTACGGTGCTAGCTCTACAAACCAAGTTCTCAATTGAAAATTCTCCAGCATTTCTCTACTCAAATTATTCCTTCTCAAACACTTAGATCTGTGTTCAATTTATAGATGAATTGTAGGTTGTTTTGAAATCAATAGCTTTCCAAAAATAGGCAATACATGTTTCCATTCATGTAGATGTCAAATCGACACTTGGATTTGAAGCTTGACACATGTGAACTCTTCTAGAAGGCACTAGCCAAGTGGAGATTCTGGAACAATGAGAATTTCTCTCCCAATGTGACCAACGCACCTGTGAATGTTGGGAAGTGCTTTGCAGAGCAGCCTTGCATGGGGATACCTACATATGCAATGCACTTAGGCCCCTTAGAGCCTGTGTTGGTGAGCTCCCATATGCTATACAATAAGCTTCAAACCATGGAAACCTTTGCTTGATGAAAGTCTTGCTTGATTTATCTTGTTTCTTATCTTAGGGCACGTAGCAACTGAAATAATGGGGAATGATAGACCCTTGATCATTGGTCTTGGAGATGATGCCCAGTTAACTAGGTCATTGGGAATGGTGCCCAAATTGACCTATAACAATTGTAAATTGAATCGATACCACCTCTTGTTATTCTTGAATTGACAATTAAACCACCAAAGGGAGTAATTCATAAATTGACATATAATCCTCGAGCAAGAGCTGCACAAAATTATAATATAGTTGAAGATTTGGCTCAATCCCCTTCAGCTATGTCTGCCCTTGAGGTATTACAAAATTGTCCCTCCCAGAAGCAGGCTTTATTGTCGGCCATTGGTGGAATTGATCCAACTGATTCTAATCTTGTCGTCTTTAATCATCCAGGCTATGTGCCGCAATTACCAGCAAAATTGGCATTCTCCATCCAAGTAAATGTTCTCAATCACCTTGTTCATCGCACTATTATTGATGAGGGAGAATCTACGTGCATTATGTCTCTAAACTGTTGGAAGTCACTTGGCTCACCGCGATTATCGCAATCATCATCGACGTTGAAGGCTTTTGATGGAAGAACATATAAACCTTGTGTTATTATCAATAACCTGCAAGTCGAATTAGGGGGCCAAACAGTAAGTATTGATGTTGAGGTTGTTGACGGACCCCTTGACTATAATATTTTACTTGGAAGACCATGGGTATATGCAATGACTGCCATTGTTTCTACATACTTTAGAATGATTTCCTTTCCACATAAAGGTACAATCACAGTCATTAATCAATTATCCTTTTTCTCCTCCACTTTGCAATTAGTGGAAGCATTCTGTATATTCACTTACCCCAACTAGAAATCCAGAACATTGGTGTATGACTCTTAAATTATTCCACTCTTATGGGAACCTTTGCATTACCGCCGCCCGTAATGTCGGCAGAAATTGCAAGCATAGAGACCTGCTACTTGATCTCTTCCACTCTATCTAGCTTAAGGAATAGTAAGGGTGATTCCGACATTTCTACATTGGACGACGTTTTTCCGCTCAGCCCTATTGAGCTACAATATCAATCAATCTATTTGGCTTGGGTATCCAAAATCAGCGTCGCCGAATATTTGGGTTGATCATTCATTAGATTTTGGTACTCCATCTGATCCATTTTCCTCAAAATTTTTGACAGATGAAAATATTTTGGAAGCTATGATGGTAGAAGGAGAACCATGGGAAGATTATCATCATGGTTCCCATCTTCTAGATTATGAAGAAAATAATCTTAGTGAACTATATCACCCATCCATTCAAAATTTCTTTTCGAATTCTTTTCCGATTAATGCAATTGAATCTGAGCGAATTTTATCAAATATTGAAGAAACGATTTCTATCGATATTTTGACTAAACCTGGCGTTGTAGAAAATATTCATGTCGGTGTATCTTGTTCTCCATCAAAACTTGATTCATATTTCTCTCTTTTTTGTGAATTTTGTGACCTATTCGCTTGGTCTTACGAGGAAATTCCAGGCGTATATACTAGTATAGTTGAACACACTATTAATATGTATCCTGATGTCAAACCAGTGCGTTAACGGCTTCGTCTTGTTCATCCAAAGAAAGCCGCTGCCATCAAAGCATAAGTTGAAAAAAATTTGCATGCTGGTTTCATTTACCCTATTCCGCTAACTGAGTGGGTTTCCAATATTGTTCCTGTTATAAAAAAACAAGGAACCATTAGATTTTGCGTCGATTATCGGGATGTCAATCAAGCTTGTCCAAAAGACAACTATCCTACTCCCTTTATCGACCAAATTATTGATGATTGTGTTGGATGTGAAATATTTTCGTTCATGGATGGATTTTCCTGCTACAATCAAATCAATATCTGCCTAGATGACCAACATAAGAAAACATTCATCTATCCCTCGGGCACATTCTCATATAGGAAACTTTTGTTTGGTTTAAAGAATGTTGGGACAACTTTTTAGAGAGCAATAGATTATGCTTTAAACGACATCAATCACATTGTTCAACCATATCTAGATGATTTACCAGTGCATTCACGAAATCAGACTGATCACCAAATGCATTTGAAAGCCATTTTCTTACGCTGCCGACACTACAAGATATGCCTCAATCCGCACAAATGTGTGTTTTTTGTTGGTTCTGGTCAATTTCTCGGATTCGTAGTCTCAAAAGAAGGAATTAGAATAGACCCACTAAAGGTACATCCCATTATTGATTTTCCTGCACCATCAAACCTACTTCACGTACAGAAACTTCAAGGAAAGGTTAACTTCCTGAGAAGGTTCATTCCAAACTACACCGAAATGGCTAAAGGATTTACTTGATTATTAAAAAAAGGAGTTCCCTTCCATTGGGACCAAGTTGCACAAGCTTCTTTTGATGTTGTCAAGGACCATATTGACCGAGCGTCATTAATGTATCCTCCTAAATATCAAAATGATTATTTCCTATATATCGCCACGGCTGAAACGACCATCCCTATGGTTTTGGTCCAAGTAGAAGATGGAATTGAACATCGGATCTATTATTTGAGTCATAATCTCAATGATACGAAAGTTAAGTACTCATACGTAGAAAATCTTGCCTCGGCATCCGTTCAAGCTGTCCAAAGATTTTTCCATTATATCTTGCTCCAAAAAACAACAAGAGTTTTGGATTGCAACCCCATGACTTACATATTATCACGTCAATTGCTAGGGGGGAAATATTCAAAATGGATTGTCATTTTGCAGGAATTTGATTTGGAATTCATCAAATCCAAGTCAAAGAAGTCTTTAGTTTTGGCCGAGCTTCTCTGTGACCTTCCCTATGACAGTAATGAAACTACATCAAAACCATCTATTCCAGACGAGTCTCTGTTTCTGATTGGATCATATGATCCCTGGTATGGAGATTTCATCATTTATCTCCAAACCCAAAAATTTTGACCTAATACCTCTTGCTCTGATCAGCAATGTATTCGATACCAAACCAAAGATTATATGATCGTCGAAGATACACTTTATCATCGTGGTGTCGATAACATTTTAAGGATGTACCTGACTCATGAGGAGGCCGAAAAAGTGTTAAATGATTGTCATGTTGGGGCTTGTGCTGGACATTTATCTAGATATGCTACCGCGCAGAAGATACTCCACGCCGGTTAATTTTGGCCTACTATTTTTCGAGATTGTATCCTCGCATTCAGAAGTTGTCATGCATGCCATATTTTTTACCATAAAATCTACAAACCGCCAACGCCAATGCATCTTGTTGTCTCTACTAGACCATTTACAAAATGGGGTATTGAATTCATGACCTGTAACCCTCCTTCATCCGGGGGGCATGGTTATATTATTGTCGCAGTCAACTATTTTACCAAATGGTCCGAAGCGATGCCTACATTCAACAACACAGGACATACAGCTGCATTGTTTTTCTTTAACCACGTTATTGCACAGTTTGGGGTCCCACAGGCTATAGTTACGGATCATGCGAAGCATTTTCGCAACCATATGATGTCTAAATTGACAGCCAGGTTAGGATTGTCACATGATAATTCTACTCCTTATTATCCACAATCAAATGGACAATTTGAGCCTATTAACAAAATTCTTAAATGAATGCTTCAACGAATGATAGGAGTCCGTAAAAGGAATTAGCACTTGATCCTGTACTCCACCTTGTGGGCGTATCGAACCTCGGTGAGAAACGCAACTGGATTTACTCCTTTTCAATTGGTGTATGGTCTGGAAGCTATCTTACCAATCCAATGTGAAATATCATCGTTAAAATTCACGATAGACTTGTTACCTAACACCTCAGAAGAAGAAGCATGTCTCCTTAACCTCATCCATCTAGATGAAACGCACCGTGAAGCCCAATTGGCCAATGAAGCGCATAAGAGACGTATATTAAAGGCGCAATATGACAAAAATGTCCAGCCTAGGATCTACTTAGAGGGCGACTTGGTCCTTCTTTATGATCAAGAAGCTGATGTAATAGGTACAGGGAAATTCGAACCATTAAGGCATGGCCCCTATATTGTCAAAAGAGTTCTTGCTAAAGGTGCCTACGAGTTAGTTGATTACGATGGAATTCCATTGGCATAGCCTAGAAATGGGTTGTATTTGAAACATTACTATGATTAATCATGAGCGTAGTAATTTTTTGTATTATATTGTTTATATGCTATTGATTTGCATTCATTATCTTAATTTGTTTTTTAGAGTTTTATTGACGTTAGTAATCCGCTTTACATTTTATGGCAGATGTCTGAATCTTCAAAACCATTTGTTGGATATGTTGATGGTACTATTCGTAGTACGCAGAATCTATCCTCTGCAGCGTGGGCCATTTTCGCTCCGAACGACGTGTTAGTGAGTTTTCAAGGGATTTTTATCAGTAGATCGACGAAAAATATCGTTGAGTATAGCACGTTGATCGAACTTCTCTATGATGCCATTTCATTTGGTATTAACCGCATAATCATAAGGTTAGACTCACAACTTGTGGTACTACAACTTACTAGTATTTATTTTGTTATAAATCCAACACTTCTTAGATTGTTCCTAAGAGTTCGACTTTTGGAGAGACATTTTGATTTCATTCAATATCAACACATTTCCAGAAATCTAAACACTTTAACTAATTCATTATATAATCAATTTTTAGACATACATTTGCGACATAGATAAAAAAAACATTCACATCATTGAATTGGATTGCGCATTAAACATAGGAAAAAATCTGAAAACACATAGATAGGTAGTTATATGTTTTTACAAAATTTGTGCCCAAGACACGTTGGTCATCTGAGCTCAAAATTTATGCAAAAATTCACAAGTAAACTAGTGGTGGTCAAGGTAACACGCTATAGATCTAGCAATCCTACAGAGCAACTGCATCCAATGGCTAGGAACCCCAATAGTGTGTCGTTGCAGTCGCATGGGTAAACTCTTCGAGCCGGTGATCCAGAATCCTAAAGGTTAATCCCTCTATGTGCTGCTGAAGCTTAGCTATATTCTCAGCCATATCAAGGTCCTGAAGGACTGCTCTCCCGACAGCCTTCTCTGTTGGCGCATCTGCCTCACGCTCTGGTTCCTCTACTGGTTTAATGCGACCAATATCTGCATTACATCAAAAATTTAGTTTAGTCTTGGAAAGAAATAAAAACACAAAAACATTGCATAAACCTTAGGAAAATAAAAAAACATGGGCGAATCATTCTTACCCATTGCACCCCACTGAGCGCCTTCTGATAATACTAGATCTTGATCTCCAAGGAAGTCGACACCTGCATATGCATACTCATCGATGGCAACGATCTGTCGTCGGAACCAGGCGAAGAATGCAGTCGAGAACACAACAGTCGATTGGCCTGCATGCCGACCCATGAGTTCTACCCATATCTGCATTCAAGGATTTCTAGGACTAGATATATCCAATGTTACATGTTGTGGCTGCATCAGTGGAATCCTTTCCAAAGTGAAGGAGATGAGGATGGAACCATAATTGAAACTTTTTCTTCCTTCCTCCCGGATGTTTATTTTTCCATGTTTTCTAGGTTCTGACCCTGGATAGCAATACTGCATAACATAATCCCTCACTGTCTCTCCTCCAACGATAGACCCTGTGAGAGAAATGGGGAAACCTCTCCTTGAAAAACCTATGAGAAAATACACATCCTCAACTGTTATGGATAACACTTTATTTTTTATGTGAAATGCCTCTATCGCCGGATCCCATGCTCGAACAAGGAACTCTAGGAGTTCTATTTTTTCCCTCATTCCCGACAATTTAAAGTACTTAAGCAACCCACAATCTCTTAAGGCTCTTACAGTACCCAAATCATTCAAGGAAATCATATATTTTTCTTCATGTTCTCTCTCTCTCCATGTAATCATCATTATAATCTGATGGAAACTTGAAAATCAACCATAAGAACCATTAGATACCATTCATTGCAAAAAACTATGCAAATTTTGGACACAACATGAAAACAAAAAACTTCAACTATGGCCAACGCACTCCCTGGGCTGAGACAGTGCGTTGCACATGCAGGTACACTTCACTGTACCTGCTATGTAACGCAGGTTTCGACATTCAGGGGTGCGTTGCCCTCATTTTAGGCAGAATTTACCCTAGGGGGGCCTCAAAACCCTAAAAAAACGCAAGGAATGGTAATGAAAGGAATACTGAAAGAAAGAGGAGGTTCATGGCACTAACCTGGATCAAACTGCAATGAAATCCGTCCATAGAAATGACCACAATCAATGACTGAAGTTCGGGGGAAACGTCAGGTTCAGAGCTGCAAAATGAAAATGGTAACTATGGAATGGTAAAAATGAATAGTGAAACTAATTTTTATAGTCATTTAATTGTTTTCAAGTTAAATTTATTGCTATGACTATAGTTTTACTATGTTTTTATCATGAAACAGGTATTTTTAATCCATTTGAAGTTGTTCTGAACAGGAAATACAACTGATGAACAGATTAGTCGTACAGATTTATTCAAAGAATGACTTGACCACAAAGCATACTTTTTCTCCTTATTTTTCGAGCTTTGTTAAAAACAAAAAAGGATTTGAAGAACACTTTTATCTCTTTTTCAAGCTTCGATAACAGCGAAAAAGGAACCCCTGGAGTCTTCTTTCAACTCTTTTTAGACTCCGATAATGTGAAAATATTGCCGAGCACTTGTCATTTCGAGCTCGTTAAAGTAAATGAATTTATGTCTACTCAGTATAAGTTTAACCATTTTCCGGACTGAGATGGATTATTTACGAAAAAGGAATACCTTGGTTAAACATGACCAAAGAGGTTCTCTCAGATATAATTTTACACTTTTTTAGATCTGAGTGACAAATTTATGAAAAATTACTTTTGGAGTTCTCTTTTGTCCTCTTTTTCAGACTCTCTAAATATGAAAAAGGACTGGGCTATCACTGTCGTTAAGCTCGTTAAAACATAAAATAACGACGATCTTGTCAATCATGGCAAGAATTGAGTTTCATTCATCACTAGACTCATTAAATTATTAAATAGCGATACTTTATTCGCCCGAAGGGTTGAATTATAGATCAAGAAAATTTTATCCTCCTCAAGCTTGTTAAAAAATAAAGAGGTATTGGTCGACAAATGACTAGGGAAAATTTTGGAAAAGCAAGTAAAGTTTCTTTTTGTTAGCAAGTCGCTCTTGAACATGAAACTTCTTTTACTCCATGTCTGTGACTGTTTGGGTTGGGTAATCATCTTGACGGTTCATTCACACCTATGTTTCATCATACCTTCACTTCAGATTTGGGTCAATGCTACAAACTCATCACAGTTTCGCCAATATGTTCAAGAGAAGTCATCTAGTGATTAAAAACTCATCCATCTGCAATACTCATAAACCTTAATTTTCATGACCATCATCCCTGAAAATTGCTATATCAAGTCATACCCTTGTCTCTGAAATCAGTAACTCTAGTTTTGCAATAAAGTGACTTCCTGTCGACAACAAATCAATATCCAAGAAGTTCACTTATAAACATCAGATTCCAGTACCATGAGGCTTGTTACAGCATCGACAAGATCCTCACTTCCGGACCTTTGGCCAAAAGATTTTGTTTGGTGTTCGACATCAAGTAATCTATTCACGCCTTACAAAATGTACTGCAGTACCTTGAGGACCATTTTCATTAATGGTGGTTCTCTCGCATTTGTTAAAAGCTCACATCATTGGCTGGTAATCAAGCGATGTCTTTCCATGTTCGACGACAAATCATATATTCGCATGGCTATACTTGTACCCGAATGATCGAGTGAACGAGATAAGAAGATCCTAGTTCTAGTTTCATCCATCTGGGCTGCGATTTCAGGATTTTTGTACACATCATCTGTACAGTGACCTTACATATAGATTGTCATCCAAACATGCGCCTATATCTGTAGGCGTGTCTACATCTAGGCAACATTCCAATGTAGACGACTTTCTGAATTATGTACATGTTATTAGATTGTTTTATGAGCTGAACATGGGAATGCCTACCCTCGGCAATTATGATCAATAGAGGATATATCATGATGAAATGTATTGTAATATTTGTACGGTGTTATTCGCTTAATTGCCATGTACTCATCACGGTGTAAAGAATCTCCACGATCAAATTTTGTTATTATTTGAGTCTATTAGCACAGGGAAATTGTTATAGGTCAATTTGGGCACAATTCCCAATGACCTAGTTAATGGGGCATCATCCAAGACCAATTATCAAGGTTCTATAATTCCCTGTCATTTCATTCCCTGTCATTTCGATTTGCTACATGCCCTATTCATTTGCTACATGCCTAAGACAAGAAAGAATACAAATCAGCCAAGACTTTCATCAAGCAGTTCTCCCATGGTTTGAAGCTTATTGCATAATGTGAGAGCTCACCAACGCGGCTCCTAATGGGCTAAGTGCGTTGCATGTCTTGAGGTAACATGCAAAGTTTGCTATGCAAAGCACTTCTTGACATTCACGGGTGCATTGGTCATTGGGGGAACAAAATTCTCATTGTTCTGGAATCTCCACTTGGCCAGTGCCTTCTAGAAGAGTTCACATGTGTCAAGCTTCGGATCCAAGTGTCCATTTGACATCTACATGAATGGAAACATGTCTTGCCTATTTTTGGAAAGCTATTGCTTGTAAAAAAACCTACAGTTCATCTATAAATTGAACACAGATCTAAGTGTTTGAGAAGGAATAATTTGAGTAGATAAATGCTGAAGAATTTTCAATTGAGAGCTTGGTTTGTAGAGCTACTGCTGGAGAGATTTATGCTGTGATGAGACTTGGAAACTTTGCTGGAAGGTCACTTAAAATCAGTCACTAGGTTGTAACCTCTCCTTCTATCATCAATAAAGAGTACTTCATGTTTTTCCCTATATGCATCTATGTTAACTTTGATTTTCCATATTGTAAGATCTTGGTTGATGAATGTAGTTTATGCTTAACTGATTTATCTAACTAGCTTGAATATATATCTATATTATTTCATCTTCTATTGTTTCAGTGTTCTTTCTTGCAGGAAGAATTCAGCCAACAAACCGCTTGAATTTGAAGCTGTAGCAAAATCGACAGAAGGAGTCATTTGGAAGCGACTGAAACAAGTAAGCCTCCAATCCTCTCTGTATATCTATTCTGAGTTAGAAGAAATGGTAGTATAGTCTTTCACCTATTGTTCTAGATTAACACCTGTCTAGGGAAGCGTAATTTATCCGTAGATTACAAATCTGGCCCAACAAACTGGCGACTCCACTGGGGATAATTTCTCTTAGTTTTAGGTGTTTTAGTCTCTGATTTGCTTTGATTATCCACCCAGTAGCTGTTACACATAAATATTAGACTTTTTCAGACTTTAATTTGCAAAGACAGTGAGCCAAACAGTAGTATTTTTCCTTGCCTACTGCGCCCAACGCACCCTTAGTCAAGGCACAGTGATTTGCAGAGCACTGTCTCCCTTCCAAGGCTGCATTGCAGAGCACTGTCTCCCCTTGGAGACTGTGTTGGCTCCTGAAAAGGACCAAATTCCCTTAAAATTGACTTTGCAAATTGCTTCAGTTATGTTTGTTGCTGTGTTCTAAAAATTTTGATGCTCAATTGACCAGTGTCTCCATATACTTCTTCCTCCTTTGGCTAAAAATTTGTTGAATGTTTGTTTAGAAAATTTTTTCTTTATCATTGACAAGTTGATTTCAAAGTATTTTTTATGGTCGCATTAAGAATCATTTTCTTTCGAAATAGGAAATTGTCGTAAAATCTTCATTTCCTTGATAGGAGAAATTGTTGTTGAGATCCTCATTTTTCCTTCAAAAGAGAAATTGTTGTTTGTATTCTTCGTTTCTCGAAAGTAAAAATCATTTCAATTATTGATCTAGTGCACCTAGTTTCTTTTCTGCATTCATAACATTAAGGAAACTGAAAAGAAAAACTTGCATTTGCATATAGGATTGTGTGTTTTTTGTAAAAGGAACATTAGGAAATCTAAATTTAGTTTGTGATTCATTGATTTTGTTTTTTTTCATTGATTTTTTTTCTCACAAATTATTTTCTCTTTTTCAAACAAACTAGCGCTCTCTTCCCTTAGTAGCTAGGTCCTTCATTGAAAAAGCTGAAAGTGAAAGTTTGTTTATCATTCCTAGCTTTCATTTTAGGAATTTCATATACATCCTCGTGGTGAACCTGAAAGGCAAATTTTTAAACAAGATCAACATAAAATAAATCTCAATTTACTTAACAACGCATTGGAACCTTAACGATAACATTTATAACGTCTAGGCTAGAGACGTCTTTCGGCATCATAAAACAAAACAGTTGTCGTTAACTTTTCTGTGATACATTCCGAGTGTGATACCTCACTCTACGTACATAAGTATATCGTAGCTCTTCCACATACTCTCGGGTATATCGAGCGGTGCTATAGTACAATAAGTATAAAGGGGTGCTCTCACTGTGCGGTTTCGCATCAGACATCGCTATTACAAATTTGGGCCTCCACGTACCTTCGGGTATATTTGGGAGGACAAATTTTAGGTGTTATCCATCCATATTGAACTGATTTGGTCACCCTGAAATTGTGATACACCGAACACAGCATTCGGGGATATTACCTTCCCGTACTTCTTGGTTCACGAGGAGGTATTCTGTAGTTCACAGTTTCTTGGTAAACCCTTTTGCCTAGCATTACCCTCTTTTTGTTTGTTTGTTTTTTGGTTAAAATAAATCAGTAATCATGGAAGAACAAAATCCTACCCCCCGTCGTTCATGTAGATTAGCTTTAAAACCACCTTTACCACCGGAATTTACTTCTGGTAAGCGAAGGCAATCACGATCTATCAAATCAAGTACAATTTGTACCTCTAGAAAAACATCATCATTTAAACCAGAGTTAGCTCAAATTGTTTCCACACATCCCGGTTCATTTATTGTTGTTGAAAAGGAGTCTTCACAGCTACCCGCGGTCACGGTCCATTCAATCGCTGAGACCATACCTCCTGGACCCAACCTTGTTCAATCACAAATTGATCCAGATCTTGTCTCTTCTTTGCCAGAAAATCTGAATCCTGAACAACTGGAAGTTGTTCCTACCTTGGTCACTCCAAAAATATCTGTAGCCATTGAAACTCCTATATCACACAGTCAACCATCTGAAATATATTTCGGGCCTGACGGTGAAGTTATTCCTCCTGGTTTAATTGCGATTGAATAAATACCACAACCTGATACACCTTTAATTCCAACCCATTTTGGGGGAGACCTTTACCTATACCAGTCTTTTCCTCAATCGTTTCCATCTTATTTTGTTGATCCCATTGCGATTCAATCTCCCGTTGATTTCGGAGAGAATACATTTGGTTATACAACCATGCCTCAACTAATATCTTCGGTTGGGTATGCTATTCCAATTACATCAGCTCCTACCCTCGCTACTCCGTCGATGTTCACAACGTCACCATAGTCATATTTTCACGGTGGCCCTTCGGTCCCAACAGGTTACAAATCATTATCTGGCACATTCTCTGGTACATCTTCAAGACCATGGTCTTTGCCAATGTCATCATTTGGTGTTTTAACTGGTAGTCCTATAGTCAGTACTAAATGACTTGATACATTACACACATCATTAGGGTAATATCAATTCAGTCCTTATGGGTCAATTCCTTCAAGTACCATATCAACTAGACTCCCAGCATTCAAGGACCAATATTTTTCGTCTTATTATCGTCCTTATTCTGGGGGGCAACCTTTTGTCACCCAATATGACAGTACTTAGTCACATTTTGGTCAAACTAATGTTGACATGAATGTTTGTCAATGGCAGCGCACTCTGCCTATCCAACCACAAACAGTTGTACATTCGTATCAACCAATTCAACCTGTTACACCCACTTCAATACCATTTGTCAATACATCTATATCTCAGTTACAGAATCAAAATATTGTACATCAACCTTATCAGGAAATTTCTTCGACTTGATATCATCAAATGTTGGGTCAACAGACTCAAAATCCTTTGGTTAATTTACAACAACCTGTATCAGGGGTCATTTATTCACAAGTTGGTGTACCATTTTATGGGATGTCACAAACGCAACCTGGTTATACATATCAACTTAATCCAACTTATACTAATTTGGGTTATAACATTGGTGGAAATAACCCTTGGCAACCACAGGCACAAATGCCTCAAACTTCATTTCAACAAGTATCATATCTAGGTTTTGGTCAACAGAATTCTCAAACGTTTGCTATGCAAAACAACCCCTATCTGGGTTACCAGCAACAAATTCCATATGTCGGTGCTCAAAGACCTGTTTCCCAAGAAATTCCATCTTATCCTGGCTATGCTCAACCTGACCTTAATAGACAGTTTCCTTTTGTTGCAACCTTGGAATTACCAGATTTAAACCGGTTAACCAATGATCCTATCAATTATGATCATTGGTGGCCAGTGATACCTCATAAATTACCCTCAGATATTGCTAAATTCAATGGAAACCCTGGAGGAGATCCATCAACTCATGTTATCACTTATCATTTATGGTGTTCATCAAATTCCCTAAATGATGATTCTGTTCGATTACGTCTTTTCCAGCGAACGCTCACAGGTCTGGCTGCTAAATGGTACATTGAATTACCTAGAGCTTCTTTCGACAATTTCACTACCTTAGCTACTATCTTTTTGACCCATTTCCAGCCACCGATCAGATACTAAACTGGAATGGAACTCTTGACCAACTTCAAACAGAGTAATGCTACTCACATTTCAGATCATATTCATGAGTGGCGTCGCCGTCGACGAATGGTTAAGACATTTGTTCCCGATCAGCTCCTTGTTGAATGGTTCATTAAGTCTCTATTACCATCTATATCTGAGAATGTGGCTAAAGGTGGAATCGTCACAGAATAGCAATTTATCGCTCGTGCCCAATATTTAGACTTGATTTATACACAATCAGGCATACTCTATGAAAAAATTCCAAATGCACCGCGATCTAATTTCAATGTTCCTCCTCAAATAAAGGAGTCTCATGCCAGAGACAGATTGATAGGCACTGCAAACACACACCACCCTACTACATCTGATCCTGTTCCTACTTTCGAAATTAATGCCATGTCATTTGACAAAGGAAAAAGTGACAAGCAAACAGGAAGTAAGAAAAAGGGGAAATCAAAGAAAAAGCAAACTTCTAACCCACAGGAACGATCATCTGATCAACTATCTGAACCATGCATAATCTGTAATGAGGAACACTTTGTTATGGATTGTTCTCACCGTGCTGAAGTCTCAAAAATCATCAAGACTTCTCATGCATCAGTTGTGTTGACAAACCCATTTCCAGATCCGGACACAAATTTGGTTGCTATGGATCCACCTCCTAGTTCCCAAGCGTTAATGTTATCCACTACAAAATATTCACAATATATTTTGGTGTCAACATGGAATAAAGACTATGGTAGTCCAGCCACTGATCAACCTACTACCTCGACAACGAATCCATCTAATGAATCGGTACCACCTCCTGTTATTCCTGAATTGACAATTAAGCCTCCAAAGGGAGTAATTCATAAATTGACATATAATCCTCGAGCAAGAGCTGTAAAAAATTATAATATAGTTGAAGATTTGGATCAATCCCCTTCAGCTATGTCTACTCTTGAGGTATTACAAAATTTTCCCTCCCAGAAGCAGGCTTTATTGTCGGCCATTGGTGGAATTGATCCAACTGATTCTAATCTTGTCGTCTTTAATCATACGGGCTATGCGCGGCAATCACCAGCAGAATTGGCATTCTCCATCCAAGTAAATTTTCTCAATCACCTTGTTCATCGCACTATTATTTATGAGGGAGAATCTATGTGCATTATGTCTCTACATTGTTGGAATTCACTTGGCTCTCCGCGATTATCGCAATCATCAACGACGTTGAAGACTTTTGATGGAAGATAATATAAACGTTGTGGTATTATCAATAACCTGCAAGTCGAATTAGGGGGCAAAAGAGTAAGTATTGATGTTGAGGTTGTTAACAGACCCCTTGACTATAATATTTTACTCAGAAGACCATGGGTATATGTGATGACTACCATTGTTTCTACATACATTATAATGATTTCCTTTCCACATAAAGGTACAATCACAGTCATTAATCAACTATCCTTTTTTGCATGTGCTTCACAGTTAACTGGAAGCGTTCCGTATGTTGATCATGTTAGCCCCCTATTAATTTTTGACAAGAAAATAGGGGGTCAAACTGTCTCTGAGCTTTCAAGGAAAGCATTCTTGCTAAAAATACATCATCCTTGAAGTCCCTTTATGCCCTTTTCCCTTTGATGAATCCCCACTATTGTTCCCAGTTAAAAACCTCTATGTTTCTGTGAAGAAGAATGCCCAAAAAGGCCTCCTTTTCCCTCTTATTTCATTCCCTCTAAGCCTCTGTTTTCATCATTTTTCCTCCCCCTTACCGTTACCCCTTGATTGGCCTTTAAATGCATTAAAAACGGGCCAAAAACCCACTTTCCCCCTTATGACAGGCTAAGCCCCTTTAAGGCCAGCCCCTTAGCCACTTCCCCATATGCCCCGAGTGCTAAGACCAACTTTCGGGAGGCGTGTTTCTGTGTTATACGAAAAAATCCCGGTGCGATTCGAGTTTGGTCATTTGGCCTCCGCTAAGATCTGAGCCGTCGATCTTTGTAAGATCCGACGGTCAGCGCTAGTTCCGCTGTGCACCCGTTGCCCCGGTCCATCCACTCTTCCGATTTCATCAAAGTCGTCGATCTATCTCCAAATCGGACGACGGTCATTTAATCGCATCCCCGCTCCAATTGCAATCGGAACTTCTTGCTATGCCACCCCTCCGTCCCTTCCGATTGCGATCCCTCGATCTGATCCTAACCGTTCATCCGTTTGGATCCGACGGTCCAAATTTATCCTGCTCCGCTCCCTTGTCCCCGTCCTATTTTCCCTTCCAATTGAGCCTCCACCATTGATCTATCACTCTGATCCAACGGCCATCGCATAATCACAACATCGCTCCCATCGCAATCACAAAGGTTTCACTTTGTCACCCCCGTGCCCCGATTGCGATCCTCTGATTTCATCATGTATGTCCGTTGATCCAAGATCGAGGGCCCACATTGCATCGCGTCTCCACTGTAATTCTCCCATCGGGCTTCCCTATTAACCTCATCGGACAATCACCACCGTTGATGGCCTCCTGCGATCCGACGGCTCGTAGTTAATCGCCCTCCACCCACGCCGAGTCCCACCACCTAATATGTCTGACTTTCATTTGTTTTCATTGATTCTCTGTGTATTCACTTAAGCATTAGAATTTGGAATTTTAACACTAAAGTGTTAGTTATTTCGCCCATTTGACTATTAACCCCTCCGTCCGTTGATCTTTGCCTGTTCCTCTGATCAGACGGTCTGCGACCTCTCCCCCCACCAAAACCTCCATCAATCACCCGTCTCTCACCACTTTGCAGAATTTTTCCCGTTTCCATAGTTGCACCACCGTTCCTCCACAGGCCTCCACATAAATTCTTCCGCCACCGCCTTGGATTGTTTGACAAGTTATTTCATTGTGCAGGGTTAACAAAGTGAGATTGCACTCTGCCTCTACAGTCATGGCCACTGTGGCTGAAAGTGCAGAGAGGCCATTACAGCAGCGGCCAAGTGAAGCAGCAGAAAGAGATTTAAGGGATTTGGACCTATTAATTGAATATTTAGAGCCTAATCCTATATTCAAAGGATAAAGACGCATTTTGAAGACCCAAAGAGCACACGCAACAGCCATATCTGCGTTTGAATACCTGCGAGACGTTTTTCTCCAGGCAGTACATCTTCCCATTAAAGCCTCCATGCCTACTCGAGCCCAGAAATAGTCAATTACGCTGATAGAAGCCTCTTAAAGACTGTCAGAATTAGCAGTTATGGATTATGGAGGCCCGCGGATTTCATACTCAGTTCATCAATTCCAGAAGGCAGAACAAAGAGTTTTACAACCAGAAAGGACTTCAAGAACACATCCGAGGTCAATCTCGACCTGATAGAGATCTCTGAACCAGACTATAGAGTACATGCAGCACTACAGAGCCATTAAATAGTATGGGCGTGAACACTTCCACCATCCTGTCTTAATGAAACAAATTAAATGAAACATCTACTCCCGCTATCACTCATTCTCCTATAAGAACCCCCAAGAACAGATTGTAAAGGGTTCCAAATTTTTAGAAAATTAGGCAGTAAGAGAATTTTGTATGCATTTTTGTCGAACTTTTATATGAATGCACAGAGCTCGTTGGGTTTCAGTGAGGAGGAGTTCCATCTTTAATGAGGATTCTTGTCTTTGGTGTCTCACAGTTTGTAACTTCTCCCTTTATGTGTTAGTTTAATTGTTCATTTCGTTTCATCCGCCTTTCTTGTATCATGTTCTAGAATGCGAGTGGCTCACTGGTTTTTGGTATGGATTTATCCTAGTTGATACCCATGCTTGAACTATTCAAGCACTTTAAATATGGCTCAGGCATGATATACTGTTTCACTTTTCACTTCAACCATATTTCTTCTATATTAGCTTCTTTGGGAGGTTATTTTTAAAACGCTATTGTCATGTATGGATTCTTAAATTGGTAAGCCCATTACATGGTGATATTGTGTATCTGGATATCATCTCAATGACAGTTAGTATTATCTCAATCTTTCATACGCAGTAATCACCTTCTGATTATTTATTTTTGTGAGGTATTTTCGAACTGGCCCTCTTTATAGTAAGTTGCCTCTGATTTTTCTGATGCATTTATATTAGAATTCCGCACCTTGCCTCTGCAGTATTGCTTTCCCTGCATCCCTTTTCTGAAGGTTTTGGTCCCATTCAAGTTAACCTCCCTATTTACAGGAGATAGCATGAGAGCCTTTGGTTGATAACTCCCCCTGTTATATCACACACTCCTTGCTATACAAGATGTCCTAGGCACTGGTATTTCACAACTCAAGGCTGTCTCTAGGGTCGACAACACCATATATTCACTTACCCCAACTATAAATTCAGAACATTGGTGTAGGACTCTTAAAGGATTCCACTCTTATGGGAACCTTTGCATTACCGCTGCCCGCGATGTCAGCAGAAATTGCAAGCATAGAGACCTGCTACATGATCTCTTCCACTCTATCTAGCTTAAGGAAGAGTACGGGTGATTCTGATATTTCTACGTTGGATTATGTTTTACCGCTCATCCCTATTGAGCTACAATAGCAATCAATCTATTTGGCTTGGGCGGAAAATCAGAAATCAGTGTCGCCGAGTGTTTGGGTTGATCATTCATTAGATTTTGGTACTCCACTTGATTCATTTTCCTCAAAAATTTTGACAGATGAAAATATTTTGGAAGCTATGATGGTAGAAGGATAACCATGGGAATATTATCATCATCATTCCCATCTTCCAAATTATGAATATAATAATCTTAGTGAACTATATCACCCATCCATTCAAACTTTCTTTTCAAATTATTTTCCAATTAATGCAATTGAATCTGAGCGAAATTTATCAAATATTGAAGAAACCATTTCTATCGATATTTCGACTAAACCTGGCATTGTAGTAAATATTCATGTCGATGTATCTTATTCTCCATCAGAACTTGATTCATATCGCTCTCTTTTTCATGAATTTTGTGACGTATTCACTTGGTCTTACGAGGAAATTCCAAGCATAGATACTAGTATAGTTGAACACACTATTAATATGTATCTTGATGTCAAACTGGTGCGTCAACGGCTTCGTCCTATTCATCCAAAGAAAACCGCTGCCATCAAAGCAGAAGTTGAAAAAATTTTGCATGCTGGTTTCAGTTACCCTGTTCCGCTAACTGAGTGGGTTTCCAATATCATTCATTTTATGAAAAAATAAGGAACCATTAGAGTGTGTGTTGATTACCGGGATGTCAATCAGGCTTGTCCAAAATACAACTATCCTACTCCCTTTATCGACCATATTATTGATGATTGTGCTGGATTTGAAATATTTTTATTCATGGATGGATTTTCCTTCTACAATCAAATCAATATCTACCCAGATGACCAAGTTGTGCAAGCTTCTTTTGATATTGTCAAGGACCATCTTGTCTGAGCATCAGTAATTTATCCTCCAAATTATTAAAATGATTATTTCCTATATATCATCGCGGCTGAAACAACCATCGCTATGGTTTTGGTCCAAGTAGAAGATGGAATTGAACATCCGATTTATTATTTGAGTCGTAATCTCAATGATATGGAAATTAAGTACTCGTACATAGAAAATCTTGCCTTGGCAGCTGTTCAACCTGTCCAAAGATTTCGCCATTATATCCTGCTCCGAAAAACAACAATAGTTTCAGATTGCAACCCCATGACTTACATCTTATCACGTCAATTGATGGGGGACAAATATTCAAAATGGATTGTCATTTTGCAGGAATTTGATTTGGAATTCATCAAATCCAAGTCAAAGAAGTCTTTAGTTTTGGTCGAGCTTCTCTGTGACCTTCCCTCTGATAGTAATGCAACTATGTCGGAACCATCTATTCCAGATGAGTCTCTGTTTCTGATCGGATCATCTGATCCTTGGTATGGAGATTTCATCATTTATCTCCAAACCCAAAATTTTCGACCTAATACCTCTCGCTCTGATTAGCGACGTATTCAATACCAAGCCAAAGATTATCTGATCGTCGGCAATACACTTTATCGTCATGGTGTCGATACCATTTTAAGGAGGTGCCTCACTCATGAGGAGGCCAAAAAAGTGTTAAATGATTGTCATGCTGGGGCTTGTGGTGGACATTTATTTGGATATTCTACCGCGCAGAAGATACTCCGCGCCAGTTACTTTTGGCCTACTATTTTTCGAGATTGTATCCTCGCAGTCAGAAGTTGTCATGCATGCCATATTTTTTATCATAAAATCCACAAACTGCCAGCACAAATGCATCCTGTTGTCTCTGCTCGACCATTTACGAAATGGGGTATTGACTTCACAACGTGTAACCCTCCTTTGTCTGGGGGGCATGGTTATATTATTGTCGCAGTCGACTATTTTACCAAATGGGCCGAAGCGATGCCTACATTCAACAACACAGGACAAACAGCTACATTGTTTTTCTTTAACCACGTTATTGAACGGTTTGGGGTCCCACAGGCTATAGTTACGGATCATGGGAAGCATTTTTGCAACCATATGATGTCTAAATTGACAGCCAAGTTAGGATTGTCACATGATAATTCTACTCCTTATTATCCCAAATCAAATGGACAAGTTGTACCTATTAACAAAATTCTTAAACAAATTCTTCAACGAATGATAGGAGTCCGTAAAAGGAATTGGCACTTGATCCTGTACTCCGCCTTGTGGGCGTATCGAACCTCGGTGAGAAACGCGACCAGATTTACTCCTTTTCAATTGGTGTATGGTCTGGAAGCTATCTTATCAATCCAATGTGAAATATCATCGTTAAAACTCGTGATAGACTTGTTACCTGACACCTCAGAAGGAGAAGCGCATCTCCTTAGCCTAATCCATCTAGATGAAATTTGTCGTGAACCCAATTGGCCAACGAAGTGCATAAGAGACGTATAAAGGCGCAATACGACAAAAATTTCCAACCTTGCATCTACTCATAGGGCGACTTGGTCCGTATTTATGAACAAGAAGTTGATGTAATAGGTACAGGGAAATTCAAGCCATTATGGCATGGCCCCTATATTGTCAAAAGAGTTCTTGCTAAGGGTGCCTACGAGTTAGTTGATTACGATGGAATTCCACTGGAAGAGCCTAGAAATGGGTTTTATTTGAAACGTTACTATGCTTAAACATGAGCGTAGTAATTTTTGAATTATATTTTTTATATGTTGTTGATTTGAATTCACTATCTTAATTTTATTTTTAGAGTTTTCTTGACATTAGTAATCCGCTTTACATTTTATGGCAGATGTCTGAATCTTCGGAACCATTTTTTGGATATGCTGATGGTGTTTAATCTTCATAGTTGGATAGGAAGAGTGGGCTACCATTGACAAACATTCATGTCAACATTAGTTTGACCAAAATGTGACTGAGTACTATCGTATTGGGTGACCAAAGGTTTCCCCCCAGCATAAGGAGGATAATAAGACGGAAAATATTGCTCCCCGAATGTTGGGAGTCCAGTTGATATGGTACTTGAAGGAATTGACCCATAAGGACCAACTTGATATTGCCCTGATGATGTGTGTAATGTATCAAGTCATTTAGTACTGACTATAGGACTACTAGTTAAAACACCAAATGATGACATTGGTAAAGACCTTGGTCTTGAAGATGTACCAGAGAAAGTACCAGATAATTATTTGTAACATGTTGGGACCGAAGGGCCACCGTGAAAATATGACTCTGGTGAGGTTTTGAACATCGATGGAGTAGAGAAGGTAGGATCTGACGTAATTGGAACAGCAGACCCAACCGAAGATATTGGTTCAGGCATGGTTGTATAACCAAATGTATTCTCTCCAAAATTAATGGGAGATTGAATGGCAATGGGATCAACAAAAGAATATGGAAACAATTGAGGAAAATACTGGTATAGGTAAAGGTCTCCCCCAAAATGGGTTGGACTTAAAGGTGTATCAGGTTGTGGTATTTCTTCAATCTCAATTAAACCAGGAGGAAGAACTTCACCGTCAGGCCCAAAATATATTTCAGACGGTTGACTGTGTGATATAGGAGTTTCATTGGCTACAGAAATTTTTGGAGTGACCAAGGTAGGAACAACTTCTGGTTGTTCAGGATTCATATTTTCTGGAAAAGAAGAGACAGGATCTCGATCAATTTGTAATTGAACAACGTCGGGTCTAGGAGGTATGGTCTCAGTGATTGAATGGATCGTGACCATGGGTAGCTGTGAATACTCTGTTTCGACAACAGTAAAAAAACCTGGATGTGTGGAAACAATTTGAGCTAACTTTGGTTTAAATGATGATGTTTCGCCAGAGGTACGAATTGTACTTGATTCGGCAAATCGTGATCACCTTCACCTACCAGAAGTAAATTTCGGTGGTAAAGGTGGTTTTACAGCTAATCTACGCGAATGACGGGGGTTAGGATTTTATTATTCCACAATTAATGATTTATTTTAACCAAAAAACAAATAAACAAAAAGAGGGTAATGCTAGGCAAAAGGGTTTACCAAGAAACTGTGAACTGCATAATACCTCTTGGGAACCAAGAAGTACGGGTAGGTAATCTCTCCGAATGTTGTGTTTAGTGTATCAAAATTTCAGGGCAGCTGACTCGGTTCACTATGGATGGATAGCACCTAAAATTTTTCCTCCCAAATATACCCGATGCTACGTGGAGGCCCAAATCCATATTATCGTTGTCTGATGCGAAACCGCACAGTGAGAGCACCCCTTTATACTTATCGTACTGTAGCACCGCCCAATATACCCGAGAATACGTGGACGAGCTACGATATACTTACGTACGTGGAGTGAGGTATCACACTCGGAATGTATTTTATACAAGTTAACGACAACTGTTGTGTTTTATGATGCCGGAACACGTCTCTAGCCTAGACCTTCTAAATGTTATCGTTAAGGTTCCAGTGCGGTGTTAAGTAAATTGAGATTTATTTTATGTTGATCTTGCTTAACAATTTGTATTTCAGGTTCACCACGATGATGTATATGAAATTCCTAAAGTGCAAGCTAAGAATGATAAACAAACTTTCAGCTTTCAGCTTTTTCAATGAAGAACCTAGCTACTAAGGGAAGAGAGCACTAGTTTGTTTGAAAAAGAGAAAATAATTTGTGAGCAAACAAATCAATGAATCACAAACTAAATGTAGATTTCCTAATGTTCCTTTTGCAAAAAACACACAATCCTATATGCAAATGAAAGTTTTTATTTTCAGTTTCCCTAATGTTATGAATGTAGAAAAGAAACTAGGTGCACTAGATCAATAATCGAAATTCTTTTTACTTTCGAGAAACAAAGAATACAAATAACAATTTCTCTTTTGAAGGAAAAATGAGGATTTCAACAACAATTTCTCCTATCAAGGAAATGAAGATTTTACGACAATTTCCTATTTAGAAAGAAAATGATTCTTAATGTGACCATAAAAAATACTTTGAAATCAACTTGTCAATGATAAAGAAAAACTTTTCTAAACAAACATTGAACAAATTTTCAGCCAAAGGAGGAAGAATTATATAGAGACACTAGTCAATTGAGCATCAAACTTTTTAGAACACAGCAGCAAACATAACTGAAGCAATTTTCAAAGTCGATTTTAAGGGAATTTGTTCCTTTTTAGGAGCCAATGCAGTCTCCAAGGAGAGCCAGTGCTTTGCAACGTAGGCTTGGAAGGGAGACAGAGCTCTGCAAAGCACTGTGCCCTGACTAAGGGTGCGTTGGGCGCAGTAGGAAAGGAAAAATACTACTGATTGGCTCACTGTCTTTGCAAATTAAAGTCTAAAAATTTCTAATATTTATGTGTAACAGCTACTGGCTGGATAATCAAAGAAAATCATAGACTAAAACACCTAAAACTAAGAGAAATTCTCCCCAGTGGAGTCGCCAATTTGTTGGGCCAGAATTGTAATCTACGGATAAATTACGCTTCCCTAGACAGGTGTTAATCTAGAACAACATGTGAAAGACTATATTACCATTTCTCCTAACACAGAACAGATATATAGAGAGGATTGGAGGCTTACTTGTTTCAGTCGCTTCCAAATGACTCCTTTTGTCGCTTCTGCTACAGCTTCAAATTCAAGCGGTTCGTTGGTTGAATGCTTCCTGCAAGAAAGAACAATGAAACAGCAGAAGATGCAATAATATAGATATCTATTCAATCTAGTTAGCTAATCAGTTAAGCATAAACTACATTCATCAACCAAGATCTTACAATATGGAAAATCAAAGTTAACATAGATGCATGTAGGGAAAAACAAGAATTACTCTTTATTGATGATAAAAGGAGAGGTTACAACCTAGTGACTGATTTTAAGTGACCTTCCAGCAAAGTTTCCAAGTCTCATCACAGCATAAATCTCTCCAGCATTAGCTCTACAAACCAAGCTCTCAATTGAAAATTCCCCAACATTTCTCTACTCAATTTCTTCCTTCTCAAACACTTATATCTGTGTTCAATTTATAGATGAACTGTAGGTTGTTTTGCAATCAATATCTTTCCAAAAATAGGCAAGACATGTTTCCATTCATGTAGATGTCAAATGTACACTTGGATCTGAATCTTGACACATGTGAACTCTTCTAGAAGGAACTGGCCAAGTGGATATTCTGAAACAATGAGAATTTCACTCCCAATGTGACCAACGCACCTGTGAATGTCGGGAAGTGCTTTGCAGAGCAGCCTTGCATAGGGATACCTGCATATGAAATGCACTTAGGCCCCTTAGTGCCTACATTAGTGAGCTCTCATATGCTATACAATAAGCTTCAAACCATGGAAACCTTTTCTTGATGAAATTATTGCTTGATTTATCTTGTTTCTTGTCTTAGGGCATGTAGCAACTAAAATGATGGGGAATGATAGACCCTTGATCATTGGTCCTAGAGATGATGCCCAGTTAACCAGGTCATTGGGAATGGTGCCCAAATTGACCTATAACAATAGCAGTATTCATACCTTCACATTTTTCTTCAAGCTTCCTCATCAAATTTCTTTTGGTGGTAACTTTCCTAATTTCCAGGATAGTTGATGTTCTTTCATTGATTTTTAGTTCTTCCAATTCCTATCTATTCTTGCTGTTGAGGAAATTGATTAATCTTACAGCCTGTTCTAGTTTATCAGCCAAACCAGCTTGTGTCTTTTGGATTTCTGCTTGGGCTGCCAATAATAACTCTCTTTGCTCAAAAATTACCTAAATTGAAGGCCATACATCATGGATGGCTTCAATTACATTATTCCATAGGTAATTTTTAATGTATGATATTTGATCATTGACAGTTGATTCTTTTTGTAACTTCTTTACCTCTTCACTCAATCCATTGGAATTTTGTTCATGTATTTTAGCATTTATCTGAGTTGGTTTGTTTGTCTTCTCAATATTTTCAATCATCTTTGTCAACCTGTTAATTTCATTTTTCTTCAAAGACATCTCTTCAATTTCTTTCACTAGTTGACTGCTTTCATCTGTAGGTTGCAATGCTGTTGTGAAGGATTCAGTAGTTGAAGTTGTTGAAGAAGTCACTGGCACTACAGTGGCCAATGGTTCTTTGGGTGCCAAATTTTCTCCTAAAGTTGAAGGCACTGCTGCAGTGATGACTGGGATGACTATAGGAATCACTGGTTCTTTTACTGTCTCCTTTTCTTGGACAAGTTGGTCCATTTGTACTTCCATTTCGTTATTCTGAGCTGTTAGTTGAAGTATTAAGCTCATCATTTCATATTTTTCCTTTTGTTCCTGTAATATTTCCTTTTTCTGAGGATGCTCACTTTGAGGAAGTTTGAGCTCTTTCCTCAAGGCAGCTATATCCTCATTTTTCTTCTTTACCAATGCTTCTTCTGCTTTGATGTTTGTAGGATCATATCCTACCTACAATACTAAATCTTATAAGGCTTTTATCCTTAGATCCTTTTCATATAATGAAGATTTATCCATATTTATTTGATCTTGCATATTAGAGATGGTATTTTGAAGCTTATGAGAACTGATAGCTTTTGTTGTGACTGTGGAATACAACATCTCTGAGGTTTGCCTACGAAACTCTATTTGATCTAATTCATGGATTTTGTCTATAGCTACTTCCATATCAACTTTCTTATAGCCAGCAACTGTCTTTGGCACTGATACTGTGGGCTATAATACTGACATAATCAATTTTTTAGCTAAATAATCAAACGCTGATAGGAATCTGTTTTGATTACCTGGTTTTTCATTAAGAACTTAGAATATATTTCAGTTTTGATTTCCTCATTCTTCAACTTGATTTGTTTTTATTTCTCCTTAATATCCAAATCATTTTCCTCAGCTGAATGTGAGGAATAAGCCTCCATACTTTGTTGCCTTTCCATCATCTCTGTATCTTCATTATTTAGTTGTTCTTCATTCTAATTTGGCTCACTGATAACTACAGTAGCTACATTTGTCTCTGGAAAATCAATGTTTGTATTCAAGGGCTCTGTTTCTTCAACATCTATTATTACTTTACCTTTAGCTGATGTATCTAATTTTGGCCTTTTGTTGTAAAACATCTTGAACTTTGTTTCTATTGTAGCCTTTACAGTATAAGCTCCCTCTTCTCTAGTTCTCTTAGTGCATGTCTCTGGATGTTTGGCAATTTCCAAAGTGTGACTAGTATTCCTTTTCTTTACTGCCTCTGTTAAATTGTTTTTAACCCATTCAATTTGATTAGCAAAATTCTCTACTTCTGGTTTTGATTCATGGATAAAGGGTGTCAATTTACATTTTACCCTTAGTTTACTTAAGATCCCTTGTGGATCATAATTCCATGGGAAACTTTCTTCAAATTTATATTCCAGTAGTTGATTTGTTGCTTCCCTTTCTGCATCTCTGTGATTACATATGAATGGCCCAATTTGATTTTTAAGTTTAAATTGGGTTTTTTTCTTTGTTGCCATGAAGTTAATAGAATCATAATTTAGGATCTGCCTGATGTAGTCCAAGGCAAAGATCCTCATTGATGGATGTTTGGGTAACTTGTAAGGCAACAAGTTTGACCCAAAAACTCTGATTTCAGTGAATTTCTCATACAAATACCAGTCACCAACTTTGCTTTGTTCTGATAACTACAATATTTTCTTCATTTCCTCACCTATTCTAGGCTGCTCTGTTTTAGTTAACATGGTGGTCACTGGATGTAAAAATAACTCTGCAAACTCTGAATAACTGAAATTTGTGCCTTCTTTTCTGAGTATGGATGTCCAAAAGATAACAGATAGAGGTTTTCCTTATATATCCAACTTTTGAAGTGAAATTGGAAAGCTCTCTAATTGGAAGAAAAGAAACATGTGGAAAATATAGGAGGTATATCTGAATATTCCTTCCAGCTGTAAATTAGTTAATTGATAGTGAATACTATCAGCAATGAAACCAACATAGTCAAAGATAACTGAGGGCATTGGACATGGAGAAAAGGTGGATAAGAATCCCAATATAGACTCATCAGTGTGCTCATCAATGAAATACCCAAGTATGAAGGAAAGCATGGAGATTACATGCCTTGAACCTTCAGGGAATTTATCAGTTAAATATGGATGGTTTAACTTGGGAATTTCAACATGCAGGGGCATAAAAGTCTAAAAAATCATGAACCTTTTATGGAAATCTAGGCCAATGTATAGCTTAGTGAGGGCTTCAATAGACAAAGGGAATTCTTGGGGGTCTGGTTGAAGCTGCAACATTTGGTTTATTGACTCTGCAGTGATGGTAAATAGGACCTCTTTATTTGCATTCACAATAGCTCTTTGTTTAGGAATATAGTATTGGTGACATAATCTAATAATTTATTGACAAGGGTGAGTCAGAGGGACTACATATTTTGGCAGATTGTATTCCCAAATATGAACTTCTTCATGATCATCTAAATATTTCTCAGAACACCAGTTATGGATATCTAACGGATTGAATTCAACTATGGGATCAATTATTTTGTAGTCAATATCAGCTAGGGGAATGTGTTCAATATCAACACTTGGGGGTTGTAATGGATTGACTATAATTGTAGTATTTGGAGTCATGGAAGGAGTAGGTTTAGGAGCTTTAGAACCTTCAGTTTGCTTACATTCATTTTTTTTGGCATCTTGATTTGCTTCTGCAAGTTTAAACAGTTTGCAGAGGCAATTTTTACTATAGCAAAGGATTAATTGGGAAAATTTGGCAAAATAGAGTCGCTTTTTGGGTTTTCTGCCCAATTAGGTTTATCAAAGAAGTTCTAAGGCTTAAAAACTGGTATAAAACAGAAAACAGGGGTTTTTTGAGTTTTTTGACTGAGAAATGGGGCTAAAAATCTGTTGAGAAAGATTACACAATATTATGGAACCTGCAGAGGATTTCTGGCTTATTTCAGAGCTTGAAATGGACTATTAAACTATGGAAAATTGATAAATTTCCTTGAAAAATTGCACAGTAAACAAATAGGGTTTCTAGGAGAATTTTTCCAAAGTTTGGCCTATTTTCGGGACTTTTTGGGCAATTTCTTTACTCAATTTCTTAATTTAAAATGTTTTTCTTTCTTTAAAAATGGTTTTTCAAATTGGTTGCAGGTTTAAATCTCTGAAAAATTCTTGTTTTAGTGCAGGTATCGGATCTAAAAGGGTTTTTACAGTTCTTGGTCAAATTGATGGCTTCAGCAGCTTATCTAGAGCAAGGTGTAGCTCCTCAACAATCTTCAGGAATTTCAGGGAAATATTTCGTAGGTTTTGGGCATAAAAAATGGCGAAAACAGGCTTTAATAGGTTTATACATTCGGGGAAACAATGCAGAGGTTAAGCGCGCAAGATAAATGAATAAAGGTTTAACCAAAGGTTTTATCAAAACGTATTGATTTGCATTGAATGCAGGTCTTGTCCGGAAAGAGGGCAGTTTCGGAATGCAATGGATGAAAACCGTGAGTGGTTATCACATGGGCTTCAAGTGGTAAGTTGTTTTAACCTCAACGAATGCGAACGAATGAGGGAATGCCACGTAAAGGAGAGAGAAATGGGTAAAACCACCCATTTCACACGGCTTTGGCTTTCGGGCGGTCTTGCATCTTTTCTATGTGATACCATCCTCCAACCGTCAAATCAAGAAGTTTAACGCGAATGACCAGGATTGCTTCAGAAGTTGCGTTGAAATGGGATGTGGGACCGGAATTGGTTATATGCAGTGGAAGGGTTAAAATTTGTTTAAACCTTTGTAATATAGCCGAAGGGTAAATGGTATAAAACATATATGAAATGTTTTGGGCATGGTATAGGCGGGGATCAATATTTGTATTTAAAACCTTTGTGAAATGTTTTTAATAAAACATATGCAGGCGGGTTAATATATATTATATAGTGTTTTAAACCTTTTTCGATGGTTTAAAGACCATAGGGGCGGAATACATGAATAATTATAGTTTTTTAGACCAAAGGGCTTCATAATTTGGGTTTTTTATTTACGCACATGGGATAATAGACTTTGGTCTAAATGTTATAATAGTGGGTTTTTTGGGGGTATTTAGATATAATGGAATTAATAAGTATGGGAGGGTATTTCTTAGGGATTTTAATAAAAGTATGTTAAAGGTTAATATGAAAGGGTGGTGTACTAAAAACAAAATACATATTATCACTAAGTATAGTATAAAATCAAGCATTGATCATCTTTATATTTCTTTCACTAATACTTAGGATAAATGTAATTTTGAGGATTTTTATGAATGCTTTTGAAGGAATGAAGTTAATTATTTGGATTTTTATGTGTCTTTTCTTAGGAAAAAGGAGTTTAAATGTATGAATGAAGGGTAAATGATGATGAATGTGGGTTTAACATAAGAACTTAATATTTTTAACTAACCAATCATCGAGCCTTGGGTCCGATCCCAAAAAAAGTCAGAGAAATGCTCTGAGCATGTTTGACTGATACCTTAGAATACTGAATACTCATAGGGGAGGGGAAATTAGTGATTTTTCCTGATGAAATTTTATTTACATGATTTCTCCACTTCTTTATACCTACCAAACTTTATTTCTAACATTTGTTCTTCATTTTCCAGGTGCATTTAGGCTTGCAACCTTAAAAAATTTTCTTTCAAAGCATAAAACTATCTAAATCTACCTTATTTCATCTGAGGGCTCAGATTAAATTATTGAGCTCCTCATTATTCTCTACCTATCTAATGATTTTTCAAGTTTAAATTTTTTGACAAATCTTTATTCTCTATCTAAAACATGAAATTGAAAGCATGAGAAGTTAATATTAGACTATTTAACTGATCATGGATTATGGCATTTATTGACACTCTACACATAATCATTATTCTTGTAGTAAAAGTAAAAGAAGTGGAATTTCGACTTGCTCACTTTCAGGTCTTATTTATATCTTTTTCTTTTGGGGTCTATATTTTTCTAAGTCCTTTGATTTTTCTTTTAGGAATTTTTACCCTCTTTTTGTCTTTTTATTATTTTTCATTTTTCAAAATATGGGAAAACAACTTGCAGAAAGCAAGGTATGTACATATTTACAATACTATCAAATTCAATTCAAAATTTTATGAACCCTATTATTATAGGACCCTAACAAGAGTTATGAAAACCTAAAAAATGGCATTCGACATCATTTGGCGAAGACAAATTTAATTGAGGGTGGTCGTTCATTTCAACTTAATGTCATTCAAGTCTACAAGCCAGATGAAGGACATTTCAAATATCAAATTAGAAAGCCACACCACTTGCATGTTCACAATTTGAAAACATTTATGAGGTACAACCCTTTTGCACATATAGTTGATTATGTTCTTCTTATTGATCCAAGTCAGGTTCCTAACAAAGAATCATTTGATTAGTCAAAAAAATTTTAATACAAATATTATGTACTTGGGGGAAACCATTTTGTAGAAGCTCAAAGGCAATTAATAGAGGAATATCCCAATAACTCACATTTTGAAACAATGAAATGTATCATTTATGCTAGTTTAACATATGAAAATAAAATTTATTGGCATGGGATCATAATTCAGTTAATGAGTATAGGATATCTATGACATTCATCCAAAGGGTCATATTTATTCATAGTGAATTTGAAGAAAAATGTGGTGGTGATAAGACAAAGGTTGACCATGCATTCTGGAAGGAATGTTGTATTGAAATTGGTTATCAAATCGAAGAAAACATAAGTTCAAAAGGTGGAAAATTAAATTATGAAATATTAAGAGGTATGGATAACATTTTCCAGTTGGAATTTAGAACTGGAGAGATATGTGAATTGATTAATCATATGTTTGAGTCGTGGGAGAACGTTGGCATCAAAAGTCGAAAGGTCAAAAAGTATAAACCATCGATATGTACCAACAATAAATTAGGTCCTGAAATGAAGCTCCTTCCAGAAGATATGACTATCACACCTTGGAGATCAATGCAAGGAGTGAAGGATGAAAAGCTTGTCAAAACAATATTATCTTGTGTAAATTTAGGAGAATTATCAATGGAGGAAATGCCTGAGGAATTTCTAAACTAAGTTTTTTATTTTTACTTTTTTTTGGATCATAACTTTCTGTTAAATATAATATATCATTGTTGGTATTATTTGTTATACATAGCACTATATTAATAGTGTTTACTTCATTTATTTAGTTACAAGGTTTATATGAGAATACAAGAACAAATGGTTAAATTGATGAATGAAGATATTTTGGATGATGTTGTATGCAACTACCCGAATTCAAGTTCTACATCAGTGCTAAAAGTTTTTTATCTTGCATTTAGAAAGGTATGTTCATTCATATATTCATTTCTAATCATATGTATATTATTTTTAATTTATAACTTATACATTTCTTTTGTTTATTTTATTAAAGATGAAGAAGGATGCAAATGGAGCATTGGATAGTTTCAGAAGCTTTATTGAAAAAATAAAAATGGAAAGGATAAGAAAAAAATGTCTTAGTGATGTTGAACTTGATCCCAGTCTTAATAATTTCATTTGGAATGGGTTCCACACTAGCCAATATCAAATAATATCAAGTGATTGTGAATACATTTCAAAAATCATACCTAAAAGGGATTATTCCCTAGTTATTGCCGATATTCCTCATGGTTTCAATATCCCAAACATTGAATATGATAGTGAGCCTTATACTTATCAAGCATTTAGTAAAGTGGTTGTGAGAATTCAATAAGTCACAACATCACCATTTTGGATATTTTTGACATTTCATTCAGACACACAATTGGGGTTGTTATTATCAAGCTTCAGGGGAAAAGCAAAGTCAAGGATGCAACTTACATGGTAAGACGTTGAAATTGTATATTTTATTAATGTTAAAAAAATCATTTATGTACAAGTTAATTGAAATTTTACTATTTCATGTTACAGGCAAAAGCCAAATATCATTTGTGGTGGAAATCAATTAATTATAAGTGACTGTGAGTTCGTTCATGTTGAAAGTTGGACAAAGGATGATAGCTACAAGACTATTCTTTTCAATCAAGTAGATGGAAAGAATCATAGCCAAGTACTGGTCCATGAAATTATTGTTGAAAAACTAACATATGAAGATAAATAAGCAAAAGGAGAGATAGTTAACATATATCAAAAACCACAGCCATTGATTAACTATATTTAGATTTGTGTTCAAATGAAGGTAATTGGGTTTTGGATTTATTTTCGGGCTCAAGTAAGTTTTATTATATAATAATGAATTTCACTATTTTAATTTTAATTTTTTTGTGTTTATACTAATTTATTAAAAAAAATTCTTTTGTACTTGATGATTAGGTACAACAATAGCATGTTTCTTACAAAAAGGAAGAAATTGCATTTCCATTGAAAGGACCCAGTACAATGCAAATTTATTCATCAAAGAATCAATGCTCTTCAATTTCTTCCAGATGAAATGCAAGAAGTTGGTTTGAGAAAAGGGGATTTTAATGAATCTCATGTGGAAAAAAATCAAAAGAGCCTCAACCACCATTAGATGGAATGATTGGAAAGGCATACTTTGGGACGTTCGCAGACATCAAAAATCCATCAAAAGAGGAAAATGATGAAATTGAAGCCAATGATGAAAATATTGTGGAAGAGGACAATAATGAAACTCTTGAAGATGAAGAGTTTGGGTTACATGATATTATTTATTAAATATTAAGTTAAGCTTCCAAATGAAGCTCATTTTTTTTAACTATTCATAAGTTATACTTGTAATGTTTTGAATCTGACATTTTATGAGAAGAAATGAACATTCAATTATTGTTATTATATGTTTAATATTTGTATAATGTGATTTTCACTTCATTTTTATGTGAATCATGTAAGTTTTGAAAAAGATTGTAATTATTATTAACTTTTCACATAAAATTCACAAAAATTGCTAATTTTTATACTTTTTTTGTTAATTTTTTCCTATAAAAATGGTTTATTTGACAAGTCAGTTTTAGCAAAAAATACACAAAATGTGTATATTTTTAGTTATTTCTATATTCAAAATGTGTTGTTTTATGTAAATTGTTAAAAATTCTGATCTTTTAATGGAAATTGTTTCATGTGCAATGAAATATTATTTAACAATATATAATTAGATAGAAGATTGACACTTTAAAATTTTGACCTTTTTTGTTTTTTTGACACTGCAAAAACACAAATATCTCACTACAAAAATAAAATTAAAAGAAAAACAAAGAAAACAAATCCCTGAAAAACACTTAAACAAAATATGTAAGTGAAGAGGAAGAAGTCAAGTACCTCAAAAATTGTTAAATTTAGAAAATAATTATTAGAATTTAATAGATTAGAAAAATTTAAGACAAAAATAAGTCTTCCAAAAAAAGGGGATGATGTTGGCATCAATACTTTTCAAAATCAACATAAAAACACTAACATTTTAAAAATAATGTCTATACTTGGTACATAAGAAAATTTAATGTGTAAAAAACATGTTAAAAACTTATTATGAGTATTCTGAATCAACACCTTTCAAAATCAGACCATTTTTTGCTACTTAAAAAAATCGGGTACTCGTTTCCATTCCCGTTTCAAAGTTTACATTGTTAGTTGGTGTTAGGGGCTTTATATGTTTGATTAATTACCCTTCATTGAAATATCAATCGGGGGTCATCAACTTTTAGTTACAACACAATACTGGTCTAGGCATACTCTCGCTTTTGCTACAAAACTCTATTATTACAAGATATTGTGGCTTTTAAAATTATGTTAAGCTAAATAATTATGAATTGTAATTGATAGGTTTTTCGGTACTGTGATTTAGTATATTCCTAGTATAGAACCTAAGTAATGAAACCTATCAAAGAAATTAAATATTAAATTGACTAAACTAATCACACAATACCTAAAATGAATATCTGAAATCTAAAGACAGGGAAAATGGTTTTAATGCAAGATTGTGTAAAGTACAGATTAGAAAATCCCTAAATTTGAATTCTAAAAGGTTCAAGAAACTAATGTGGCCACATGGAAGAAAATTGTGGAAAAAAATTAAATATATTTTAAGTCATGAAAGAAATATGACTCAAACAAAACTTACATAAAGAAGTTTTACAAAACAGAGACCTTTCCTTAACCTCGAACTACTTATCTAGTCAACCATTCGGTTTAATCGGGTTACCAAAACTACTCAGAAATTTTAATCTATTACTAGAATATATGAATCACACACAACTAAATTCGCTTCATCAATCCATTCATGTGTAGTTAAATTAACAAGAGAATTAATTTTTAATCTACAATATTGACAGGAAAAAGAGTATAACAATTCTATGACAAATGAAAACTAATTATGCACACAAAAATTAAAACTAGTTCACAATTGCTTGACTAAGATGATAGGTGGGCTCTTGACATCGACCTTAGGAAAGTGAGACTAATGCAAAAAACTTAGATACTTTACAATCAATTAATAATAAAAAACCAGCATATCAAGATATTATATTAAAAAGTCTTCAAGAAAATGTATACATCACAGTTCAACTATTCAAATTTTTGGTAAAGTTTAGAAATGCTTTGACAATAATCTCGTTGCTCCACTCCTCCTCCCTTCATTGTATATGTCATTTGAGACCTTATTTATACACAAAATTCATTGAGGAAGGATAGAATCTAATCCCCTATACTCAGAAAACAAATTTACAACTTTAGAGGAAAATCTCAGAAATCTGATTTTTTTTTTATACAAATTGGTGTTAAAGAACCAACCATATCTTCTAGACCATGACGTATTTTGGAGAGATGTTTATTAAAAGCCTAATTTTCCATATTATAAACAAAATCCTCACATGAAATTTCCTGATTCAATACCATGGCCTCAGAAATCGTGCCTGGAGTTGGTTTTTTAGATACTTTAGCCAATTTGGGTTTTTCGGAAATTTTGTACAAATCTGCTTCAAAGAACCAGTTGTAAATTTTAAACCATATAAAAATTTGGAAATTTTTTTATATAAAATTAAATTTCTATGTTTTGTAAAAACCCATTTTCTAGATTCTTGATATTCGCCACCACATGCATGGAAACCAAGGCAGAACATGGCAGTTTCAAAATTAGTATCTATTTTTTGTTGTAGCTTAAATCATGTGTTAGGATCCCACACGTGTGAGATAGGTATATTCCAAGGCTTGTACCATATTATTAGGCCCATGTGGCACCCAATTTACCATGCTATAGAAAAGAAAAACATATTTTATAATTTTGACTTTTTTTCCATTCGTGTAGTTGCGGAATTAAGTATTGAACTGCTGAACTAGTATCGAACTAAGAACCAAACTGCCAAATTGTTGATGAGCTACTAGAGAAATATAAATTTTCATAATTGAATATGCTTATTGGCCACATAACTACATTAGAAAACCAACATTGATAAAACCATATTAAATACATGTTTAATCATTAAAAATATAAGAAATCCATCATAATTAACCACAGGGTAGAAGAGGTTCATTTAGAGAAATTTGATGGTATAATGGCTAAAAAAAGTATCATAAATGAAGGAATATGGCTCATGAATAGATACTTAATATACTTAATGATATGACATATTCATGGCCCAACATATCCCCCATGCCTAAGACTATGCATGCCCTCATGCAAACAAAATCCTCACCTATGACGTTGTTTCTTAGTGTTGGTTATTAAAGGTGAATTATCATATAATCATAGAATTGATATGTTTCACAACAAGGTACACATATTGAGGAAAAAAAAAATATGGACTAGGAAGGGATGGGGGATGATATAAGGTAAGGATGAGGATAAGGGTTGGAAACTTTGTAAGACCATTATTCACTTTGCGGTGCTTTTCTTAGATAAAAAACAATGAATTCATCCTCCTATTGAGACCATTCAAATGATGATTTTTTGAATGTTTTATGATGTACAAGGAGAAGACACTATAGATGTAGCTTTATTCATGTACCACAATACTTTTCTTTTCTTTATTATGGTCTTACTAGAATATGCATGTATGAATTTGGAAATATGGGTGTAATGGTGGTTCAAGAAAAGTAGAGATTTATGGAAAAGGAAGTGGTTAATGTTCAATATTCCTTAAATTTTAATGAGTTAAAGATATTTTAAGCATATTTTACCTCATGTATAAATTTTGAATTTTGATTTGTAACACAGGCCGCAATGGAAGTTGTATGAAGTTGAAGATGAGGTAGAGTAAGCCTAAGAGTGATGAGTGATCTGGAAGAGTTCAAGTTGATGAGTGCCAATATGATCTGTTGAAGGAAGCTGAAGAGAATGAACTGAAGATGTTGAAAAGGTCCCAACAACCACTCCCCCATGCTTGATATTTTGCATGTCCTCATGCAAACAAGGTGAGGTACTTAAGACATGACGAGGGTTGTTGATATGGCTCTAGTACAAAGGTACCTGAAAAACAAAACAATGAAACTAATGAGATGAATAATGAACAAAAATTGTAGAAATTATATAACTTATGTGTTATATGTCCAAGATTCTCTTGATCTCACACTATTTTAACTTCATGCAAAATACATAATCTATTCCACCATTGATCATCTGCGGAAATTAAATCAAGATTGCAATGCACACATGAAACAATAAAAATTCACACACATTAACATGGTTGTTTAACGGGAAAGCTGGAAGCTGAAAACCCCAACTATCTGTCTATAATATATTTCATAGAGATCATGTAACAATCCTCATACAAAGTTGATCATATCAAGCTCTCAGTACAATACAATCGCTACACACTAATCAGGCCCAATCTTGCAAATCCATGCACCAATATTTGCCACCTGCTAGCCTACCTCTATTGCACAATCCCTGCTAAAGAATGGCTCTGAATGAAATCGAATTTCTCCAGCCTTTCTCACGCAATCCTCATTGGCATCTCCACTGAGTGTTGGATGCAATCAATGCATCACTATAGTCACAACTAATATTCACACTTGCTCTTTCACCTATCTCTCCACTGGTCTCCACTGAAACTGCCATGCACTATAGTTAACTGATTTATTATTCATTTGATTAATGAGTTATTATTTAGTGAATTAATTAACTAATTAATTCACACCACTCTCACTAGTGTATCAATCAATTAGACTAGATACAATTAGCTCAACTAAGTCTAACTGAGTTAAACTAAATACAACTCCACCAACTACTTCTCTAACTCCACCAAACTCTATCACATGAGTTCTAACTAAAGTCCTCCATGCATTAGCTCCAGTAAACCCTCAGGAATAGCGTAATTCCTTCTATCAGTTGTTGTGCCACATCTGTGCACTTAACTGAAGTGCTCCAAGAGAATAAGATAATGTTTAGAGTCCAAATATTATTAGGAGCTAATAATATTCGACATATCTATTTTTAGACTGGAAATCTAAAAATAGACTCCGCCCAATATGTCTAAAAATAGAAGTCCATCTATTTTTCCAACTTGACCAACCATCCATAAATAGCATCCTGCAACTCATATAATATGATCGACATGTCTAAAAATAGACATAGTCTAAAAATATAATCTGCGCCAAAAATAGCCTGCGGGCCCACTTAGTGAAGGCGACTCTTTTCACTAAGCTCATCCTCTTGTTGAATCTCAAATCTCCCTCTCAACAAGATAGGGATTATCTGCCACCCCGATTCTATCTCTATGGTATTCGAATTTGCTCCTGGTGAGCGCCTTCGTTAGAATATCTACATCCTGATCCTCTGTAGGAATGTAAGAAAGCAACATGATCTTCTGCTGCACACAATCTCTGATATGATGGTACCGGATATTAATATGTTTAGATATATCATGAAATACTAGATTAACCGAGAGTTTAATGCAACTCTGATTATCACAATATATCACAGTAGGATCTAAGTGAGAACCGAACAACCCAACCAGGATATTCCTCATCCATATAGCCTCGCATGCAGCCAAAATTTCTGCCATGTACTCGGCCTCCGCTGAACTGAGTGCCACGAATCTTTGTTTCCTGTTGTACCAAGAAAATGATGTAGATCTGATACTGAAAATCCCTCCAGATGTTCTCTTTCTATCCGTTGGGATTCCTGCCCAATCTTCATCCATGAAGCCATGCAGCTTCACCTCATCCAACTGTCTGTACCACAATCCATATCCAAATGTGCCCCTGAGATAGCTCAGGACATGCTTTCCTGCCTTCCAAAAGAGCTTGGTAGGCTTAACCATCGCTTGTGAAAGCTGGTTCACAGCATAGCATATGTTTGATCGTGTATTGACTAAATACATGAGCAAACCAACCAACTGTCAATAAAAAGTGGAATCCAATACCTCTACCGATGTAGCATCCTCTTTCCTCCAACCACCAGGAAGAGGAGTGTCGATAGTCTTGCAGACTTGCATGTGAAACTTCTCTAGTATCTCCCGAGCATGCTTGCCTTGAGACACAAACAGTTCACCTTTCCGTTGCCAAATTTCCAATCCCAGGAAATAATGAAGGAGGCCCAAGTCCTTCATCTCAAACTCCTTTGCAAGATCTACCTTGCATGAGTGTATCAATAGTTCATCACCCGTTCGTATTAAATCATCTACATAAAGCACAATGATCAAAATCTTACCCTCCACCACAATCTGGTATAGGTTTGGATCCGCCTCACTCTTAGTGAAACCAAGTCCAGTGAAATAACTGTCTATCCATGTGTACCAAACACGAGGTGCTTGTTTCAGCCCATACAACGCTCTTTTGAGCCTGCACACATGCGACTCGCTGCTGAAGATTTTTAATCCTTCAGGCTGCTCAATGTAAACCTCCTCCTCAATGACTCCATTTAGGAACACAGTATTCACATCAATCTGATGAATGTGCCAACCCATCTGTGCTGAGAGAGCAAGGATGGTCCGTATGGATGAATACCTTGTGACAGGTGCAAAGGTTTCTTCATATTCGATCCCCTCGATCTGTGAGAAGCCCCAGGAAACAAATATTGCCTTATAATTCTCGACACTCCCGTCAGCAGTTTGTTTCACTTTGTAGATCCATCTCGAACCTACCACTGATTTCCCTTCCGGCCTTGGGACAATATCCCATGCACTATTTCTGACAATCGAATCATACTCCTCCACCATGGCATCTACCCATGTGGGATCTTCCACAACTTCCTCGAAAGAGGATGGCTCCATCACGATACACTTGCTCATCAGATCCATGTATCCAGTAAATCAGTCGGGTGACTATCTCTATTTGCGCTGTGATGTAGGAACTCCTACATTCTGCACTGCATCAAGATTCAGTCGCTCAGCTTCTGTAGTGTGCTTCCGCCCTCTGATTTTTGGCGCTGCATGAGTGGTTTCTTCCACTCCATGAACCTCCTCTTATGGCTGATCCACATCTTGAGGCTCATCTTTAGGAACAAGTAGCTCCTCATCTGCATGCAAGTGTAGCTCCCTCTAAAGCGACAACTTCATGGCTTTCTCCTCATGAAATTTGATATCTCATCGCATGACAATCATCTGACTGTCTGGAAAATACACACGATAATTGTGGGGTGTTTCTATGTACCCCACAAATATCCCAACCTCTGTAGTCGGCTCCAGCTTCTTCCTGGCATCCTTCATCACATGAATGTAAACAAGTGAGCCAAAAATCTTCAAATGATAAATATCAGGCTTCTTACCAGAAAATGCCTCTTCGGGTGTACTCATGCCAATTACTCTATGAGGACAACGGTTTTGCACATAAACCGCAGTGTTGCATGCCTTAGCCCACAAGTGTATGGGAAGGCCCTGATCATGCAACATCACCCGTGTAGAACCCATGATCGTTCTATTTTTTCTCTCTGCGACTCCATTCTGCTGTGGGTTATGAGGTGCTATGAGTTCTGTTTGAATTCCTTATTTGCTACAAAAGTATTTGAATTCGCCAGAGATGTATTCACCACCATTATCGCTCCTTATATCTTTCACCTACTTCCCCGACTCTTTCTCAACCAGCGCCTTGAACTCACAGAACTTTGAGTATGTCTCACTCTTCTTCTGCAAGAAGAAGATCCAACACTTACGAGAAAATTCATCAAAAAATATCATATAATACCTGTGCTTTGCTATTGAAGCAACCGAGAAAGGTCCACACACATCAGTGCGAATTCTCTCAAGGATCGTCGAGGCACGACTATCCTTCTCATGAAAAGTGGTCTTCACAAATTTTCCCAAATTACATCCCTTGTACTGATCTGACTGTGCAAGTGTACCTTTGGGAAGCCCAGTAGAAATCTGCTGCAAAATTTTCAAAGCACCATGGTGAAGATGGCCCAATCTCCTGTGCCACAATTCACCCTCATCCCGGCTCACCACTCCTTCTGATTTGCCTGCCATTGTTGTGCATCCATCTACCTACAATTGATAAAGGTTCTTAACTTGAATCCCTATCCTCCTAGTTTGACCAGTTGTTTTACTGCACAGGAAAGCTTTTCCCTCGCTAAAAACAACATCATAACCCTTGTCTTCCAACATCGCCGCAGAGATCATATTATTCTTCAATCCTGGAACATGCATGACATCCTTCAAGATGAAAGGTTTACCAAACTCCCTCTCAAAGGAAATGGTCCCAATGCCAGTCGCACTATATCTACCATCATCACCCATCTCGATGTGCACTCCAAGATCCTTTTCCTCCAGATCACTAAACAAATCTTTTTCTCAGGTCATATGGAAAGACGCACCACTGTCAAGAAACCACACCGATCCCATAAAACTTGAAACCAAGCATGCGATCAAAGAAAAATCCAGCTCAAACTATGAGGCTAAGGCCTCTCCAGCTGTAGATCCAGCAGCCTGCTTATTCTTCTTCTTCTGTGGACAATTAGTGGCGAAATGCCCGTGCTGGTGACAGTGAAAACACTTCACCTTGGACAAATCCTGCTTCTTTCCTTTAGCTTCGGATTTGGAAGATTTCTTCCCTTTTCCTTTCCAAGCTTTGGCAGCCAAAGTGAAATTTTCTTCATCTTCATTCTTCGATGAAGATCCATCCCTGGTACCCCGCCTTATCTCCTCCTGCACATGATCCGACCAAAGTCGCTCCCATCCTGGAAGTTTCTCCTGTCCATTGACAGAGTCTTCGTAGCTATGCCAACTCTTCGGAAGCCCAAGGAGAGCCAAGCTCACCAATTCTTCTTCATCAACAGTAACCCCCACACTTCCCAGCTCATCCTTGCAGTGGACAAACTTCGTGAGGTATTTTAGTATACTGTCACCTTTCTCCATTTTTATTTTTCTGAGCTTATCTTTAAGCGCCAACTTCCTCTGGTCACTTCTGCTTTGGAACAAGTCTTTCAAAGCCTTCCACATTAAGAATGGAGTGGCTTTCCCGTGAAGGCTGGACACAATGTGGTCCTTCACACCTTCCAACAGAATCCTTTGACACTTTGCTACCTTCTTTTTCCATGCGTCAAGTGCGGCTACATCGCTAGAAGTAGGCTTCGGAATATCAGCAGCTATGAATTCCTTCAACCCATTATCATCCAGCACCACCTCCATCTTGTCTTTCCATGCTATGTAATTCGAGCTCTCATCAAGGGCATACTCCAATCGCAATCCGTTGAAAGACATTTCAATGAATCCTCAACTTCGACACCAAGAAAACACTACAGCAAATTCGAATTCCACCAGCACAAAACTCAACCGCTTCAATAATTGCAATCTGCTCCAATAATCAACTACTCTGATACCATGTAGAAATTATATAACTTATGTGTTATATGTCCAAGATTCTCCTGATCTCACACAATTTTAACTTCATGCAAAATACATAATCTATTCCACCATTGATCATCTGCGAAAATTAAATCAAGATTGCAATGCACACATGAAACAATAAAAATTCACACACATTAACACAATTGTTTAACGGGAAAGCCTGAAGCTAAAAACCCCAACTATCTGTCTATAATATATTTCATAGAGATCATGTAACAATCCTCATACAAAGCTGATCATATCAAGCTCTCAGTACAATACAATCGCTACATACTAATCAGGCCCGATCTTGCAAATCCATGCACCAATATTTGCCACCTGCTAGTCTGCCTCTACTGCACAATTCCTGCTGAATAATGGCTCTATATGAACTCGAATTTCTCCAGCCTTGCTCACGCAATCCTCATTGGCATCTCCACTGAGTGTTGGATGCAATCAATGCATCACTATAGTCACAAATAATAGTCACACTTGCTCTTTCACCTATCTCTCCACTGGTCTCCATTGAAACTGCCATGCACTGTAGTTAACTAATGTATTCTTAAATTAATTAATGAGTTATTATTTAGTGAATTAATTAACTAATTAATTCACACCACTCTCACTAGTGTATCAATCAGTTAGACTAGAAACAACTAGCTCAACAAAGTCTAATTGAGTTAAACTAGATACAACTCCACCAACTACTTCGCTAACTCCACCAAACTCTATCACATGAGTTCTAAATGAAGTCCTCCATGCATTAGCTCCAGAAAACCCTCAGGAATAGTGTAATTCCTTCTATCAGCTGGTGTGCCACATCTGTGCACTTAACTGAAGTGCTCCAAGAGAATAAGATAATGTTTAGAGTCCAAATATTATTAAGAGCTAATAATATTCGACATATCTATTTTTAGACTGTCAGTCTAAAAATAGACTCCGCCCAATATGTCTAAAAATAGAAGTCCATATATTTTTCCAACTTGACCAAACATCCACAAATAGCATCCTGCAACTCATTGATATGATCGACATGTCTAAAAATAGACTTTGCACCAAAAATAGCTTGCGGGCCCACTTAGTGAAGGTGACTTTTTCCAGTAAGCTCATCATCTTGTTGAATCTCAACAAAAATAACTCATCTTATATTTCTTAAAATTATGTAAAACTAACAGAAGCATAAAATAAATTCCAAATCACTCATTACATATGATTTCATCAGTCCTTAACAGCTTTATGCTAAAGAAAAGAAACCTTTTATAAATTGAAGGGGTTCTCCTTCTTTGTAAAAATAAAAATAGGAGACTTTTTATAATCACAACAAATGATGAACATGGAAAATTTTAGGGTCCAATTTTAGTAGGTGGGCTAATATTCCATGCTTTCTCCAAAAAAAAGATTTTCCAATTTCCATTTGTCTAAAAATTAATTAGCCCAAATTTTATAGTATAAAATTATTTACCTCAAAAATCGTGAATATTATATATTGGCTAATATAAAATAATTAGAAATCTAAACATTTCGACAAAATTATCATCAAAAAATTTAAGATTTGGATATTAGGGACTAGTAAGATTCGCCAAGGTTGCTAAACTTTAAGATAAACTCCCATCCTTAAATTATTCCATGATGATGAACCTATAAAAATTAGTCATTACTAACCAAATCCCAAAGTCTTATAGTTATCCAAGTATTAAAAATAATCTTTTCATTTTTGGCTTTATTAATTCTTTATGATAATAGGTCCCACTTCTAAGGTAATTAAATCGTAGGTACAGTATGAAAAGCCAATGATAGAGGACTCAAGGTTACCTTAGGACCATTTTTTAGTAACAAATTTATGGATTTTGTTTTTACCCTTGACTTCATCCACACATGATTCCTTTTGATTGTAACACTATAGAGTAACCATCATACATGCATACAAAAAGCCTATGTTTGGTTGAAAATTCTTTAGGTAGAATGCCCCATTTCCCGCATGCGTCCATAGGATCGATGGGTTTTCCTAGTGGTATCACATGTCAATACCCGCTTCCATCGAACGTCCATATCCACGACGGGTTAACCTCTTAAACCTATTTTACACTAAAGGATCTAGTCCCATGTTTCCTATCATTTTAGTTTTATATTATGGATATTTCTTTTGCAATTGGTAGATGGGGAAGCGGCTTTAGAAATCCCCTTAAAGGAATAGAATGACACCTTTCAAAGTGACTTTGATTACCTGCATAATGTCTTGGACGCATAAGGTACTTATAGGTACTCAAATGACATAGCATGAATGAGCCATTTTTAATGTGAGATGGATGAGGCTTACCAAATAATAACAAAAATACACCTAAAGTCCTACCAATCATAGTTTTCATGTATAATTTCACTTTTTAAAGTAGTGTTCCACTATGAAAAAAGACTTCATCAACTCCTCTACAAGTCTTAATAAAGAAGTTTGAATATCATGCTTTGGTATTTTGGTTATATTATTCAAGTTTATTTTATCATTGGTATCACTGTATGGGCCTCTTACCTTTGTTCTAATCCCATTAATATGTTTTGGTAACTATATTTTCAGTAATGATTTTGTATTGATAATTAGAAATTTTTATGAATAAGAGAAATGAAATTCCAAAAAAGAAAAGTTGTATAAGCTATGAATAGTTTGGAATTATCATTCAATTGAACTTTTGTGAAAATGATTGCTTATTCAATCATCTTTGTGAAATATAAGTCATAAAAAAATAAGTAATAAGAAATCATGAATGCACTGTTTTTCACAACTTAAGGCAATGGAAAGATGTCATTAAATACTCGCTAATTATTCCATTCCATTGACAAAGATGCATTTTCTACTTTTTGTGTAGTAGTATTCTTCCAATATTTAAGCATCCCAAATAAACAAGATCCTTGAATCCATCTTTGTCTCACAAAATAGCACATTGGTACCAATATTTTGGGTAATGCAACTGAATTGAGTGCCAAAATTATAGAAACTGAAATTTTGAGTGTTGGTACCGAATTGAGTACTAAAATTATGGAAATTGAAATTATGAGTGTGTTAGGGTTCCTCGGTTTCCCAAGGACGAGAAAGGAAACCAAAGAGGTAACCACAAACCAACTTTTGACTTGGTATCTAGCCCTACAAAATCAAAGAGATATCTCTCAAAATGAAACTCACATCCAATGAAAGTGACTGGAGAGTATTATGGTTTTAGGCTAGTTATCATCTCAGTAGGGTTTTTTATTTATGTTTTGTTAGATAAGAAGCACCAGGATTAGGAAATAGGCCAAGTGTTCCAAAGGATCAACTACATTCATAGAATTAGGCAAGATAAATGTAACTAGTGACACAATTTGAGTTTTTCAGTGTAGTGTGGTGAGAAAGAAATTATGTAGAAGGAGTAAAATGAGCATACATGTATGAATTCATTTACTTAGAATATAAAAACATTTACATGAAAATCTCAAATAAAACAAAGCATATGAGGCAATGTATCATGTTTAAAACTTATGAGATTAACACAAGAAGAAGATAGATGGTTGCTTGAACAACTTGATCATCAGATGCATAAGAAAAATGGAGAAAAAAATTTTCACTAACCACATCACAAGAATCCCATAAAAATAGTTGTAATTTCCTATAAATTACTTTTGCAAATGATCAAATACACGAGTGCCAAAAGAGTGTGAACTTCAAATATCCAACCCTCTCAATGACTTGATTTTGAGTAAATATAGAAAACAAACAAGATTCCACCTCTAGGGGTAAAATCCTCATCCATAGAAACTAATTAATGAACCTAATGACTCATTTCCTAATCCTAGGGAAGTTATAAACAACTTTCCCATTTTTTAGCTAACTAATTGAGTTTTTCTCTCAAGGCATTAATCATAAGATTATTTACAAAGATGAACATTAATAAGCCTATTAATCACCAAAAACCTCATGAGCCAGCTATTACATCGACCAAATTTTACCTTTGACCTCCATGTGTAATGAAAAACCTTCAAACCCAAAAACACAACAAATTTTCCCAGAAACGTAGCAACCTTTTTAACAGAAACACAACAACTTGGGCTTGATCTTTCGGTGCCTTCTCGGAATAATTTTTTTCTGCAAAAAGTATGGTTGGAAAGATGAATATGTCTACTACATAACAGAGTAATAAAGCACTAAAAACATCGCCTCCAAACCCCTAAAAATTTGACTTGAAGTCAAACTATCCCAAAAGCACGACGAGTGGTTTGAAAAAGAGGCAGGAAGGTAAAAAATATGCATTATTTGGTAATTTTTGAAAATTTGTGAAATTTCAATCATCCTCGTGAACTTTTCTGACATCCTTATGCTATTAGCCATCTTCACTTGCTTGAAATTATGAATTTGGGCCTCCTGACAAAAAGCGCAACATGTGCTCACCATGTTTCTGTTGACTAATTTTCCTGTGTGCACAAAAAAAATTCATAATCTTCAAAATTTGCCTCATTTCCTTTCTTTCATTTATGCCTTCAAACAACTAAGGATTCATCAGCCAAGACGTCTATTATTTTCTTAATTTTTAGTTTTCTTTTGGTTCTTTTGAGTTTCTTATTCATGTTTTTCACTATAACCTTGCAAATCATGTTCCTATCATAGTAGTGCCTTTCCATATTTCTTCGCATGGTAGTATCCATGTTTTCCTTTTCCAGTAGCTTCTCCAAGTGTACATTCACTCTATCAATCCAATACTCCATGTTCTTCTCAATCTCAGCACTTATGGAGTCCAATGTAGTATCTTAGGCTTGAGGAGGAGATGGATCTTCTAGATTTTGTTCCTTCCTAGCCATTGCTCTTGTCTTAGGTCTCATAGGATGTGTTTGAACATTTGTTTCTTCCAGCTGCTCAACATCAATAATATCCTTACATTTATCCTTTGCTTCCAATGTTTTACTTGTTAATCGAGGGTCCTCTTGTGGCTTTATTTGTTGCATGAGAGCTTGTCTCAACTATCTATTCTCTTGTTGTAGGAAATCCACCATGAAATTGGCTTTGGATAGGTCATCCTTCAACTCTTTAATCTATGCTTCCTTCTCCTTGATGATATCTTCTGCTGCCTTATATCCATGTTGTTCTCCTAGTTCAACCATCTCAACTTCTGGAGGTACTTCTTCTTCATTATGCAATGGTGAATTATGTATGCTCATAGGTGGTTTCTCTCTCATGGTTTCCAACTGAACTTCCTCTTCACTAAAAACCTCCTTAGGTATCCTTTTTTCTTGAGATCTGGTTCTAGGTTGAGTTCTTGTCATTGATGGCATACTTGACGTTGCAACTCCCTGTGGTCCTGATGGTGATGAAGGAGAGCTTTTACATTTTGGCTAGCTCGAGACAGGAAGAAGAGCAGCTGACTTTAAGAAGTTTTCCCATGACATATTGATCTGAGCCAACTTCTGTAGGACTATGATTTTGATTAGATCATGATGGAAGAGACTTTCTTGGTGATTTCTTCCTTTATATTTCACCTTCTCAATCATTTTCACCAAACTTCTAAATAGATAGTTGGGTAGGTTTAGGGGCTTGATAGAAGTCAAATACATCAATAATCTGATATAATATTTATATAACCTGCTAAACCTCCCCTCACAAGTGAAATACTTCATGATAATATTCATAAAATGGTTGTACTTGTCCAATAATTATCTGTTAGGAAAGATATGAGAAGGGGACTCCTTGTACTGTGGTTTTAAGAAAATATTATAATGTTCAAGCTCTAAATCCATCCCCTTGAACCAAATTTCACCTTCATTAGGAATTGTGGTTGATGAATATATGATATCTGCCGACACCATAAAGTTCACCCCTACAATTGTGACGTGATCTGTTTTTAAATTGAGGTAAAATAAACTTATTAGATCATGATTATAACCCACCTCTTCCACTTTCCTACAAAACCCTAGACACCCTGCTTGTGGAAAATGACCTCCTTATAAAATATGAAGAATTGACCTCTTAGATATGAATGGGCTCATATCAGGAGATCTCTCCTCCTTTGAATTTCCTCTTTTCACTGATCTTTACCATGTTTAACTTTTCTTTGACAGGAAACCCTAGTTTCACACAAGAATGGGTAAGGGGACTTGAGATGCAAAATAGGGGTGAAAACACAGCAAATTGAGGGGAGGAAATAATGGGTAAATATGATAGGATCATTTTTGAAGAAATTATGGGGAGTAGGGAATTGTTTTAGGAAGAAAATGAAAGTGTAATTCTTCAATTTGAGTGAGGTAAAAGGGGTGAAAAAAGGAAAACACAATCCTAGTTTAGAAGTGCAACAACTAACTAGGGTAGTGAGAGAAAATGATAAAATGACTGAATTGAAGTGTGGAGAAAGGTGGGAAATTTTTGATGAGGGATATTTGGGATGTCTAGGCTTATAAACTAGGAATGTATCTTGAAAAGAAGCCAAAGACAATTAAATATCAAAAATGCGACAAAAGCACAGCAGAAACCCTATGCAATGATTTTAATAAATTCTCTGAGGAAATTAACTGAAGCAAGGGTTTTTGAAGGCTCCAATTACTTGATTAAATATTTTTGAAGCATTGAGATGAATTTTTGAACTTTTTCTTTCCTCCTTATTCCTCCAAAACAAAAGCGCAGCAACCCTGCAAGAAATGTAACAAACTAATAAATTGAACAATTGGTAATGCAATTCGAACCTCTGATGGTTGTGGAAAGTGTTACAATGGTAGAGACGAGATCTTGAAGTTTTGGAAGGATATAATGAAGTCTTGAAATTCTTTATGCTCCTTTAAAATTCAAAAACTTGATTTTGACTTAATAGTGGAGTGAAATCATGTACTTTAACCAAATGAATTAATGATGTGATTTATTCTCTAAGTACTAACTCTCATGACATTTTACTTGTTTTGAATGATGGTGACATGACTCCAAATGGAAAAATTATGAAACTCGTGACACTCTCACGATTAACCCTATGACACAATGACTCTTCCTTTTTATATTTTAAATAATGACACTTAATGAAGGAAATAAGACCTATGGTGATTAAATGACTCGTGAAAATGATATGATTTGACCTTGATGACCATGACATGAGAGTGAAAATCACACTTAGACAATGAATTGACCATTTAACAACCAAGAGAGGTGTCAAATTTTATTTGAAAATGTAACAATTTGACCATAAGACTCTTAATTACAGTGAAAAGAGTAAATTTTGATCATTGTGACTATTGGAAACTAACATTTCCTCCAATGGGGATGTAAACTCCTTTAGGAGGTGTCAAGAACACCGTAGACCAAGTAGCCTTTTCCATTGGTAAATGGAGTCACATACACAAACTTGACACTCAAATTATTGACTAACTAAACTGAGAAAAATAGAAACTGACTTGACTTGACTCAAAAACTGACTTGACTCAAAAATTGACTTGACTTTCAAACTTTAAAAAGAAAATAGTAGCCGATTAGAGAAGCCTTATGGCCTTCTCCTCGAGCTTCAAAATTCTTTGAAAACTCCTTTATTTTTTGACAACAAATAAAATTTTATTTAGAATGGAAGTGAAACCTTTTCTTCAATATTAGGTAAGATAATGTTTGAGGATCCTACCATTCATCAATCCTCCTGGAAGTTCTTGCCCATCAAGATATTCCAATAAGTAAGCATTATTTGCTCTGAATGCTAAAATATTGTAGGGTCCTTTCCATAGGTTCTCGAACTTACCATGCTTGCCTTTATCCTCATTTCGTGCATCCCATCGGAGAACAACATCTCCCAAGTTAAAATCATCATCTTTAATTTTCTTGCTATAAATTTTCTTAATCTTCTCCTAGAGCATTGAGGTGTTATTGAAAAATTCTTCCTTTGACTGCTACAAGTGAATCATTTTATTAATTCTTCGTTGAATTTCATTTGGCTCACTTTTAATCTCTTGTAGGATTTTCATCACTGGCACTGCTAGGGAAGTTGGAAACAATGTATCTACATCATACACCAGCTGAAAAGGTGACATGACGATATATTTCTTTTTGCTAACTCTTTCTTCCCATAGAGCATTATTTAACTTTTTGTGCCAATTTATTTTGTTCTCTTGCATCAGCTTTTTTATTATGTTCACCAATTACTTGTTTGTTGATTCTGCCAACCCATTTACTTGCGGGTAATATGATGTTGAATTCCCGAGTCTTATGTGATATTTATTACAAATTTCTATCATCTTTTTGGATTTGAAGGCTGATGCATTGTCAGTAATGATTTTTTGTGGGCAGCCAAAACGAGACATAATATTACTCTCCAGAAATTGAATAATTACCGTTTATGTAGCTTATCTCGTGGGGATGGCCTCAATCCTCTTTTTGAAATAGTCAGTGGTAGTAATTATCCACTTATGTTGAGCTAATTATGGAGGATGAATCTCACCGATGAAGCCAAGCCCCCACTGTTGGAAGGGTGCTTCAACTACAATTGGTTTCAAGGGTAGTAGTACCAATTTTCTCTTTCCTTGGAAAAATTGGCATTCATGATAGCTCATGATTGTTTTATATAGATATGAAAACAAAATTAGCCAATAGAATCCAGCCCTCAATATCTTATTTGTTGTAGTTTTCCAAAAAATATTACCACCACAATCACCTTTATGAAAATAATTCATCACCTTCTTAACTTCACTTTCTACCAAAAAATTTAATAAAACCCCTCCTGAATCTTTCCAATATAAATAATTACTAAGAATACAATACTTAAGAGCCTTCGATATCAGATATGTACCTTTACTCTTGAGAAAATCTGATGGAGGATTCAAATTTTGTAGTAGATCATGAACTATATCTGAATACCATGGTGATGAACTAAAATTTTGAGATACCTGAGGTAATGAATTAGCCTCCTTCTCCTCAGAAAGTGTAACAATAAATTTGATGTCTAAAGCATGTAAGTTAGAGTCTACCATGAGCTTAGCTAAGCCTTGAAATTTGATCAGTATTGTAGGTCTGATTTCTAAATCATATTCCAGCATAGCAGCTATCCACTTACCACGCTTGCCTTCAAGATCATTCTATTTTAACACATCCTTTACAACAACATTTGTAACATAGGCAAGAACATGAGAATGAAGGATATAAAATTGGAAGTCTTCCAAAGCTTTAAATAGTGCCAATGCCTTCTTCTTAATGATATTATATTTGAAAGCCCCATCTCTTATTTTCCTACTAAAGAAGGAAATTTGCTACTCTGTTTTTTTATTTTTCTTCTGCATAAGGACAACTCCTAATGTGTGTTCAAAGGAAAAGGAAAAGATGATGAAATCAAGTGTATAATCCGAGCTTATAAGGATGGGAGAATAATACAATGCAAAATTCACTTAATTAAATGATTTTATTGCCTCAACAAACCATTACACCTCGCTGCTTTTCTTTAACATATTGGTAATTTCCCTCAAGTGTTCAGCAAGGTTAGGAATAAACCTTCTAAAGAAATTTATCTTACCATTGAATGATTGAATCTCCTTTTTACTCCTAGGATAGTCCAGATTTTGAATTTCCTCAATCCTTGAAGGATATACTCGAATGCCATCCTTAGATATGATATGACTGAGCAATTTCTCCTCCTCCATAGCAAACCAAATTTTCTTTGGATTCAGCGATATGCCAAATTTTCTGCATCTTTGGAAGACTATCTATAATTGATGCAAGTGTTCTTCATCCGTCTTGGAAAAAATTGCTATGTCATCAAGATAAATTACCAAAATCACATCCTTCTCTTTGGAAAATGTGATATCCATAGCTCGTTGAAAGGTTTAGACTCCTTCATTTTTCAATCCAAAGGGTAGCTTAGCATACATAAAAGTACAGGTGTCGTGAAGGTTTTATTTTTTTTGCCATATGAATGAACCAAAATCTGATTTTACCCAGAATATCTATCTAACAATGAAATCCTACAAGAACCAACTACCCTTTGTAGGATATGATCCATATTCGGAAGTGGATAGTTGTCCTTTGCAGAAATCAATACACAAGAGAATATCACATGTCTTCTTTCTTACCGGTACTAAATTTGACATCCAATTTGAGAAATGGAGAGGGACAATAATGCCAGTAGTATACAATTTGTTCAATTCTTTTTCAATGCAGGGCAACAACTTTGGATTCATCCTTCTGAGCTTCTGACGAAAAGGCTTCTGATCAGGTTTTATGGGAATGGTGTGTTGAATTATGATCTTTTCATACACCTTTAAATTACTATATTACCATGCAAAAACATCAGAAAATTCAGTCATGAGTGCTACATATTTACCTTTCATCTCTGGACTCAAAGAATTTGATATCTTAACCATTTTGGGCTTCTCAAGAGTGCCAAGATTAAGATCTTATACTCCTACCTCGCTTGGCATCATTTTTTGTTTCCATGCAACAACATCATGATCAAAAATCTCCTCCAAGGGTACTATACCTCTTGTAATTGAGTTATATTTCAACTGCAGTACCTTCAATTCTGTTGCATGCATTTCTTGATCATATTCATAAAATTAATCATCAATTTGTGAACTAACAAATGCTTCCTCCATCTGCAAGAAATTTTCAATTTGTTTGTCATTCTGGAATACTTGCCAATACTGAACATTGCCTGGAACAACATGGAGATGTTTGACATTGATCTCATACTTCTTGTTGGGATAAACTGGAATCTTGAACATACTAGCTGAAGTGGCAAGGGCATCAAAAATGATATTATTGTTTCTTTAAATCAATGATAGAGTGTATTAAATTAAGGTCTTAAGAATGTCTAATACCGCATTATGGTATGCTCACATTATAGGATTCTTTGTCTGGTATTCTCCTTTGACTTGCTTTATTATCAACTCGAAGTCGCCATGTACAAAAATATTCTTAGCACCTATTTTCTTGAGTATTTTAAGACCGAATATCAAAGCCTCATATGATGCCTCATTGTTGGAAAAATCAAATGCCAATTTATAAGAACACATCTGGACATTAGGAAAAAGCTCATATGATTGATTCATGGGAACACTAATCCAAATTCCAATTCCAGCTCCTTCCTTACCTAAGGCTCCGTCAAAATCCATGGTCCATAGGCCATTTTCTTCATGGGGAAGCTCAATTTTGGATAACTGATTTAGATTATCTATTTGAGAATGATCTATTGTCCCAATAGGCTCTGTATCATTTACTATTTTAGTTTTATTTTTCATTGATACACTTGGTTTCAAGCTGCTTGGTTCCATTTTTCACTTTTATACACTTGAAGTTTCTTGAACACAATCTGAAATTTATGCTTTTTCTTCCATCAAATCTTCTAACAATGTTGAAAAATAATTATTGTATAAAAAAAATGGCTCTAAATCTATATGAACAACATGAATTGGGTGATTATGGGGTTTTTATTTGCTACTAAAAATGTAATTCATATTTTTCTCCCTGTATAATTTTCTTAGTTGTCCAAAGACTGGTATAGCAGCATAGAAAAAGTGTAATTGCAAAGTTATTTTAATTTTGGCTCCCCATGATCAGGAGAGAAGAATTCCATATCTCGGAGGAATGTCAGCTACAAAAACGTCCATAAGAACATTATTAGCTGGAATTTGATCTAAGGACACCACTAAATCTTTGATGATACCAAGACACTTAACCCTTCCTGAGTCAAAAGAGTATAGGTCATTGTATTTCCTGGTAATATCCAATCCTATTTTATCCATGATGGGTCTAGGCATGAAATTATGTGAGGCCCCGGAGTCTAGCATAGCATTATGGAGGATGAAGTCATAAATTTTGAGACTGAGGTAAAAATATGTAACTTCATCTTCTTCTAACTGACCATCTACAGTAGGGCCAAAAAAAAGCTCGGGGTGGTCATCACTAACATTTACCATATCATACATTTGGTCAGCCTTAAGCATTTTGGCTACCTGAAACTTGTATTGTTCATTCTTGATTAATTCAGTCAATGGAATTGAGACTTTCAACTTTGAAATTTCATTCTCAATACTGAATAAAGAAGAATGATTTTCTACCTCTTTAGATGGCATGTCCTTCTTTTCGGGCTGTTCTCCAATTTGGATCTACTTTCTTTTTCCTCCAGCTTGAATTTCTTTATCTTTCTTTGGATTGCTAGTGGAAGCTGCATTACTTTTTTCCTGATTTGTAACAGAAGGTTCGTTTTCTTTATTATTATTTGAATTTATGGGCACATTCCTATTTCTCGGACCATATTGCCTTTGCACTTAGCTAAGGGCATTTTGGTAACCTCTTTGATAATCCTCTGTTTGTACTGCCAACATATCATCACTAGAAAGAACATATTTTTCATCATCAGGTACATAAAGTTCTTCAGAAAATTCAACCTCCTCGGTCAAGAAAATGGGTTGTTGATTTTCCTCAAAAAGGTGATTTTCTTCTGAGATTTCTTCCTCTTCATCAGGGCCCTCTATACAATTTTGATGAAAAGGAGCATGAATATTTATATTTCCTTATTGATCTTGACCCCTCTACTCCCTTTGTTTAATCCTGTATTGAGGCTGTTGTCATTGACCTTTGAAGTTGGCATTTCATATTTGAGGTTTTTCTTTTCTATGTGTGATGGTAATCTTGTCTAACATCTTCTCCATTGTCTTAATCAAAGTATCAAGTTTACCCTCAGATGAAGTGGATGGATCCTCATTTATGGTAACCCTATTTTCTGATTTCATCTTTGACTTTTTTATAAGTAGATTTTCCTCAACACTTATTGCATTATTTTGTATGTATTCAAGGGTAGTATGATTTTTCTCCCTCAATTGGTAGGTCATATACAGATCAAAAGCATATGGATAATGAATAAGTGCTAGGTCAGGAGGAGGCTTAATTTTTTTTGGTATATAATCATATATCCTATTAAATATGGCTATAAAATCTTGCACATATTCATTAGTATTTCTCTTCAAAGCATTGTACTCGACCATAATTTGGAGAGGGTTATTTTTCTCTTCCCACTTTGCTAGGAATAGATCAAATAACTATTGTGGATTGGCTACAGAAGCAATTGTTAAGGAAAGGAACCATTTCTTGACTTCCCTTGAAACATTTTGTGCCATTATGCACATTTTGGCGTCATCATTATCAATTTCCTCAATATCAGTAAACTCAATCACTTTAACTATATGTTGTTGAGCAGTGACCTCTTTTTTCCCAACAAACAAAGGTAATATTTGACCATAATTTTGAGGCAAAGCAGTAAGTTGTGGTGGTAGAATCAAAGGAGAAAATCTTGCCATGAGTGTTGCAGAAGGTTGTATGGAAATCACAACAAGAGGTGTTGAATGAGGAGATGATTGCAGATGAAGTGATGGATTGAATTTGGTTGATGTTGTAGCAGTTGTATGAGGAGGTGTAATAGTAGGTGTAGCAGCAAACAAAGTCTCTTGTTAGTACTGGATATAGGCATTTTTAGAGGTTATTTGGAACTCATCAACCAAGCTCTAAAGTTTATAAAAATCTAACCACACCTTACTATCACCCTCAAAAGATGAAGACTCGGATAATGGAAAATATTTTTCAACCTTAATGGGATCAAAAACTGCTTCTGAGAGGAAAGATTATGACTTAGACTTGTAAATATGACTCAAATTTTAGGTCAAAAGATAGATTTTTAAGAGAAACCAACCTTGTAGGCAAAGAAGTGGATATTACAAGTGGAGGTATACCTTTTTAACTTCTTAAGAATGTTACCTTTGCTTTCTCAATAGCCTCTCAGTATCATTGACTATTGGTGAAGGATTAGGATCAGGATTAGACTGCGTATACCTTTTGGAAGCTAGTCTTCTTCTGAATCTGCACTTTGGCTCAAAATGACTAAATCAACCTTCTTTGAGTGCTAGCACCTGTGAACCACAAGTCTAGCCTTCAAAAAAATATAAGAAATATCCCTGGGTAAAATTTGACATTCGTTCCCCAACAACGACACCAAAAATATTAGGGCTCCTCAGTTTCCCAAGGTTGAGAAAGGAAACCAAAGAGGTAACCATAGACCAACTTTTGACTTGGTATTGAGCCCTGCCAAATCAGATATGGCTCTCTCAAAATCAAGCTCATAGCCAGTGAAAGTGACTAGAGAGTATTAGGGTTTTAGGCTAGTTATCAGCTCAGTAAGGTTTTTGATTTAGGTTTTGTTGGATAAGAAGCACCAGGTTTAGGAACTAGTCCAAGTGTTCCAAAGGATCAACTCTAGTCATAGAATGAGGCAAGATAAATGTAACTAGTGACACAATTTGAGTTTCTCATTGTAGTGTGGTGAGAAAAAATCATGTATAAGGATTAAAATGAGCATACATGTATGAATTCATTTACTTATAAGATTAAAAAAATTACATGAAAATCTCAGATAAAACACAGCATATGAGGCAACGTATCATGTTTAAAACTTATGAGATTAACACAAGAAGAAGATAGATGGTTTCCTGAACAAATTTATCATCAAATGCATAAGAAAAATGGAGAAAAATATTTTCATTAACCACATCACAAGAATCCCATAAAAATAGTTGCAACTTCCTGTAAATTACTTCTACAAATAGTCAAATACACTAGTATTAAAAGAGTGTGAACTTCAAATATCCAACCCTCTCAATGACTTGATTCTGAGTACATATAGAAAAAAAAAAAGATTCCACATCTAGGGGTCGAATCCTGATCAATAGAAACTAATTAATGAACCTAATGACTCATTTCCTAATCCTAGGGAAGTTATAAATAAATTTCCCCTTTTTTAGCTAACTAATTGAGCTTTTTTCTCAATGCATTAATTGTAATTTTCTTTACAAAGATGGCCATTAATAAGCCAATTAATCACCAAAAAACTCATGATCCAATCATTACATTGACAAAATTTGACCTTTGACCTCCATGTGTAATGAAAAACCTTCAAACCCAAAGATGCATCAAATTTTCCCAGAAACGCAGCAACCTTTTTAGTATAATCGAAACAAGTTGGGCTTGATATTTGGGTGCCTTCTCGGATGATTTTTTTGCTGCAAATGGTATGGTTGGAAAGTTGAATATGTATACTACATAATGGAGTCATCAAGCACTGCAAAAACTAGATCCAAACCCCTAAAAAATGGACTTGAAGTCAAGTTGTCCCAAAAGCATAGTGAATGGTCTGAAAAAGTGGCAGAAAGGTCACAAATAGGCATTATTTGGTAAATTTTTAAAAATTTTGTGAACTTTCAAGCATCCCCGTGAACTTTTATGACATCATTATGCTATTAGCCATCTGCACATGATGGAAATTATGAATTTTTTCCTCTTGAGAAAAAGTGCAGCAAGTACTCGTTGTGTTTATGTTGACCAATTTTTCTGTGTGCACAAAAAAAAAAAAAAAAACTTCAAAATTTTCCCCATTTCCTTGCTTTGAGTCATGCCTTTAAAAAACTAATGATGCATCAGCCATTAGGTCTATTATTTTCTTCATTTTTAGTTTTCTTTGGCTTCTTTTTAGTTTCTTCTTCATGTTTTTCACTCTAACCTTGCAAATCATGTTCCTAGCATACTAGTGCCTTGCCATATTTCTTTGCATGGTAGTATCCATGTTTTCCTTTTCCAGTAGCTTCATCAAGTGTACATTCACTCTATCAAGCCAATACTCCATGTTCTTCTCAATCTCGACACTTATGGAGTCAAATGTAGTATCTTGGACTTAAGGAGGAGATGGATCTTCTAGATTTTGTTCCTTCCTAGCCATTTCTCTTGTATTAGGTCTCCTAGGTTGTGTTTGAACATTATTTTCTTCCATCTACTCAACATCAATAATAGCCTTACCTTTATCCTTTGTTGCCAATGTTTTACTTGTTGATGGAGGGTTCTCTTGTGGCTCGCTCTGTTGCATTAGAGCCAGTCTCAACTATCTATTCTCTTGTTGTAGGAAGGCCACCATGAAATTGGCTTTGGATAGGTCATCCTTCAGCTCTTTAATTTGTGCTTCTGTTGGAAATATTGTCATTGATGGAAAAGGAGAAGAAAGGAGCAGCACCTGAACTATCACTAAGGCAAAATAACAAAGAAGAACCAGCAATAAGGCAAAGGAGACAGACAAGGAGTAGAGGCAGCAAAGGCAGCAAAAAGAGGTAGCCCAGGCAGCAGATGAAACAAAGGTTTGAGAATATGAACTCTGGGTGATTGTATTTATTGGGAAATTATTCATTATTTGAGTCTTGTGTGGATTTGAGTGTGTAAATTAGCATCAGAATTGATTGAGTAAATTACACATTCTACTATGTAATAAATAGTGTTGTGTGACCAGATTTTAAAGTCACATTAAAAGGTTTGAGGATACCATGTGAAATGTTACATTTTGCAAATGAAAATTCAAGCTTCGAATGTAATTGAAGTCGGGTTGAGAGTTTATTAAATTCTGTTGTGTAAAATCCGTGAAGGAAGTCAGAATTTGATGCGTAACTCACAGTTATGAACTCAGAGTTATATTGGTTATAGAAATGGGAAAATTTCATGTTAAGAACTAACGCATCAAATAATTGGAGCGAAACTTCCATACGAGGCTCGTTGGCTTGTTAACACCAGATGTGTAGAATCCATGGTGTAAAACATTGTATTAGTGGAAACTGAATGATGGAAATGAGATTGTAATGAACAGAAAAATGAATCGGAGTGATGCACGCAGGAATGGAACCTTGGGTTGAAGGAACTGAAGCACACGAGAGGATGGAGGTTAGAACCCTGAACATGCAATGGAAGGTTGATATTTTATATCACAGCAGAATTGAAGACGCAGAATAAATCATAATTTATTTACAGTGGTGCCGTAGTGAAGTTTTGAAGTGGAGAAGAAATGTGAGTGAAGCGGAACCTTGAGTCGAGAAATGGAACCAAACAGTGAAAGCGGTTTGGAAGAAACCAAGAGTGGTATCGCGCAACCTCTTAAGTGGTAAGTGGAATTCCTCAAAAAAACGCAATATATGCCAGCGCTGGACACGTGGCAATAAGTGGTATTTGGAAACCATTTATATCGCGCAATTTTTAAAGTCCAAGGCACGTGCAAGTTTATTGCGCGATATCCATCGGATGTTTGGATCAAATGATCCAACGTCAATCGCGTTGGAAGGTGCATGAAGGTTAGCGCAAAGGTATGTTAAGTTGTTATGGGACCGGCTAATATATCAGCATTCGAGTTGAAAAACCAAGGTATGTTTGCAAATGTTATGTGTATGAATGTGCTGTGGGACCGGACCAAACATTAAACTAATATTTGAAATGTTAATATGGTTGCAGGTGCTTGGGTTTTATTCAAAATCGGAAGGTTGAATGGTATGAGCGTGTAAAGAAAGAGTTTTATCTTTGGTTTGTTATATTTTACATGGGTCAACATATAATATGAAGAGTTATGATATGCATTTAATAAGGGTGTGGGCCCAAAATTATCGCGTGAAGTTGAGGGTTAAAGTTTGTAAGCCATCGCTGTGCGATAGCCCTTGGATGTGCGCCCAAAGTATTGTTGGAGCGCGAGAGCAGGTTGATCAGATTGCCAGTAAAGTTGCAGGAACGATAAATTAAGGTACGTTAACTGATTTGTGGGCCCAAAAGTCCTTGTTGATATATGCATTAGTGCATTGGTTTAACAAAGTCGACGATTATGAAGTAGAAATGTTTAATTGCATTCGGGACAGTGGAAGCGTTTAAAATGAATTTACATCTACAAATTATTAGTGTGGACCAGACGCTATTATATAGTGTTTGGGTTTTATCCAAAATCGGGATTGTAAGACAAAAGGAATATTTGTATGGTGTAGATATATGATGGGTTGATAAAGAATTATCATATATATATAAATATGTGTGAGGGCCAAGACTTGCATTGAATGATAGCAAAGTCGAACGTTTAATATTCATGAAATGGACTTGACTATGGTTTTTAACCATAGAGCATTAAAAGCAGCTTCCATATATGAAGACCAATTTTATTTGAGTGTTGGGTTCTGACCATAGTGTTAAGAACAGAAAGGTAGCTTCCGCATATTATTATTAATAATTGCCCAGATTTGGAAATAGCTTGGGTTAAATTTTGGGATGCATTTTATATGCATGAGAGTGAGAATGTGGGTTTGGTAGGGCAACCCTCCATCAAGAAAAATCACAATATAATAGCAGAAACTGAAAAAGCCAGTGACAGCAGCAGAAAATAAAAACGCACAGCAAGCCAAGGGCCAAAAAAGGGCTGAGTGAAATTGATTTATGTAACTGTAAATGTGAATGTAAATGATTTAAAATTATTTTTATTGTATGTGATGCAAAGGAAAATCTTTGTGGGCAAAGAAATACCCCACTGTAATATTGAAATGTATACATATTGTTATATTTTTCTGAATGTGCTACGCAAGAAAACGAGAAGGTGGAAGGCAAAGAGTCATGGTTGTTCACTTTGAATTCCCTGTGGAATGCAAACAGTCATGAGGTGAACTCTATAAACGATATCACATAGATATGCATAGAGAGGTTAGAGAATGGAGAAATGAGTCAGAGAGGGTAATACGAAGGAGGAGCTGATAGAGAAGCTGTGAAGATTCAGAGATGATACAAGGCAGATATGAAGACTGATGGACAGCAGTGAAGAAGGAACAGAACAGAGCTGATATCCAGGTAAATCAGCATGTGTTGTTTTATGAAAGAGTAAGGAATTTGGTGCTTCCATATTAATTTGTAGCTTGATAGATGTTAGTTTTAGCTAGCTGAGGTAGGAGCCTCTTGTAGGTTGTAGCCTGTAGAAAATAGATGGGAGTTGGAGCTTCCTTGCAAGTTGTAGCTTGCAGAATTGAGGTAGGAGCCTCCTGTGGGTTGGAGCCTATAGAAAATTAGTGGTGAGAGGGATTTGAAGCTTGCCTTTACATCACAACAATAATAAGATGTGGTTTTCTCCCTTTTGGGTTTCCACTTATATCTGTTGTCTATGTGTATGATTTTTATGAGTTGATATGGTTTATCTAATCTGCTTAATACTTGCTGCTCACATATTAAGATTGTTGTTACATTATGTAATATGTTGATCATGAAATGAAGGTGTAAATGAGTTTAAAGGAAATTTTTAAAAGTCCATGAATGTGTTAAACTGATTCACCCCCCCTCTCAGTTTAACTAAGGGTTCAACAGCTTCCTTCTCCTTGATGATATATTTTGCTGCCTTATCTCCATGTTGTTCTCCTAGGTCAGCCATCTCAACTTTTGGAGGTACATCTTCTTCATTATGCAATGGTGAATTATGTATGCTCATAGGTCGTTCCTCTCTCATGGTTTCCAACTGAACTTCCTCTTCACTAACAACCTCCATAGGTATCCTTTTTGCTTGAGATCTAGTTTTATGTTGATTTCTTGTCACTGGCGGCATACTTGATGTTTCATCTCCTTGTGGTCCTGATGGTGATGAATGAGAGATTTTACTATTTGGTTGGCTTGAGACAGGAAGAAGTGCAGCTGAATCTGAGAATTTTTCCCATGAATCTATTGATCTGAGCCAACTAGTGGAGGACTATGAATTTGATTAGAGCATGATGGAAGAGACTTTCTTGGCGATTTATTCCTTTGGATTTCACCTTCTTAGTCATTTTCACCAAACTTCTAAATAGATATTTGGGTAGGTTTAGGTGCTTGATAGAAGTGAAATGCATCAATAATCTGATATGATACTGATATAACCTAATAAACCTCCCCGCACAAGTGAAATACGTCATTATAATATTCATAAAATGGTTGTACTTGTCCTACAATTGTCTGTTGGGAAAGATATGAGAAGGGGACTCCTTGTACTTTGGTTTCAAGAAAATCTTATAATGCTCAAGGTCTAAATCCATCCCCTTGAACCAAATTTCATCTTAATTAGGGATTTTGGTTGTTGAATATATGATCTCTTCTGACACCATAATGTTCACCCCTACAATTGTGACATGATATCTTTTGAAATTGAGGGAAAATAAACTTGTTAGATCATGATTATAACCCACCTCTTGCACTTTCCTACAAAACCCTAGACAACCTGCCTTCTCAAATGACCTCCTTATAAAATCTAATGAATTGACCTCTTGGATATGAATGGGCTCATATATTGAGATATATCCTCCTTTTAATTTCCTATTTTCACTTATCTTTGCCATGTTTGACTTTTCTTTGACAGCAAACCCTAGATTCACACAAGAATGGGTAAGGGGACTTGAGCTGCAAAACAGGGGTGAAAACACAACAAATTGAGGGGAGGAAATGAAGAGGAAATAGGATAGAATAATTTCTAAATAAATTATGGGGAGTAGGGAATTTCTTTAGGAAGAAAATGAAAGTGGAATTCTTCAATTTCAGTGAGGAAAAGGGAGTGAAAAAAGGAAAACACAATCCTTATTTATAAATGCAACAACTAGTTAGGGTAGTGAGAGAAAATGATAAAATGATTGAATTTAAGTGTGGGGAATGGTGGGAAATGTATTATGAGGGATATTTGGGATATTTAGGCTTATAAATTATGAATTTATCTTGAAAATAAGCCAAATACAATGAAATATAAAAAGCAGAGCAAAAGCGTAGTAGAAAACCTAGTCAATTATTTTAATCAATTCTATGAGGAAATTGACTGAAGCAAGGGTTTTTAAAGGCTCCACTTACTTGATTAAAGATTTTTGAAGCATTGAGATGAATTTTTGAACATTTTCTTTCCTCCTTATGCCTCCAAAACAAAATTGCAGCAACCCTGCTAGAAATGCAGTAGAAACACAGCAAGCTGATAAACTAAGCAATTGGTAATGGAATTCAAACCTTTGATGGTTGTGGAAAGTTTTACAATGGAGATCTTGAAGCTTTGGAAGGATATAATGAAGTCTTGAAATGATATATTCTCCTTTGTAATTCAAAAACCTGATTTTATCTTGATATTGGAGCAACATCATGTACTTTAACCAAATGACTTAATGATGTGATTTATTCCCTAAGTGCTAACTCTCATGAAATTTTACTTGTTTTGGATGATGGTGAAATGAATCCAAATGGAAAAATGATGACACTCATGATAGTCTCATGATCAACCCTATGACACCATGACTCCTTATTTTCAGATTTTAAATAATGACACTTAATGAAGGGAAAATGACCTATGGTGATTAAATGACTCATGAAATTGATATGATTTGACCTTGATGACCATGACATGAAAGTGACAATCACACTTATACAATGACATGACCATTTAACAAACAAGAGAGGTGTCAAATTTTATTTGAAAATGTAACAATTTGACCATAAGACTCTTAATTACAGTGAAAAGAGTAAATTTTGATCAATGTGACTATTGGACACTAACAAAGTGTTAGCACCGAATTGAGTACCAAAATTATGGAAACTGAAATTTTGGGTATTGGTTAGATGAAATATGGTACCAGACAGTCGATATGTATTACTGGATGATGTTTCAATTCAACCATTTCCAACTTCACGTAAGATTCCAAACATAATGGTCATAGTTTACTTTATTGAAAAGAAAAACTAGAAACAAATCTAATTATCATAAAGAAATAATAAGTAGGAAAGAAAAATAATATTTGAACCATGTTTTTGTTGGAAATAAGACTAGTTGGAAATCTTCATTAAAACAATATGTAGTTGAAAGAGACCTCAACAAAATTATGCAATAAAAACATAGATCCCCCATTTTCAACTAGTTGTCTTTTTTTTTAAGTGTTAACATTCCCACTTATACAAAACAACTCAGAAAAATGATGCACTATATTTTATAACTAAACTAATTATTATATGTAACAATCATTTATTTATTTATTATCTTAGTGTAATTGAGAAAAAGAAACTCCTCTCCTCAAGTATAGGAGTATTTCCAATGTAACCATGTGCATAAAAGGTGAAAAAATTCTTTCATACTCAAGTTTATAATATAATATGAAATGGCTACATGAGTATGAAGAACCAGTTATTTTAATGATGATGTCAAGAAGTAAGGAATTATGAATAAGAAGTATGGTCGTATAGTTTCTTGAAACCAACTTTCAATAAAATCAAAATGCTCTTGGTTTACCTCATTATTTGGCTTACTTAGCATATCCTCCTTTACCATGCCATGTAGATTTTCTAGCATTACATGATTATCTTCTTGTGTGATTAGAGGATCCATAAATAGGTATGTAAAAAATTCTTCAATCTCAAGTTCTAATGGTTTCTCTCCATCGGAAGTAGTCCATAATCCTTCATTTTCCTCAACAAGTTTGCAAGGCTGAACATCTTCCTGTGGTTGTGGTTCATGGATTTGTTGTCCTTCTATCGCTTCTGGGGATCCAGATAAGTTCTTGACTATTGTCAATATTTGTTCATCCTCATAATCATAAATCCCAATTGCTGCTAGGATTTGAGAGAGTTCTTCCAAATTCTTGATCATCATTAAACATTTTTTTGTTAGTTGTTAATCCTTGTTTCACACATGGATTAGTGTATGGAGTTATTACTAAAAATCCTAAAAAAGTTAAGGAAACACACTTAAAAAAAATGTAAGCAAACCAATCATGTACTTGAAGCACCATCGTGCTACTAAAACCTTGTTTTCACCAAGTTATATTTTCACAGAATTTAGGCTTCTTTTCTTTTCATGAATCAATCTAAAGGAAAACACACTTGCAAAGAAAAATAAGGATACAATGAGGCTTTGGAGCCTACCTTTAAGTCTACACATATGAAAAAGAAACTAAAAAATTAGTTAGAGAAAACTACACGTTGGAGCAACCCCACCATAGTGGATGCGTGGATCTTCACTCACTTCTTATTGTACTTTCTCTGCACTCTAGTTGTCCTGCAAAAATTAATCTACTAAAAAACAAACTACCAAAGAAAAATGTTACCTGGACCGTTTGCAATCCCCGTCAACGGCGCCAAAAATGTTAGGGGATTTATATTTTTGATTAATTACCCCTCATTGAAGTATCAACCAAGGATCGTCAACTTTGAGTTACAACACAATACTGGTCTAGGCATACTCTGGTTTTTGCTACAAAACTTTGTTTTTTCAAGATATTGTGGCTTTTAAAATTATGTTAAGCTACATAATTATCAATTGTAACTTATAGGGTTTTCGGTACCAGTATTATTCCTGGTATAGAACCTAAGTAATGAAACCTATCAAAGAAACGAAATATGAAACTGACTAAACTAATCACACAATACCTAAAATGAATATCTGAAATTTGAAGACAAGGGAAATGATTTTAATGCAATATTGTGTAAAGTACATATTAGAAAATCACTAAATTTTAATTCTAAGAAAGTTCAAGAAACTAATGTGGCCACATGGAAGAAAATTGAATATATTTTAAGTCCTGAAAGAAATATGACTCAAGAAAAACTTCCATAAAGAAATTTTACAAAATAAAGACCTTTCCTTAACCTCGATCTACTTATCTAGTCAACCATTCGATTCAATCTTGTTACCAAAACTACTCAGAAATTTTAATCTATTACTATAATATATGAATCACACAACTAAATTCGCTTCATCAATCCATTCATGTGTAGATAAATTAACAAGAAAAATAATCGTTAATCTACAATAATGACAGGAAAATAGTATACCAATCTAATGATAAATGAAAACTAACTATGCACACAAAAATTAAAACTAGTTCACAATGGCTTGACTGAGATCATGCGTAGGCCCTTACTAGAAATATTAGGTAAGTGTGACTACTACAACAAACTTAGATACTTTTCAAACATTAATAATCAGAAACCAACATATCAATATATTATATTAAAAAGTATTCAAAAAAGTATATACATCACACTTTAGTTATCCAAATTTTTGGCAAAGTTCAGAAATGCTTTGACAATAATATTGTTGCTCTATACCTCCTCCCTTCCTTGTCTCTATCATTTGAGACCTTATTTATACATAAAATTCAATGAGGAAGGATACTATCCAATCCTCTAAACTCGGAAAACAAATTTACAACTTTAGAGGAAAATTTCAAAAATATGGTTTTCTTTTAATTTTATACAAATTGATGCTAAAAAACCAACCATATCTTCTAGTCCATTACTTATTTTGGATATTTTTTTATAAAAAGACTAATTTTCCATATTATCAACAAAAACCTCTCATGGAATTCTTGATTCAATTCCATGGCCTCGGAAATCATGCTTGAATTTGGTTGTTTAGATACTTTTTCCAATCTGGGTTTTTCAGAAATTTTGTACAAATCTTCTTCAAAGAACCAAATGTAGCTTTTAGAACCGTATAGAATTTTTGGAAACAGTTTGATATACAAGTAAATTGTTTTGTTGTGTAAAAACACATTTTCTATATTCTTGATATTTTCCACCATATGCACGGAAACCAAGGCAGAACATGGTCGTTTCAAAATTGTTACCTATTTTTGGTTGTAGCTTAAATCATGTGTTAGGATCCCACACGTGTGAGATGGGTATATTCCAAGTCTTGTACCATATTATTAGGCTTGTGTGGCACCCAATTTACCATGCTAAAGAAAAGAAATATACATTTTATAATTTTGACTTTTTTCCATTCTTGCAAGTGCAGAATTAAGTACTGAATTGCTGAACTGGTACCGAACTAAGTACCGAACTATTGAACTGGCACCGAACTAAGTACCGAACTGCAAAATTGTTACTAAGCTGGTAGAGAAATATAAATTTTGATATTTGAACATGCTTATTTGCCACATAACTACATTATTAAACCATCAATGATAAAATCATATTAAAGACATGTTTAATCATTAAAAATATAAGAAATCCATCACAATTAACCACATGGTAGAAGAGGTTCATTTAGCGGAAGTTGGTGGTATAATAGCTATGAAAAGTATCATAAATCTGGGAATCTGGCTCATGATTACAGACTTTATATACTGAATGATATCACATATTCAAGGCCCAACATCTCCCCCATACCTAATACTTTGCATGCCCTTATGCAAACAAAATCCTCGCATATGACATTGTTTCTTAGTGTTGGTTATCAAACGTAAATTTTCATATAATCATAGACTTGATATGTTTCACAAAAAGGTAGCACAAATTGAGGACAAACAAAATATGGATTAGGAAGTGATGGTGGATGATATTAGGTAAGGATGACGATAAAGGTTGGAAACTTTGTAATACCATTATTCACTTTGTGGTTATTTTCTTAGATAAACAATGATGACTTCATCCTCCTATTGAGACCATTCAGATGATGCTTTTACAAATTATTTATGATGTACAAGGAGAAGGCACTATAGATGTAGCTTTATTCATGTACCACAATACTTTTCTTTTCATTCTTATGGTCTTACTAGAATATGCATGGATGAATTTAGAAATTTGGGGTTTAATGGTGGTTCAAGAAAAGTAGAAATTTATGGAATATGAAGTGTTTAATCATCAAACTTCCTTAAATTTTAATGAATTAAATATCCTTTAAACATGTTTTACCTCAAGTATAAATTTTGAATTTTAATTTGTACCATAGGCTGCAATGGAAGTTGTATGAAGCTGAAGATGAGGCAGAATAAGGCTAAGAGTCCTGAATGATCTGGAAGAGTTGGATTTGATGAGTGCCAATCTAATCTGTTGAAGGAAGCTGAAGATAATGAACCAAATATGTTGAAAAGGTCCTAAGAACCACTCCCCCATGCCTGAGCTTTTGCATGTCCTCATGCAAACAAGGTGAGGTACTTAAGAAGTGAGGAGGGTTGTTGAGATGGATCTAGTACAAAGGTACCTGAAGAAAAAAAAACAATGAAACTAATGAGATGAATACTAAACAAAAATAAGTCATCTCAGATTTATTAAAATGATGTAAAACTAACATAATCATAAAATAAATTCCAAATCACTCATTACATATGATTCCATCAATACTTAACAATTTTGTGCTCAAGAAAAGAAACCTTTTATAAACTTAAGGGGATCTCCTTATTTTTTATGATCACGAAAAATAATGAGCCAATATAAAATTAGTCATTACTAACCAAATCCAAAAGTATTATAGTTATCCAAGTATTACAAATAAGCTTTTCAGTTGAGCTTTATTAATTCTTTGCGATCATAAGTCTCACTTCTAAGTTAATTAAATCTTAGGTATAGTATGAAAAGCCAATGATAGAGGACTCAAAGTTAACTTAAGACCATTTTTTGGCAGAAAAATTATGGAGTTTGTTTTTACCCTTGACTTCATCGACACATGATTCCTTTTGGTTGTAACACTATAGAGTAACCATCATACATGTAGACAAAAAGTCTTGGTTTGGTTGAAACTTCTTTATGTAGAATGCCCCATTTCCCGCGAGCATCCATAGTTGTGATGGGTTCGCCTAGTGGTATCACAGGTCAGTAGCCGTTTCCAGTGTTGATATTCAACAAGAAAAATTTTGGCACCAATGATCCTAGTGAAAACTAAGCACCTACACTAGAGTGGGGCCCATAGGCTATTTTTAGGTGCATGTCTATTGTTATTATTATCCCTTAATTTAGATTGAAATTAAACTATAATCTATTCTCAATGTGGACTTGAAAATAGTTAAATTAAGTGGAAAATCAGTTAGCTAAGTTAATTTCGAGTTAAGAGGTTGGTTGGTGGGACATGCAGAGTGACTCTAGTTGTAACTGAGTGATTATAGTTGTAACAAAGTTGGAAGTGTAGTGGTGCATGAGTTTGTGCAAGTTGTAAATAGTTTAACTCAGTTAAGTGAGTTAAACTCAGTTATGATAGTTGTAACTGAATATACACTAGTGAGAGATCAAGTGAATTAAATATTAATTAATTCACATGTACTGATCCCACATGCAACTAAAGATTTACTATTATTAACTGCATGCATATCGAATCCAGTGGAGACCCAGTTGAGTTCTAGGTGAAAGGGAAGATAACTATAAGTTGTGACATTATCCGCTTGCACACATGAAAGCACACACACATTGGATGAGCCCATGATACTTGCGCAGTCAAGGTAGGAAAGAAGGCATCAATTCAGGGATTGCTTTCAGCAGGGATTACGTAGTGAAGGCAGGCTATCTGGAGACAGTAAATTGGCTAAGGGATTTGCCAATTTTTTTATGACAGTGTGAAACAATTAGATGATGTACTGAGAGCTCTTGTGAGAATATTTTTTTATGTAATTGTGTCATGATCCATAATATAATATACAATATAAGATAGTGGGGTTTTTAGCTATAATATTCCCCCGGGAAATTATCTGTGTTGTGTGTGATTGATCTTTCTTTGTGCTTATGTAATTGGTGATTGTGTTTTTAATTCCGCAAATATTTGTAGAAGCGATTTAGAATTTATTTAGCATATTGTTAGATCGATCGAATCCAAGATATACATGCATATTGTATAATTTATACATGGTATCAGAGCACAGGAAATTGCAGAAGTAAAGTAGGAGTTGAGTTTGTGACTGGATAGAATTAAAATTTTAAGAAATAATTTCTTGGTGCTAAAGTTGATTCAAGATCGAAATGGCTTTCAATGGTTTGAGGTTAGAGTATGCACTGGAGGAAAACTCAAACTACATTACTTGGAAGGACAGGATGGAGGCGGTACTTGAAGACAATGGCTTGAAGGAATTCATTGAAAAATATGTTCCTAAGACAGATGCTGCAGATGCTGCCAATCTTGATGCATGGCAAAAGAAAGTGGTAAATGCGAAGAGGATGTTGTTGGAGGGAGTATGAGACCACATTGTCTCAAGCCTCCATGGGAAAGAGACATCATATGTTATGTAGAAGGCTTTGACGGATCTATTCCAAAGAAAACGTGACCATATGAAATTGGCGCTCAAAGATAAACTCAGGAAGATCAAGATGGAAAAGGGCGACACCATTCTAAATTATCTCACAAAGTTTGTCCAATGTCGTGGTGAACTAGGGAGTGTGGGAATAACAATCGTTGATGATGATTTGGTGATTTTGGCTCTTGTTATAGGTCAATTTGGGACCATTCCTAATGACCTAGTTAAATTGGACATCATCCCCAGAACCAATCAATAGGGCCTATCATCCCCTATCATTTCAGTTGCTACATGCCCTAAGACAAAGAACAAGAACAAATCATCCATGACTCCCATTGCAAGGTTTCCAAGATTTTAATTACACATTATATCACCTATAATCTCATCAATGCAGTCTCTCAATGGACTAAATTCTTTGTGTATGTAGTTACCTCCATTTAAGGATGCTCTGCAAAGCACTTCCCGAGACTCACGGGTGGTTGGTCAACTGGGAGTGAAATTCTCATTGTTCTGGAATCTCCACATGTCCAGTGCATTGTAGAAGAGTGCATATGTGTCAAACTTCGAATCCATGTGTCCATTCAACACCTCTGAGCTTCGGAACATGTCTTGCCTATTATTAGAAATTCATTGATTGTGAAACTACCTTCAGCTCATCTAGAATTTAAGCACAAAACTTAGTGCTTGAGAAGGAAGAAATTTGGTAGAGAAATGTTGTTGGATTCTCAATTGAGTCTTTGATTTTAGTGATATGCTGCTAGAGAGATGTTCATTGTGATGAGGCTGGGATGATGTTGGAGTTGGTGGCATCAAATCAATCGTTGGTTGTAACCTCCCCTTCTATCCATTAATAAATATTGTTGTTTACTTTCCCACTTATGTATCTGTATCAGCTTCTATATTTAATATTATGGATTCTTAGCTAATGTATATGTTTCATGTTTCATTGATTTAACTGATTAAAGTAAATAGCCATCTGTATATTGCAATAACTTTTCTGTTTAGTGTTTATACTTGCAGGAACTAGTTTGGCGATCAAAGTTGGATTACAAGCTACAGCAAGAGCGACAGAAGGAGAATAGGAAGCGCTTGGACTCCAAGTAATTTTATCCATCTTTCTGTGTGTCTATTTACTATTAGGAAAATTATCTGCAAAGTCTTTGATATGTTGTTCTAAATGCATAGCACCACATTTAGGGAATGTGTTTTATCCGTAATCCATAATTCTGCATAACAAATTGGTGCCTCCGCTGGGAAGTTTACATTCATCCTTGGTGTATTTTTCCTCTTCTTATCCACCCAATAGCATCTACTCTCAATTATTATGCATTTGAAACTAATAATTTCATTAGAAGTGTGTGAGTAGCTTGATTTTTTTGTTCTCTGCTGCGCCCAACGCACTGTTGGTCAGGACACAGTGATTTGCATAGCACTGTCTCCCACTCAGGGGTGCTTTGCAACACACTGTCTCCCCTTAGAGACTATGGTGCCCCCTCGGCCAACCAAATTCCCTTTTAATTTTTCATTGCTATCACTTTCAGCCTTTTTTTTTTTGTGTTTTCAACTATTTGATGCCTCATAGAGACCAGTGAATTTACCTGAATCTTCCTCCTTTTAAAAGTAGGTTTGTTCAATGTCTCTTTAAGCATTTTTATTTATCATTGACAAATCAAATTCAAAGTATTTTATTTCTGCATTAGATCCATTTGTTTTCGTAAAGGAAAATGTCATTAAATTCTTCGTTTCATGTAGGAAAAATTGTAGTTCCATTCTTCATTTTTCCTAAAAGTTGTTAAATTCTTCATTTCTCAAAGAAGAAAGCATTTGTCTTTTGGTTGATTTGATGCATATAGTTTCCTTTTTATATTCACATTTTGGGGACTAAAAAGAAAAACCTACATTTTCATGTAGCGGATTGTGTGTTTTGCATAGGAACAAATTAGGAACGCTGCATATTAGTTTGTGCTCTTTGTTGTTTACTCTCAAAACTGATTTCTCTTTCCCTTTAGTAGCTAAGATCTTCATTGAAAAAGCTAAAATTGAAAAGTTTGCTTATCATTTTAGTTTGCATTTTAGGAATTTCCATCACATCATCACGGTGAACCTTGAAAGGAAAATAGATAAACAAGATCAACTTAAAATTTACATTAATTTACCTAAAAAATCATTGGAACCATAACGATAACATTTAGAAGGTCTAGGCTAGAGACGTGTTCCAACATCGTAAAACATAGTAGTTGTCGTTAATTGTCTGCGATACATTCTGAGTATGATACCTCACTCCATGTACGTAAGTATATCATAGCTTGTCCACGTACCTTCGGGTATATTGGGTGGTGTAATAGTACGAAAAGTATAAAGGGGTGATCTCACTATGCGGTTTCACATTAGAAAACGCTAATACGGACTTGGGCCTCCACATACCTTCAAGTATATTTGGGAGGACAACTTTAGGTTTTTATCCATCCATAGTGAACCGAGTCGGCCACCTTGTAAATTGTGATACACCAAACACAACATTTGGGGAGATTGCATGCCCGTACTTCTTGGTTCTCCAGGAGGTATTTTGTAGTTCACAGTTTCTTGGTAAACCTTTTTCCTAGAATTACCCTTTTATTTTGTTTATTTTTTTTTTTTCATAAAATAAATCAGTCATCATGGAAGAAGAAAATTCCTTTCCCCATCATTCACGTAGACTTGCATTGAAACCACCTTTACCACCGGAAGTCACTTCTGGTCGGTGAAGGCGACATCGCTCTACCGAAACATGTTGGCAATATGATGTAATGTGTTGTCCTTGATGGCAACCTACTTACTGAAGTTGTCCTTGATGGAAACCTACTTGATGAGTTGCCTATGATAAGAAACCTATGTGTTAAATATGTAATAATGATGTAGCTACAGATTAGTTCAGATGTGACAGAGAAAATAATTCCAGTAACTGCCAGAGAAATGATAAATATAATATGTCACAATGTACACGCTACTTTTGTGAAGGAAACTCGCGTATACATTCAGGGTTAGAATATACGCAGTTTTTGTGAAGAGAAGTTGTGTATACACGCAGAAACAAATGCTCCAAGTCACGTATGCATTTTGCGCTCTAAAATTATGATACCAAGGGGCATTACCATAGTATTAGCCCACAGTATTGAGCATTGCATTTTCTATTTGATTCTATCTAAGAATAACATCAGAAGTTGAGTGGTTTTGACTCATGGTATTGGTAAAAGATAAATCTATTTAAGGAGAAGAAGATCATAGTGCAAGGTGTGCATGTGTAAGGGTTGTTGATGAATAAATTTCTCTAAGGAATATCTGCATGGATGAACTCTGTTCTTAATTGATAGATATGAATCTATGATGCACCCATGGATATAATGATGGTTCAGGATCTCTAGATCTGATGATGATGAATCTATAGAACTATCTACTGAAGGAATGATGAAGAATTGGCACAAGTCTGCTGAAGAAAATGAATAAATCTGGGTAAGTTTTATAGATCTGGTCTGTTCTGCAAAATTTATTTTTTACAGATCTATACACTAGTTGGTTTCAACAAAAGCACGTATATACACGGGTTCGCTTCATGAAAAGTGTGTATGGTAGTTAGGGCTTTCTGAAGAATAAGATACACAAAAGTATACGCGGGTTGATGTGCAGGAAAGCGCGTATGTACGCAGCTTCAGTGAAGCAAAGTAGCGTATGCTATTTGAATCAATGATTTTTCAGGGTTGAGTTTGTATCTGCATATCTTTTCTGAAGTCTGGGTTATTTCTGATGTTTTGGTCACAGTTTTTTTCATTTTTCTAATTGAAGTGTTGTGCAAAGTTTATGATTATTGATAAAGGGTTGTGTTAAAGCTATTTGATCCAGTATGAAAATTGATGAAACATGGTCTGTAGTGGGTCTGAGGGTTGAAGCCTTCAGTATGGAAGTAGAAGCTTCCTGCCAGTAGAAGCTAGTGTTATGTTTAGGGGGTTGAAGCTCCCTTCCAGGAGTGGTTGGTAAACGAGATCGGGGGGTTGGAGCTCCCTTCTAGTAGCAGCTGGTAAACGAGTGAAGGTTGCATCCTTCTGTAGGTAGAAGCTTGCGTACTAATATGAGTCTGCATCAGTACAATGTTGTAAATAGTTTTCCATATAATAAATATTGAAGACAGAGACGACAGCAGCGGTGGTTTTCTCCCGAATTGGATTTCCACCTTAAATACTGGTGTTCATGTGTGTTCCACTTGTGTGATGTTTTATATTGCTGTTACTGCACATATTTTTTGTTTATATAACCTGATGCATAACTGGTAAATCTGTTTTAAATTTTGTTTCTGAGATACTTTATAAACTAGAAATTTATATCAGTATACGCGAGTTTCTTTCAGCATAGCTGCGTGTATACGTGAGGTCAGTTCATAAAAGTTGCGTATGCAATTCTGCAAAAGAAAATTTAAAATCAAGATATAAGCTCTAAATACTAATTCACCCCCCCCCCCCCCCCCTCTCAATATTTTTCCCAACAAAACCAATACCATCATTACGTCTGGTGAAGAATCATCTTCCCATATACCAGAGTCGGCACAAGTTGTTTCTACAAATCCTGGTTTGTCTACTGCTATTGAGACGAAGTCCTCACAGCTACCTATGGTCACGATCCATCCAATCAGTGAGACCATACCTCCCAAACATAATGTTGTTCGGCTGGAAGTTCATCCAGATCTTGTCTCTTTTTTTCCATAACATCTGTATCCCAAAGTAGAACGACCGGAAGTTATTCCTGTATCAGTCGCCCCATAATCTATTGTAGCCATTGAGCCTCCCATATCATGCAGTCAAACTCCTGAAGTATACTTTGGGCTTGATGGTGAAATCATTCCACCTGGTTTAATATCGATCGAAGAAATCCCACAAGACGAAAGACCTTTAACTCCAACACATTTTGGTGAGGATATTTACCTGTACGAGCCTTTTCCTCAATCACCATCCTCTGCTTTTGTTGATCTTGTTCCTATTCAAATTATCATCGATTCAAAAGGGTATACATTTGGTCAAGTAACCATGCCAGAACCAACATCTTCGGTTGGACCATATATTTCGATTGTGTCGGCACCTGCTCTCGCTACACCGTCGCTGTTCACAACTTCACCAGATTCATATTTTCATCGTGGCCCTTTCGTCCCATCAGGTTATAAAACTTTATCTAGAATTTTCTCTGGTGCATCTTCAAACCCATGGACTTCCCCAATGTCATCATCTGGTATTCTAACTGGTAAACCTATAGTGAGTACTGAACGACTTGATCCTTTATATCCATCATCAAGGCAATATCAAGCTGGTCCATCTGGGTATATCCCATCCAGTACCATCTCAACTGGACAGCATGCATTTGGAGAAAAATATTTTCTGTCATATTATCCTCCTCATGCTGGGGGGAAACCTATAGTCACCCACTTTGACAGTACTCCATCATTTTTTGGTCAAACTAATGTCAAAATGAATGTTTTTCAATGGTATCCCACTCTGCCTATCCAACCACAAACGGTTGTACACTTGTATCAATTGGTTCAACCTGTTTCACCCAAATCAATTCCACTTGTTAATACATCTTTACCCCTGTTACAGACTCAAAATGTTGTACAACAACCATTTAAAGCGGGTCCTTAAACTCAATACCCTCAAGTATTGGGCCCTTAGACTCCAACTCCTTCGGCTAATTTACAACAACCTGTACCTGGAATCATTTATTCGCAAGCTGGATTACCATATTATGGGATGCCACAACCACAAACAGGTTATACCTATCCTCAACTGAATCAAATTATTCTAATTTGGATTATAACATTGGTGGACAGACCCCTTGGCAGCCTCAGGCGCAAATGCCTCAACCTTCATTTCAACAAATATTGTACCCAGGTTTTGGTCAACGTAATCCTCAAGCATTTTCTTATCAAAACAACCCCTATTTGGGTTACCATCAGCAGATTCCTTATGATGGTGCTCAAGGGCATGTTTTCCAAGAAATTCCATCATACCTTGGCTATGCTCAACCTGAACTTAATCAATAGTTGCCCTTTGTTGCAACTTTAGAGTTACCAGATTTAAATCGGCTCACCAATGTTCCAATCAACTATTCTCCTTGGTGGCCAGTGATACCCCATAAGTTACCCTCGGATATTCCTAAGTTCAATGGAAACCCTGGGGAAGACCTGTCGACTCATGTTATGACTTATCATTTGTGGTGTTCATCAAACTCCCTGAATGATGACTCTATTCGGCAACGTCTTTTCCAGCATACGCTCACTGGTCCAGCTGCAAAATGGTATATTGAGTTACCTAGAGTTTCTTTTGATAATTTCACTGTCCTAGCCACTATATTTTTGACTCACTTCCAATTACCCATACAATGTGAACTGGAACGGAACTCTTGACTAATTTTAAACAGACTAATGATACTCAAATTTCTAATCATATTCATGAGTGGCGTCATCGTCATAGAATGGTTAATACATTTTTTCTTGATCAACTCCTTGCTGAGTGGTTCATTAATTCCCTATTACCAACTATAACTGAGGAAGTGGCTAAGGGTGGCATCGTCACTGAAGAGTAGGCCATTTCTCGTGCCCAATATTTAAACTTGATTTATACTCAATCTGGCATGCTCTACGAAAAAATTTCTAACACACCGCGATCTAATTTTACTATTCCTCCTCAATTAAAGTACTCTCATGCTGGAGATGGTATGATTGGTACTACAAGCACACATCATACTACTGCATTTGATCCTGGACCTTCTTCCGAAATCAATGCCATTTCATTTGAAAAAGGAAAAAGTGACAAGAAACCCGGAAGTAAGAAAAAAGGGAAATCAAAGAAAAACCAAACTTTTAACCTGTAGGAAATATCATCTAATCAATCGTCTGGAAATAGGAAACCTCGTTATCCATGCATAATCTATAATGAGCAACAATTTGTTTTGGATTTTCCTCACCGCGCTGAAGTCTCAAAAATGGTTAAGACTTCACATGCATTAGCCGTGTTGACAGATCTATTTCTAAATCTGGACAAAAATATGGTTGCTACAGATCTAGCTTCTAGTTCCCAAGTGCTTATGTTATCTATCACAAAGGCATCAAAAAATATTTTGGTGTCAACACGTAATAAATATTATGGTAGTCAGGCAATTGATCAACCTACTCCCTTGACCATGAATCCGTCTACGGAATCGGTTGTAGAAATTATATAACTTATGTGCTATATGCCCAAGATTCTCCTGATCTCACACTATTTTAACTTCATGAAAAATACAGAATCTATTCCACCATTGATCATTTGCGGAAATTAAATCAAGGTTGCAATGCACACATGAAATAATAAAAATTCACACACATTGACACAGTTGTTTAACGAGAAAGCCTGAAGCTGAAAACCCCAACTATATGTATATAATATATGTCATAGAGATCATGTAACAATCCTCATACAAAGCAAATCATATCAAGCTCTCAGTACAATACAATCGCTACACACTAATCAGGCCCGATCTTGAAAATCCATGCACCAATATTTGCCACCTGCTAGCCTGCCTCTACTACGCAATCCCTTCTGAAGAATGGCTCTGAATGAATTCGAATTGCTCTAGCCTTTCTCACGCAATCCTCATTGGCATATCCCCTGAGTGTTGTATGCAATCAATGCATCACTATAGTCACAACTGATAGTTACACTTGCTCTTTCACCTATCTCTCCATTGGTCTCCACTGAAACTGCCATGCACTGTAGTTAACTGATGTATTCTTCAGTCGATTAATGAGTTATTATTTAGTGAATTAATTAATTAATTAATTCACACCACTCTCACTAGTGTATCAATCAGTTAGACTAGATACAACTAGCTCAACTAAGTCTAACTGAGTTAAACTAAATACAACTCCACCAACTATTTCTCCAACTCCACCAAACTCTGTCACATGAGTTCTAACTGAATTCCTCCATGCATTAGCTCCAGTAAACCCTCAGGAATAGCATAATTCCTTCTGTCAGCTGCTATGCCACATATGTGCACTTAACTGAAGTGCTCCAAGAGAATAAGATAATTTTTAGAGTCCAAATATTATTAAGAGCTAATAATATTCTACATATCTATTTTTAGACTAGAAATATAAAAATAGACTCCACCCAATATGTCTAAAAATAAAAGTCCATGTATTTTTCCAACTTGACCAACCATCCACAAATAGCATCCTGCAACTCATAGAATATGATAAACATAGTCTCAAAATAGACTTTGCGCCAAAAATATCCTACGGGCCCACTTAGTGAAGGCGACTCTTTTCACTAAGCTCGTCATCTTGTTGAATATCAACACTCCCTCTCAACAAGATAGGGATTATCTTCCACCCCGATCCTGTCTCTATGGTATTCGAATTTTCTCCTGGTGAGCACCTTCGTTAGAATATCTGCATCCTGATCCTCTGTAGGAATGTAAGAAAGCAACATGATCTTCCGTTGCACACAATCTCTGATATGATGGTACCAGATGTTAATATGTTTAGATCTATCATTAAATACTGGATTAACCGAGAGTTTAATGAAACTCTGATTATCACAATATATCACAGTAGGATCTAAGTGAGAACTGAACAACTTGACCAGGATCTTCCTCATCCATATAGCCTCGCATGCAGCCAAACTTGCTTCCATGTACTCGGCCTCCGCTGATCTGGGTGCCACAGATCTTTGTTTCTTTTTGTACCAAGAAACTGTTGTAGATCCAATACTGAAAATCCCTCCCGATGTGATCTTTATGTTCATTGGGCTTCCTGCCCAATCTGCATCCGTGAAGCCATGCAGCTTCACCTCATCCGACTGTCTGTACCACAATCCATATCCAGATGTGCCCCTGAGTTACCTCAAGACATGCTTGCTTGCCTTCCAAAAGAGCTTGGTAGGCTTAACCATCGCTTGTGAAAGTTGGTTCATAGCATAGCATATGTCTGGTCGTGTATTGACTAAATACATGAGCGAACCAACCAACTGTCGATAAACAGTGGCATCCACTACCTCTTCCGATGTAGCATCCTCTTTCCTCCAACCACCAGGAAGAGGAGTGTCGATAGGCTTGCAGCCTTGCATGTGAAACTTCTCCAGTATCTCCCGGGCATACTTGCCTTGAGACACAAACAGTTCACCTTTCCGTTGCCAAATTTCCAATCCCGGGAAATAATGAAGGAGGCCCAAGTCCATCATCTCAAACTCCTTTGCAAGATCTGCCTTGCATGAGTGTATCAACAGTTCATCACCTGTTAGTATTAAATCATCTACATAAAGCACAATGATCAAAAGCTTACCCTCCACCACAATCTGGTATAGGTTTGGATCCACCTCACTCTTGGTGAAACCAAGTCCAGTGAAATAACTGTCTATCTGTGTGTACCAAGCACGAGGTGCTTGTTTCAGCCCATATAGTGCTCTTTTGAGCCTGAACACATGCGACTCGCTACTGAAGATTTTGAATCCTTCAGGCTGCTCAATGCACACCTCCTCCTCAATGACTCCATTGAGGAATGCAGTCTTCACATCCATCTGATGAATGTGCTAACCCATCTGCACTGAGAGAGCAAGGATGGTCCGTATGGAAGAATACCTTGTGACAGGTGCAAAGGTTTCTTCATAATCGATCCCCTCGATCTCTGAGAAGCCCCAGGCAACAAATCTTTCCTTATACTTCTCGACACTCCCATCAGCAGCTTGCTTCACTTTGTAGATCCATCTCAAACCTACCACTAATTTCCCTTCCAGCCTTGGGACAATCTCCCATGCACTGTTTCTGACAATCGAATCATACTCTTCCACCATGGCATCTACCCATGCGGGATCCTCCACATCTTCTTCGAAAGAGGATGGCTCTGTCATGATACACTTGCTCATCAGAGTCATGTATCCAGTAAATTGGTTAGGTGAATGTCTCTGTCTGCGCTGTGATGTAGGAGCTCTTACATTCTGCGTTGCATCAATATTCAGTCGCTCAGCGTCTGTAGTGCGCTTCCGCCCTATGATTTTTGCTGCTGCATGAGTGGTTTCTTCCACTCCATGAACCTCCTCTTGTGGCTGATCCACATCTTGAGGCTCATATTTAGGATCAAGTAGCTCCTCATCTGCATGCAATTGTAGCTCCCTCTAAAGCGACAACTTCATGGCTTTCTCCTCATGAAATTTTATATCCCGTCGCACAACAGTCATTTTACTGTCTGGAAAATACACGCGATAATTGTGGGGTGTTTCTGTGTACCCCAAAAATATCCCAACCTATACAGTCAGCTCCATCTTCTTCCTGGCATCCTTCGTCACATGAATGTCAACAAGTGAGCCAAAAATCTTCAAATGAGAAATATCAGGCTTCTTACCAGAAAATGCCTCTTCGGGTGTACTCATGCCAGGTACTCTATGAGGACAACGGTTTTGCACATAAACCGCAATGTTGCATGCCTCAGCCCACAAGTGTATGGGAAGGCCCTAATCATGCAACATCGCCCGTGCAGCATCCATGATTTTTCTGTTCTTCCTCTCCACGACCCCATTCTGCTGTGGGTTATGAGGCGCTATGAATTCTCTTTAAATTCCTTCTTTTCTACAGAAGTCTTTTAATTCGCCAGAGATGTATTCACCACCATTATCGCTCCTTAGAGATTTCACTTGCTTCCCTGAATCTTTCTCAACCAGCGCCTTGAACTCATAGAAATTTTAGTATGTCTCACTCTTCTTCTGCATGAAGAAGATCCAACACTTACGAGAAAAGTCATCAAAAAATATCACATAATACTTGTGCTTTTCTATTGAAGCAACCGAGAAGGGTCCACACACGTCTGTGTGAATTCTCTCAAGGATTGTCAAGGCTCGACTATCCTTCTCATGAAAATTGGTCTTCACAAATTTTCCCAAAGTACATCCCTTGCACTGATCTGATTGCGCAAGTGTACCTTTGGGAAGCCCAGTAGAAATCTGTTGCAAAATTTTCAAAGCGCCATGGTGAAGATGGCCCAATCTCCTGTGCCACAATTCGCCCTCATCCAGTTTCACCACTCCTTTTGCTTTGCCTGCCATTGTTGTGCAACCATATACCTGCAATTGATAAATATTATTAACCCGAATCCCTATCCTCCTAGTTTGACCAGTTGTTTTACTGCACAGGAAAGCTTTTCCCTTGCTAAAAACAACATCATAACCCTTGTCTTCCAACATCGCCAAAGAGATCATATTCTTCTTCAATCCTGGAACATGCATGACATCCTTCAACATGAAAGGTTTACCAGACTCCCTCACAAAGGAAATGGTCCTGATACCAGTTGCACTGTATCTACCATCATCGCCCATCTCGATGTGCACTCCAAGATCCTTTTCCTCCAGATCACTAAACAAATCTTTGTCTCTGGTCATATGGAAAGACACACCACTGTCAAGAAACCACACCGATCCCATCACACTTGAAACCAAGCATGTGATCAATGAAAAATCCAGCTCAAACTGCGAGGCTAATCCCTCTCCGGCTACAGATCCAGCAGCCTGCTTATTCTTCTTCTTCTGTGGACAATAAGTGGTGAAATTTCTGTGCTGGTGACAGTGAAAACACTTCACCTTGGACAAATCATGCTTCTTGCCTTTCGCACCGGATTGAGAAGGATTTTTCTTCCCCTTCCCTTTCCTTTCTTTGGTAGCCAAAGTGAAATTTTCTTCATCTTCATTCTTCGATGAAGATCCATCCTTGGTACCCCGCCTTATCTCCTCCTGCACAAGATCCAACCAAAGTCGCTCCCATCCTGGCAGTTTCTCCCGTCCATTGACTTAATCTTTGTAGCTATGCCAACTCTTCAGAAGCCCAACGAGACCCAAGCTCACCAAGTATTCTTCATTAACAGTAACCCCCACACTTCCCAACTCATCCTTGCAGTGGACAAACTTCGTGAGGTATTTTGGTATATTGTCGCCTTTCTCCATTTTTATTTTTTTGAGCTTGTCTTTAAGCGCCAACTTCCTCTGGTCGCTTCTTCTTTGGAACAAGTATGTCAAATCCTTCCACATCAAGAATGGAATGGCTTTCCCATGAATATTGGACACTATGTGGTCCTTCACACCTTCCAACAGAATCCTTTGAAACTTTGCTACCTTCTTTTTCCATGCGTCAAGTGCAGCTGCATCGCTAGAAGTAGGCTTCGGAATATCAGCATCTATGAACTCCTTCAACCCATTATCATCCAGCACTGCCTCCATCCTGTCTTTCCATGCTATGTAATTTGAGCTCCCATCAAGGGCATACTCCAATCGCAATCTATTAAAAAACATTTCAATGAATGCTCAACTTTGACACCAAGAAAACACTGCAGCAAATTCGAATTCCACCAGCACAAAACTCAACCGCTTCAATAATTGCAATCTCCTCAAATGATCAACTGCTCTAATACCATGTAGAAATTAGATAAATTATGTGTTATATGTCCAATATTCTCCTGATCTCACACTATTTTAACTTCATGCAAAATATAGATTCTATTCCACCATTGATCATTTGTGGAAATTAAATCAAGATTGCAATGCACACATGAAACAATAAAAATTCACACACATTGACACAATTGTTTAACGAGAAAGACTGAAGCTGAAAACCCCAACTATATGTATATAATATATTTCATAGAGATCATGTAACAATCCTCATACAAATCTGATGCCATCAGAAGGGGGAAACAAATGTAGTATGATACTACCTTTTAATATTTTTTTAAAATCTTCAGTATTTTGATCTTTGCCACCTGCTAAACTTACTTTCTCTAAAATCTAACTGTGAGCAATGGCTCAATGAATCAAGTTCTCACAGGCGAACCTGATCTCATTGGCATCCTCACTTGGTGTTGGATGCAATCAGTATTCTCACTATAGTCTATTTGATAATCCCACTACTTGCTCTTTCACATATCTATAAATGTCCATAAAAACACCTTCTTGTAGTTATTTGATGTATTCTTCAGTTGATTAATGAGTTATTATTTAGTGAATTAATTAACTAATTAATTCACACCACTCTCACTAGTGTATCAATCAGTTAGTCTAGATACAACTAGCTCAACTGAGTCTAACTGAGTTAAACTAAATACAACTCCACCAACTACTTCTCCAAATCCACCAAACTCTGTCACATGAGTTCTAACTGAATTCCTCCTTGAATTAGCTCCAGTAAACCCTCAGGAATAGCATAATTCCTTCTGTCAGCTGTTGTGCCACATCTTTGCACTTAACTGAAGTGCTCCAAGAGAATAAGATAATTTTTAGAGTCCAAATATTATTAAGAGCTAATAATATTCGACATATCTATTTTTAGACTAGCAATTTAAAAATATACTCCGCCCAATATGTCTAAAAATAGAAGTCCATCTATTTTTCCAACTTGACCAACCATCCACAAATAGCATCCTGCAACTCATAGAATATGATCGACATGTCTAAAAATAGACTTTGCGCCAAAAATAGCCTGTGGGCCCATTTAGTGAAGGCGACTCTTTTCACTAAGCTCATCATCTTGTTGAATCTCAACATCGGTACCACCTACTGCTATTCCCGAATTGACAATCAAGCCACCAAAGGGAGTCGTTCATAAATCGACATATAATCCTCGAGCAAGAGTTGCTCAAAATTATAATATAGTTGAAGATTTGACTCAATTCCCTTCAGCTATGTTAGCTCTTGAGGTATTACAAAATTGTCCCTCCCAGAAACAGGCTTTATTATCATCTATTGGTGGAATTGATCCGACTGATTCTAATTTTGTAGTCTTTAATCATAGAGGCTATGTGCCACAATTACCAGGAGAATTGGCATTATCCATCCAAGTAATTTTTCTCAATCACCTTGTTCATCGTACTATTATTGATGAGGGAGCATCTACGTGCATTATGTCTCTAAAATGTTGGAAGTCACTTGGCTCGCCGTGCCTATCTCAATCATCAACGACGTTGAAGGCTTTCAAAAAATGTACATATAAGCCTTTTTGTATTATTAATAACCTACATGTTGAACTAGGGGGAAAAGTAGTGAATGTTTATGTCGAGGTTGTTGACGGACCCCTTGACTACAATATTCTACTTGGAAGGCCATGGGTATATGCTATGATTGCAATTGTTTCTACATATTTTAGAATGATCGCTTTTCCATATAAAGGTGCTATCATAGTCATCAAACACTACTATCCTTCTTTGCCTCCACTTCACAGGTAACTGGAAGTGTTCCGTTTTTTCACGCACCCCAACTCACACTTCGGAACATTGGTGTAGGACTCTTAAAGAATTCCACTCTCATGGGAACCTTTGCATTACCACTGCCTGCGACGTCAACAAAAATTTCAAGTATAGAGACCTACTACATGATCTCTTCCACTCCATTTGGCTTAAGGAAGAGTACGTGTGATTCTAAAATTGTTAGGTTGGATGCATTTCTGCCACCCAACCCTATTGAGCTGGCATAGAAATCAATCTATCTGGCTTGGGCAGCAAATCCGAAATCATCATCGCTGGTTGTTTGGGTTTATCGTTCCTTAGATTTTGGTACTCCATCTGATCATTTTTCCTCAAATTTCTTGACAGATGAGAATATTTTGGAAACCATGATGTTGGAAGGAGAACCATGGGAATATTATCATCATTGTTCCCATCTTCCTGATTATGAAGAAAATAATCTTAGTGAATTATATCACCTATCGATCAAAAATTTCTTTTCAAATTATTTACCAATTAATGCAATCAATCCGAGTGAAACTTATCAAATATTGAAGAAACCATTTCTATCGATATTTCGACCAAACCTGGTGTTGTAGAAAATATTCATGTCGGTGTATCTTTTTCTCAATTATAACTTGAAACATATCACTCTCTCTTTCGTGAATTCTGTGACGTATTTCTTGGTCTTACGAGGAAATGACAGGCATAGATACTAGTATCATTGAACACACTATTAATATATACCCTGATGTCAAGTCGGTATGTCAATGCCTTCATCCTGTTCATCTGAAGAAGGTCGCTACCATTAAAGCAGAAGTTGAGAAACTTTTGCGTGCTGGTTTCATTTACCCTATTCTGCTAACTGAGTGGGTTACCAACATTGTTCCTGTCATGAAAAATAAGTAACCATCAGAGTGTGTGTTGATTATCAGGATGTCAATATTGCTTGTCCAAAAGACAACTATCCTACTCCCTTTATCGACTAGATTATTGATGATTGTGCTGGATGCAAAATATTTTCTTCCATGGATGGATTTTCCGACTACAATCAAATCAATATCCGCCTAGAGGATCAATATAACACAACATTCATTTTTCCCTATGTCACATTCACTTATAGGAAAATATTGGTTGGTTTAAAGAATGTTGGGGAAACTTTTCGAAGAGCAATGGATTATGCTTTCAATGACATCAAGCACATTATTCAAACCTATCTAGAAGATTTACCCATGCATTCATGAAATCAGACTGATCACCCATTGCATTTGAGAGCCATTTTTTTATGCTGCCGACACTAAAAAATATGCCTCAATCCACATAAATGTGTGTTTTTGTTGGTTATGGTTGTTTGCTTGGATTCGTCATCTCAAAAGAAGGAATTTGAATTGACCCATTGAAGGTCCATGCCATTCTTGATTTTCCTGCACCATCAAATTTACTTCAGATACAGAAACTTCAAGGAAAGGCTAACTTCCTAAGGAGGTTCATACCCAACTACGCCGAAATGGCTAAAGGATTTACTCGGCTCTTGAAAAATGGGATTCCCTTCCATTGGGACTAAGTTGCGCAAGATTATTTTGATGCTGTCAAGGATACTCTTGTCCGGGAATCATTAATGTACCCCCCCCCCAATTATCAGAGTGATTATTTCTTATATATCACCGCGGCTGATACGAATATTTCTATGGTATTGGTCCAAGTAGAAAATGGGATAGAACATCTGATCTATTACTTGAGTCATAATCTCAATGATACGGAAGTGAAGTATTCATACGTAGAAAATATTGCCTTGGCAGTTGTTCAAGTTGTCCAAAGATTTTGCCACTATATCGTGTTCCAGAACACCATTGTCATTTCGGATTGCAACCCCATGACTCATATCTTATCACGTCAATTGATGGGGGGCAAGTATTCAAAATTAATGTTCATTTTGTAAGAATTTGATTTGGAATTCATCAAATCAAGTCAAAGAAGTATTTAGTTTTGGCTGAGCTTCTCTGTGACCTTCCCTATAATAGTATTGATACTACCTCAGAACCATATATTCCAGACGAGTCTCTTTTTCTGGTCGGATCATCTGATCCTTGGTATGGGGAATTTATCATTTATCTCCAGACCCAGAATTTTTGTCCTGATACCTCTCACTCTGACTAGCAACGTATTCGATACCAAGACAAAGATTATCTGATTGTTGGTGATACACTTTATCGTCATGGTTTTGATACAATTTTAAGAAGGTGCCTCACTCATGCGGAGGCCGAAAATTTTTTAAATGGTTGCCATTCTGTGGCTTGTGGTGGAAATTTGTCTAGATACACTACCGTGCAGAAGATACTCTTCGCCGGTTAATTTTTTCCTACCATTTCACGACTGCATCCTCGCGATCAGAAGTTGTCATGCGTACCAGATATTTGATCATAAAATCCACAAACGGAAAGTGCCAATGCATCCTGTTGTCTCTGTGGGACAATTTTCAAAATGGGGTATTGACTTCATGACCTGTAACCCTTGTTCGTCTGGGGGGCATGGTTATATTATTGTCGCAGTGGACTACTTTACCAAATGGGTTGAAGCGATGCCTACATTCAATAACACGGTACAAATAGATGCATTATTTTTCTTTAATCATGTTATTGTGCGGTTTGGGGTCCCATAGGCTATAGTTACAGATCATGGGAAGAATTTTCGCAACCATATGATGACTGAATTGACTGCCAAGTTAGGATTGTCACATCATAATTCTACTCCTTATTATCCACAATCAAATGGACAAGTTGAGGCTATCAACAAGATTCTTAAACGTATGCTTCAACGAATGATAAGAGTTCATAAAATAAAGTGGCATTTGATCCTATACTCGGCCTTGTGGGCGTACCGAACCTCAGTGAGAAACGCAACCGGATTTACTCCCTTTCAATTGGTGTATGGTCTGGAAGATATCTTACCAATCCAATGTGAAATACCGTCATTGAAACTCGCAATTGACTTGTTACCTGAAACCTCAGAAGAAGAAGCACGTCTTTTTAACATCATCCATCTTGATGAAACACGTCGTGAAACCCAATTAGCCAACGAAGCGCATAAGAGACGTAGAAAGGCGCAATACGACAAAAATGTCCAGCCTCGCATTTTCTCAAAGGGCGACTTGGTCCTTCTTTATGATCAAGAAGTTGATGTAATAGGTACAGGGAAATTTGAGCCATTATGGTATGGCCCCTATATTGTCAAAATAGTTCTTGCTAAGGGTGCCTACGAGTTGGTGGATTACGATGGAATTCCGGTGGCGCAGCCCCGAAATGGGTTGTATCTGAAACGTTACTATGCTTAAACATGAGCGTAGTAATTTTTTATATTATATTGTATATATATGTTGTTGATTTGCATTCACTGTCTTAGTTTTTCTTTTAGAGTTTTATTGATGTTAGTAATCTGCTTTACATTTCATCGCAATGTCTGAATCTTTGGAATCATTTGTTGGATATGATAATGGTGCTAGTCGTAGTATCCAGAATCTTTCCTCTGCAGGGTGGGCCATTTTCGCTCCGAACGGTGAGTTAATGAGTTTTCAAGGGATTTGTATTGGTAGATCGACAACAATATCATTGAGTATATCACATTGATCGAACTTCTCTTGGATGCCAATTCATTTGGTATTAACCGCATCATCATAAGGTTAGACTCACAACTTGTGGTATTACAACTTACTAGTGTTTATACTGTTAGAAATCCAACACTGCATCGTTTGTTCCTAAGAGTTTGACTTTTGGAAAGACACTTTGATTTTATTCAATATCAACATATTTCCAGAAACTTGAACACATTGACTGATTCTTTAGCTAATCATGTTTTAGATATACATTTGCAACGCATGTAAAGATACATTCACATAATTGAATAGGATTATGCAATAAACATATGAAAACACTGAAATCAAATAGATATATAGTTATAGGTTTTTACAAAAAATTGTGCCCAAGGAACAATGTTCATCTGACCTCAAAATGTATGCAACATGTTGAATTTAAACTAGTGATGGTCATGGTAACATGTTATAGATATAGCTATCCTACATAGTAATTACATCCAGCAGTTATGAATGCCTATAGTGTGGTGCTGCAGTCGCATGGGTAACTCTTCAATCCGTCAATTCGGAACCCCGAAGTTCAACCCCTCTATGTGTTTTTGAAGCTCAGACATAGTATCAGCCATATCTAAAGCATGAAGGACTTCTCTCTCGATAGCCCTCTCTGCTGGCTCATCCACTCCATGCTCTGGTTCCTCCACCAGTTGAACTCAACCAACATCTACATTACATTAAATCTTTAGTTTACTCTTGGGAAAAAATAAAAATACAAAAACATTGTATAAACCTTAGGAAAATCAAAAAACATGGTCAAAACATTCTTACCTATTGCACCCCACTGAACACCTTGTGGTAAAGCTAAGTCTGGATCTCCTCGGAAATCAACTCCTGCATATGCATACTCATCGATGGCGATAACCTGTCACCTGAACCAGGTGAATAATGCAGTCTAGAACATAATGGATGACTGGCCTGCATGCCTAGCTATTAGTTCTACCCATCTCTACATCCATGTATCTCTAGGGTTAGACACACCCAGTGTCACATGTTGAGGCTGCATCAGTGGAATATGCTCTAAGTCAAATGAAATGAGGATCGAACCATAACTGAATTTTTTCTTCCTTCCTCCATTTTCCTTGTTCATTTTTTCTTTTATTTGAGATATTACAACTACAGACCAGTTTAATACTGTTGTCTCCATGCACTCTAGCGCATACTGCATATATGATCTATTCGCTACATGTAGTGTAACGGTGCCGGAAAGTTTTGCGATCATGAAAAGAATGGTTCTAAAAGGAAAATATCAAACGTCACAGATGTTTATTTTCCCATCCTTTCTTGTCTCTTCCCCTGGATAGCAGTATTTCAAAACATAATCTCTCAATGTCTCTCCTCCAAGAGCAAACCCTGAAAGATAAATAGGCAAGCCTCTCCTCGACAAGCCTGTAAGAAACTATACATCCTCCACTATAATAGGAACCACTTTGTTCCTAATGTGAAATGCCTCGATAGTCGGATCCCATGCTCGAACTAGGAACTCCATTTGCCTCATCCCTGACAAGTGGAAGTACTTTAATAACTCACAATCCCTTAGGGCTCTTACTACACCCGGATCATTTAGGGAAATCATATTTTGTTCTTCATGCTCTTTTTCTCTCCAAGCAATCATCATTCTAGTCCAATGAAATCCAGAAACATAACCATAAGACTCATCAGACTCCTTTTAATGCAAAAAATCAGACATATTTTTGGTACAATGCAAGAATCAAGAATGTGAATTACGCTCAACGCAATCTTGAACAAGGGATAGTGCATTGCGTATGCACCTTGGCTTCAATTTAGGTGCTCCACAACACAGTTTTCGAAGCTCAAGGGTGCATTTCCCTCTTTGGAAAAACAATTTACCCTAAGGGGCCCAAATCCCTTTGAAATGAAAGGAAATGAATTGATTACTGAAATAAAGAGAGGGTTTATGGCACCAACCTGGATCAAACGGTAATGAAAACCATCCACAGAATCGATCGCAATCAACAGCTGAAGTTCAGGGGAAAAAATAGGTTCAGATCTCCAAAATGAAAATGGTAACTTTCAAATGGTAAAAATGAATAGTAAAACTCTTTTTATTAATCATTTGATTATTTGCAAATCATATTTATTGCTGTGAATATGGTTTTATTCTATTTTTATCATGAAACAGGTATTTTTAATCCATTTGATGTTGTTCTGAACAGGTTTTACAACTGATGAACAGTTAGTCGTGCATATTTATTTCAAGAATGATTTGACCACAAAGCATACTTTTATCCTTATTTTTCGAGCTTTGTTAAAAATGAAAAAGGACTTGAAGCGCACTTTATCTCTTTTTCGAGCCTTGATAACAGCGAAAAAGGAACCCCTGGAGTCTTCTTTTATCTCTTTTCAAACTCTGATAATGTGAAAAGATTGTCGAGAACTTGTCTTTTCGAGCTCATAAAATTAAATGAATTGATATCTACTCAGTATAAGTTTAACCATTTTCCGAACTGAGATAGATTATTTATGAAAAAGGAATTCCTTAGTCGAACATGGCTAAGAGGTTCTCTCAGATATTATTTTACACTTTTTCAGATCTGAGCGAAAACTTTACGAAAAAGTGCTTATGGAGTTTTCTTTCATCCTCTTTTTCAAACTCTCTAAATATGAGAAAGGACAGGGTTATCACTATCGTTAGGTTCATTAAAACATAAAATAGTGACGGCCTTGTCAATCATGGAAATAATCGAGTTTTATTCATTGCTAGACTCGTTAAATTATTAAATAGTGATACATTATTTGCCCGAAGGCTTGAATTATAGATCAATTATATGTTATCCTCCTCAAGCTTGTTAAAAAATAAAGAGGTATTGGTCAACAAATGACCAGGGAAAATTTGGGAAAGTGAACAGAAATTTTTACGATAGCAGGTCGCTCTTGAACATGACACTTCACTCCATTATCGTGATTGTTTGGGTTGGGTAATCTTCTTGATGATTCATTCATACCTATGGTTCATCATACCTTCACTTCAGTTTTGAGTCAATGCTGCCAACTCATCTCAGTGTCACTGATATGTTCAAGAGAAGTCATCCAGTGAATACTCATCCTTCTGCAATACTCATAAACCTTCATTCTCATGACAGCCATCCCTAAACATTGCTATATCAAGTGATAATTTTTCTCTGAAATCAATAACTCTTGTTTCGCAATAAAGTGACTTCCTGTCGACGTCAAATCATCATCCAGGAAGTTTACTTAGAAACATCATCCTCCAGTACCATGAGGCTTGTTACAGCATCGACAAGATCCTCGCTTCTAGACTTGTGACCGAAATATTTTGTTTGCCATTCAACATCAAATCATCTATTCACGTTTTACGAAATGTACTGCAGTACCTTGAGGGTCATTGAAATTAATGGTGTTTCTCTTTAATTTGTTAACAACCCACGTCATTGGCTGATAATCAAATGATGTCTTACCATGTTCGACTACAAATCATATATTCACATGGATAGACTTGTACCTGAACGATCGAGTGAACGAGATAAGAAGACCCTGGATCTAGTTTCAGCCATCCCGGCTGTGATTTCAGGATTGTTGTACGCATCAACTGTATGGAGACTTTACATACAGATCATCATCCAAACATGGGCCTATATCTGTAGGGATGTCTATATTGGGAAACATTCCAATATAGATGACTTTATACACTATGTACATCTTATTAGATAGTTTATGTGTTGAGCATGGGAATGCCTTCCCTCAACAATTCATGATCAAGAGGATATATCATGATGTAATGTATTGTAAGATTCATGCAGGTCGCCACTCTGCTTCAGCTCTAGCCCATCACAATGTAAAGCATCTCATTCAAAAAATATTGTTATTATTATTCTAACTTCATGCTTTAGGGGGAAATTGTTATGGGTCAATTCGGGCATCATTCCCAATGACCTAGTTAAACTGGAAATCATCCCCAGAACCAATGAATAGGGTATATCACCCCTTATATTTTTAGTTGCTACATGCCCTAAGACAAAGAATAAGAAAAAATCATCCATCACTTCCACTGCAAGGTTTCCAAGATTTGAAGTACATCTTATATCACCTATGAGCTCACCAACGCAGTCTCTCAATGGAATAACTACTTTGCATATGCAGTTACCTCCATTCAAGAGTGCTCTGCAAACCACTTCCCGACACTTAAGGGTGTGTTGGTCAATTGGGAGCGAAATTCTCATTGTTTCGGAATCTCCATATGGCCAGTGCCTTCTAGAAGAGTGCATATGTGTCAAACTTCGAATCCATGTGTCCATTCAACACCTATGAGCTTGGGAACTTGTCTTTCCTTTTATTATAAATTCATTGATTGTGAAACTACCTTCAGTTCATCTATAAATTGAGCACAGATCTTAGTGCTTGAGAAGGAAGAAATTTGGTAGAGAAATGTTGTTGGATTCTCAATTGAGTCTTTGATTTTAGTGATATGTTGTTGGAGAGATGTTCATTGTGATGAGGATGGGATGATGTTGTAGTTGGTGACATCAAATCAATCTCTAGTTGTAACCTCCCCTTCTATCCATTAATAAATATTTCTTCTTACTTTCCCACATATGTATCTATATAATCTTCTATCTTTCATATTATGGATTCTTAGTTGATGTATATGTTTCATGTTTCACTGCTTTAACTGATTAAAGTAAATATCCATTTGTATATTGTAATCTCTTTTTTGTTTAGTATTTATACTTGTAGGAACTAGTCTGGCGATCAACGTTGGATTGGAAGCTACAGAAAGAGCGACAGAAGGAGAATAGGAAGCGCTTGGACTCCAAGTAAGTTTCTTCATATTTATGTGTGTCTATTTACTATTAGGAAAAGTTTCTGCAAATTATTTGATCTGTTGTTCTAAATGCATAGCACCAGATTTATGGAATGTGTTTTATCCGTAATCCATAATTCCGCATAACAGCTCTCCTAGGACTTCCCAAGGGTTGGCATAGTTATGAAGACTCTATCAACGGACGGGAAAAATTGCCGGATTGGGAACGACTGTGGTCGGATCTGGTGCAGGAGGAGTTCAGGAAGAACACCAGAGATGGCTCTTCACTAAAGCATGATGATGAAGAGGATTTTTCTTTGGCTGCCAAGGCGAAGAAGGGGAAGGGATATAAATTCCATTCTAAATCCGAGTCTAAAGGCAAGAAGCAGGACATGTCCAAGGTGAAGTTTTTTCACCGTAACGAACATGAGCATTTTGCTACTAACTACCCACAAAAGAAGAAGAACAAGAGGGTTGTTGGATCTGCAGCTGGTGAGGCCCTTGCCTCACAATTTAAGCTTGACTTCTCCTTTATTTCATGCATGGTGTCAATTTCATTGGGATCAGTGTGGTATTTGGATAGTGGCGCTTCCTTTCACATGACGAGAGATAAGGAAATTTTCAGTGACATGGAGGAGAAATGTCTCTAGATGCATATTGCGATGGGCGACGATGGATGGTATAGTGCTACCGGGATTGGTACCATTATCTTTCAGATGGAGTGAGGTAAACCATTTCAATTAAAAGATGTGATGCATGTACCAGGTCTGAAGAAAAATTTGGTCTTAGTCGTAATGTTTGAGGATAGAGGCTATGACATTGTTTTTAGTGATGGAAAATCTTTCCTGTGACATAAAAGAATGGGTCAAGCCAAGAGGATAGGGATTCAAGTTAAGAATCTCTACAATTTGGAGGTAGATGGTTGTGATGCCATGGTGGGAAAGGTGGAGAAAGTGGTGAGCCGAGATGAGGGCGAATTATGGCACAAGCGATTGGGCCATCTTCATCATGGAGCCTTGAAAGTCATGCTGCAAATATCTACTGGACTTCTAATGGGACCACTTGCTAAGTTAGATCAATGCAAGGGTTGCACCATGGAGAAGTATGTAAATTCCACCTTTCATGAGAAGGAGAACTGTGCTTCAGGGATCCTTGAGACAGTTCACACAAACGTGTGTGGGCCATTCTCAGTTGCTTTAACAGCAAAACATAAGTACTATGTAATATTTGTTGATGACTTTTCTCGTAAATGTTGGATCTTCTTTATGCATAAGGAAGATCAAACATTCTCTAAGTTCTGTGAGTTTAAGGCATTGGTGGAGAAAGCATCAAGGAAGCAAGTGAAGGCTCTTAGGAGCGATAATGGTGGAGAATACATCTCTAACGAATTCAAGAACTTCTATAGCAAAGAAGGAATTCGAAGAGAACTCATAGCGCCTCATAACCCACAACAGAATGGGGTCATGGGGAGGAAGAACAGAACGATCGTGGGTGCAACACGAGCAATGTTTCATGATCAAGGCCTACCAATTCATTTGTGGGCGGAAGCATGCAACATTGTGGTTTATCTGTGAAACCGTTGTCCTCATAGAGTACTTGGCATGATTATACCTGAAGAAGATTTCACTGGTAAGAAACTGGATGTTTCACACTTTAATATTTTTGGCTCATCTGTTTATGTGCATGTGACCAAGGATGCCAGGAAGAAGCTGGAGCCGACTACTGAAGTTGGGATTTTTGTGGGGTATATAGAAACACCCCATAATTATCATGTATATTTTCCAAATATCAGAATGACTGTTGTGCAATCGGATATAAAATTTGATGAGGGGAAAGCCATGTGGTTGTCGCTTGAGAGGGAGATGGACTTGCATGTGAAGGAGGAACTGTTGGTTCCCAAAGATGAGCCTCAAGATGTGGATCAGCCACATGATAAGGTTCATGGAGTGGAGGAAGCCATTCATGCAGAGCCATCCATCGGAAATAGTAGAAAGTGCACCATGGAAGCTGATAGGCTGAGACTTGATGCTGCAGAGAATGTAGGAGCCCCTCCTTCACAGCGCAAACAGAGACAGTCTCCTGGCCGATTTACTAGATACATGGATCTTATGAGAAAATTTATTATGATTGAACTGTCTTCCTTTCAGGAAGCAGTGCAGCAGCCTACTTAGGTTGATGCAATAGTGGAGGAGTATGACTCCATTGTCAAAAACAATGCATGGGAAATTGTCTCAAGGTCGATTGACAAATCAGTGGTAGGTTCAAGATGGATCTACAAGATAAAGCAAGTTGCTAATGGAAGTGTGGAGAAATACAAGGCCAGATTTTTGGCCCGGGGTTTCTCACAGATTGAGGGGATAGATTATGATGAGACTTTTGCGCATGTCGCAAGGTACTCTTCCATAAGGACCATCTTTGCACTCTCAGCGCAGATGCGCTGGCGCATTCATCAGATGGATGTGAAAACTAAATTTCTCAATGGGATCATTGAGGAGGAGGTGTACATAGAGCAGCCTGAAATTTTCGAGATCTTCAACAACAAGTCGCATGTGTGCAGGCTCAAAAGAGTGTTGTATGGGCTTAAGAAAGCACCCCATTCTTGGTACACTCAGATAGACAGCTATTTCACCAGACTAGGCTTCACAAAAAGTGAAGCAGATGCAAACCTGTACTAGATTTTAGTTGAGGGTAAGATATTGACCATTGTTATTTATGTTGATGATTTAATTTTGACTAGTGATGAGCAGCTGATACACTCATGTAAGGAGGATCTTGCAAGGGAGTTTGAAATGAAGGATATGGACCTCCTTCATTATTTCTTTGGATTGGAAATATGGCAGCGGGATGGTGAACATTTTGTGTCTCAAGGCAAGTATGCAAAGAATATACTGGGTGAGTTTAACATGGAGAGCTATAGACCCATGGATATGCCTCTTCCAGGAAAATGGAGGAAAGTGGATGCCACTTCTGGAGAGGTAGTGAATGCTACTGACTATCGACAGTTAGTGGGTTCACTAATGTATCGAGTGAACACGAGACTGAACATTTTCTATGTGGTTAACCAGCTGATTCAAGCTATGGTTAAGCCTACCAAGCTCTTTTGGAAGTCGGGGAAGCATGTCCTGAGATACCTAAGGGGCACATCATAGTATGGTCTATGGTATAGAAGAATGGATGGAGTGAATTTGCATGTCTTCATGGATGTGGATTGGGCTTGCAGTCCATCGGAAAGAAAGAGCACATCAGGGGGGATCTTTAGTATCAGGTTACAGTTGTTTCTTGGTACATCAGGAAGCAAGGATACGTGGCACTCAGTTCAGTGGAAGCAAAATACATGGCAGCAAGTCAAGCTGCATGTGAGGCTATCTGGATAAGAAATATCTTGGTTGGTTTTTTTGGTTCTCAGATGGATCCGAAAATGATTCATTGTGATCATCAGAGTTGCATTAAACTCTCGATTAATATTGTGTTTCATGATATTTCCAAGCATATAGATATCTGGTACCATCATCTCAGATATTGTGTGAAGAGGATAATTATGTTGCTTCAGAACATTCCCACGGAATATCGGGATGCAGATAGTCTAATGAAGGCATTCACCATGAGAAAATTCGAATACCATAGTGACAGGATCAAGGTAAAGGATAATCCCTTTCTTTTTGAGAGGGAGGGTTGAGATTCAACAAGAAATTTTTTTGGCACCCATGATCCTGGTGAAAATTAAGCACCTACACTAGGGTGGGACCCATAGGCTATTTTTAGGTGCATGTCTATTTTTATTATCCCTTAATTTAGATGGACATTAAACTATAATTCATTCTCAATGTGGACTTGAAAATAGTTAACTAAAGTGGAAAATCAATTAGCTAACTGAATTTCGAGTTAAGAGGTTGGTTGGTGGGACACGCAGAGTGACTCTAGTTGTAACTGAGTGATTCTAGTTGTAACAGAGTTGGAAGTACAGTGGTGCATGAGTTTGTGCAAGTTGTAAATAGTTTAACTCAGTTAAGTGAGTTAAACTCGGTTTTGCTAGTTGTAACTGAAGATACACTAGTGAGAGATCAAGTGAATTAAATATTAATTAATTCACATGTAGTAATCTCACATGCAACTGAAGATTTACTATTATTAACTGCATGCATGTCAGATCCAGTGGAGACCCAGTGGATTTATAGGTGAAAGGGAAGATAACTATCAATTGTGACATTGATAGTTATCTTGTGCAGTCAGTGCAGGAAGGAAGGCATCAATTTAGGGATTGCTTTCAGCAGGGATTGCGCAGTGAAGGCAGGTTGTCTGGAGACAATAAATTGGCTAAGGGATTTGCCAATTTTTGTATGATAGTGTGAGACAATTAGCTGATGTACTGAGAACTCTTGTGAGAAGAGTTTTGTATGTAATTGTTTCATGATCCATGATATAATATACAATAGAATATAGTTGGGTTTTTAGTTGTAATATTTCCCTGGGAAATTATATGTGTTGTTTGTGATTGATCTTTCTTCATGCTTATGTAATTGGCGATTGTGTTTTTAATTCTGAAAATATTTGTAGAAGTGATTCAGTGTTTAACTTTATCATATTGTTAGATTGGGTGAATCCAAGATATACATGCATATTGTATAATTTCTATAGCCAGCAGACGTTTTTAGCCTCAACGGGTTAACCTCTTAAACCTATTTTACATTGAAGGATCCAGTCTCATGTTTCCTACAATTTTAGTTTTATATTATGGATATTTCTTTTGCAATTGGCAGATGGGGGAGCGGCTTCATAAATCCCCTTAAAGGCATAGAATGACATCTTTCATAATGACTTCCATTACCTACATAATGTCTTGGACGCATAAGGTTATTATAGGTACTCAAAGGACATAGCATGAATGAGCCATTTTTAATGTGAGATGGATGAGGCTAACCAAATAATAACCAAAAGACACCTAAAGTCCTACCAATCATAGTTTTCATGCATTCTCCCACTTTTTATAGTGTTCCATTATGAAAAAAGTATTCATCAACTCTTTTACAAGTCTTAATAAAAATGCTTGGATACCATGCTTTGGTATTTTTCTTATATTATTCAAGTTTCCTTTCTAATTGGTATCACTGTTTGGACCTCTTAACTTTGTTATAATCCCCTTAGTATGTTTTGGTTACTATATTTTTAGCAATTGTTTTGTATTGATAATCAGAAATCAGAAATTGTTTTGTTTTATTATAATCCATGAGATAAGTGCTTATTGATTACTCCCCTCTTTATCAAGATTAGGACTATTCAATTCCAGTATGATAATATATGGTAAACCATCAATCATTCTTATCTTGTTGGTTAGCTTGATTCCATAACTCAAATTTGTAGCATGAAGTGCTCATCCAAGTAATATAGCTTGATGATTCATTAGCATCAAGATGCTTATCTAAATATTTTCTGCCAACAAATTCTTGTAACTTAGCGTAGAGGAAATTATTAGTACTTTTTCATGTTAAGTACATTGCTACAAAAAAATGTGCTTCACAAAACTTGTTCAAGAACACGTCATTTTTGTAAATTATAACTAAGTACTTTTATTTATTTCATTTTTTATAGCTAAATTTATATTTTTTTGACTTGACATTAAGTTTTGAAAAGACATTGCATTTAATTGTTGAAATTTTATGGCAAGTGCAGTAGAATACAATTTTTTGTCTAACAAATATTTTTTACTGATTTTCAAACAGTAATTTTTATGCTACTACTATCATTGAATAATTATACTTAGAAAATATCAACAGTAAATGCAGCAAAAAAATTAAAGATCATAGCAAGGCAACGATGCACAATAGACAAAAATTTTCACTTAGGAATCCCAATCTTGGGGGAAAACCCATCGATCTTTTTTTGAGGGGAAATTTTATTTTTAGAAAGGTTTACAAATAATTTTTTTCTAGAAATATGTGCCAATAATCAAAGTCAAATACTAGTCAAACATGTTCAAATAGCTGCTAATAAACCAATCAAATCAACTTGGTCAACACTAGTCAAATACTCAAACTTTGTAGTCAACTCAGACTTGTGGTCAAATCTGCACGTGCGGCTTGCAATCAACCTGTAGTCATACCCGCATCTATGACTTGCGATAAGCCTATGGTCAAACCCACATGTGAGACCTCAAAAAACTTGCTAAAACAATGGTCAAACATATATGGTCAACATTATTCACATCTTGGTCAACTTCAGTTAATGCAACTTGGTAAACACATATTTATTTCTCACACATGTGGTTGTCTAAGAGAGATAAAATGATGATGATGAAAAGATAATGATGATCTCTAGCAAAAAATTTCTCCTTGGCTGAATTTATCCTCCATTAGAAAAGATTCAAAGAGCTTACTAGGTTGTTGATTCGTCTCTCACATGGTGTCTATTTATATAGATCTCTAAGGTTGAGTAGAGACCCTATTGTCCTTTGAGATGATTGTGGTCAATAATCATGTCAAAGCATCTATAGTATTTTGTTTGTGTTTTGTAATATTGGAGGACCAATGTATAAGATAAATTTTAGCAAACAGTTATTGATTAAATCTTGCAGATAATATCAGTAATTATAAGTAAGGGCTACTTGTTTATCTCACATAGTAATTAATATTTTGTAATTTGATTAAGTGGATTTATGTAAGAAGATACTATTATTAAATATTCAGATTGAATTCTTCAATAAAACATAACTTGAAAACTTTTAAACAATGTCTAAAAGTTCAACAAAATATATCTAACATTATCAAGATGCTGACAATTTATAAATGAAAGGGACTTACATCAACAAACTGTTAAGTAAATCATTCTTTATATTGATAATAACTTCAGGAGGAATTATAATATTGTTGAAACATAATCAACCTCACCTATTTATCTTAATAATAATTAAATATATGAAGAAACAAAATGTATGAAAACTGGAAAAACTCACAGAGAAAACAGTGTTGTATGAGACAAATTCAGAATCCTTCTTGTATTATTGATGATCAAAAAGACTTGTACAATTTCTACTTACAAAAATTCGCTCATCCATGGGTATAACCCTTAATAACTTGAACTGATATTTATTTATACTAATTTACAAAACTTATAAATATCTTAACTTATTTACAATCATTGGATAAAGAAGAATAGAAGGAGGAGACAGATAGATGGAGTGTATTTGTTTTTCTGGAAGTTGTTGATGATTTGGCCCCTTTTGATGGAATTTATTGGTAACTAGACCTTAAAAAATCTGATGTGCTGGCATGCTGTAAAATTCATCCTTTTACTCGAAGGTTTCACAAAACTTATCCCATTGATTTTGACTTGGGATTTCTACACTCATCATTTTCCTAAAGATTTCATCTACTTCAGTATATCTGTCAAAAGTTGGGTTTTGAATGAATAAATTTTTGATTTGATGTTGTGTGATCAAATCAAATTGTAGAGCTTCAAGAAAAGATTTCCCTATCATGTGACCTTTGATACATGCAAACTTTGACTTGTCCATTTCAATTTTAATATATAACTTTGTGCAATAATATTCTAACTTAATCAACTTATATTCTAATCCTACCAAGCCTGGCAGTCCTTTATGATTTAAAACATTAAATTCAGTATGAAACCTTTGAACAATAATATTTAAAGCTTCACACTTTGTCTGAAATTGGTTGATTAAGTTTCTTTTCTGAAAAACCTTATCTATCTCCAAAATGGTTGCAGTTTTGTCCAAGATGTTGATTTCTTCCAACTCCTCTTTGTTCTTTGAATTAAGAACCTTAATCATGTCAGTGGATTTATTTGGCTTCTTCTTGAGTTGATCTTTCTGCTCTTGAATTGTTGTTTTGCATTTGGTGATTAGTTCCTGTTGTTCGAAAATGATCTGTATTGATGGAAATACTTCAGTGATAGACCTACTGATGTCTTCCTAGATATTCTTCTTAGCTTCACCTAGAGTTGCTGCCATTAGAGATTCACTCTCTAGTTCTTTGACCTTAAGTTCTAACTTATGAGTCTTCTGCATTTCTTCTACATATAAAGTATCATTCTTAATCTTTTGTTACTCAATAACTTTAAAATTTCATTGTAACTTTTCATGTGCCTGTTTCTGAATGGCCAAATCTTGTGCTAATTTTGATGCATCAGTAGTAGTCAAAGTTGTTGACAGTTCTGTACCTGTAGAAGATGTTTGAGTTGCTAAATTAGGATCAGTATTCACTTGGAGTGTTGATTTCTCTTTCAACAATAATTCTTCAATTTTTCCTTCTATATTTCTAATTTGCAGATTTTGATCAATGATCAACTTCAGAATTTCCTCCTTGTTACATTCATTTTCTACCATCTCCTTAATCTATGGGTCTTTAGTTGAGGGTAGATTTAGTTTTTTGCGCAGAGCAGATATGTCTTCATTCTTATTTTTAATGATTTCTTCAACTGCCTTGTAGTCTTTTGGGTCATACCCAACTTTCACTACAAGGTCTTCCAATGATTTCATTATGTTGTCTTTAGCCAATGAAGACAATTTCTCAATCTTAACCTAAGATTGAAAATTTGACAGTGCTGCTTTTAACTTAGAAAGTGACATGGTTGTTGTGGTCATTGTTGAAAATGGCATCTGTCCTGACTACCTATGCATTTCCATCTGGTCAACTGGGTGAATATACTTTGTATCAAAATAAAAGACAACCTTCTTGTACTCAGCATGAGTCTTTGGAAATGGCATTGTTGCCTACAGAAAGTCCATCTACATCCTTCCTTTCTCACTGTCAAAGGCAGTGAGAAGCCTGTGCTGTGATGTAGATGTTTGTTTCCAGAATTGACTGTAAACATCTGATTTTAGTGCTTCATTCTTGTGCTTGATATCTAGGAATCTAGAGAAAATATTTTTCTCTTCAGAAGAGCTGGCATCTGAATGCTAGATGATTTCTAGTGGTTCTCTTGCAGGTGATGTTGATGGAGGAGTCTAAGGAAAATTGGTGGATGCGGATACTTCAGTATCTCCCAAATCTATGATCTCTGGTTATTACTCCTCTGAAAGTAAAGTGGAAGTAAGCTTCGGCTTTTTGTGCTATAAGATAAAATTTTTCATGATTTCCTTGGCATGTGGAGGCCCTTCCCTGATTCTTTTATGCCGCTTACTGTCAGGCACTGGTGTCTGTATGTTTTAAGTGGAAATGACTTGTTCATCTACATCTTGGAGAGTACCTTCCATCCATTCATCCTGGTTCATGTATTTCTCTATTTCTGCTCTGGAAGTATGAGTGTAGCAAGTTTTCTTGAGTTCAACTCTTAGAGCAGAAATAATTCCATGGGGGTCATATAACCAAGTAAAACTTGGTTGAAAACCCATCTTCTTTAATAAAGCATCTACATCAGCACCAACTGCTCTGGTATTGCAGATGAAGGATCCAATATTGGCTTTGAGTTTAAACTAGGATTTTCTTTTTCCTGAGACAAAATGTAGTTCATCCATATTTAACATTTGTATTCCAAGGAGAAAACTCTCATAGGTACATATCTTGGAAGCTTTTAAGGTGAGAGTTCGCAGCCATATACCCTGATCTCTATATAATTTTTGTATAGGTACCAATCACCTGTCTTTGCTTACTCACTGAGGTGCAGAATCCTTTTAATGTCTTCTCCAATTCTGGGCTCTAATTGACTTGTAAGGAGCTGCCTTACTAGATGTATAAATGAGTCTATGAATTCTGAAAAAGAAGTGGTTGTTGATGAATCTCTGACCAATTCCGTCCAGTGAATCACTGATTGATTCACTCCCTGTCCACATTGTTTGTTGAAGTGGATAGGCAACATTTCTGCCTGCTGAAACAAAATCATATGAATAATCAGAGAAGAGAAATTAAACACTCCTTGTGTGGTTAAGTTCATGAATTGTTAATGAATAATTAAAGCCAAAAATTGGTTGTAATTATACATAAAAAATGTTGGTTTATCATTACTAAAAATAGATAAGAACCCCAGGATGGGTTCATCGACGGTTTCATCGTTTTGATATCCTAACAGGTAAGAAAGAAGGGAGATGTCGTGCTTGGAAGCTATAGGAAAGATGGAGGATGCATATGGGGGATTTTTCTTTGGTAATTATGCATCCTCAAGTAGGAAAATGTCAATTATCTGAGCTCTCTAAAGGAAAGATAATTTGTGATAAAGGTCCATGAGAGAAACAGGTGAGAAATGGGATAAGGAATCAGATGAAGGGATGAGAAGTATCTGGTTTATGTTTTCAAGGGATGTGGTGATTAGAATGTTTCCATTCTGAGCCACCACTGACCTAGTTATAGGGTCATACTGCTTCTGACACTAGACAATTAAATTAGGAAAAGGATGAGTTTGTGGGAATGAAAACAAAGGAAACATAGATTCCCAGAACCTGATAGGGTCTTGGTTATCCATTTGCTTCTATTTTAGCCACAGATGTAGCTCATAGAAGTCTAATTCACGGTGACAGTCTGTGATTTTGAAATAAGCTTTAGCTAGGGGTATGAGGTCAAGGTTAAGTTGTGGCATTGCAGCAGGGATGTCTTCTGCAACAGGTTTGACGACCTCAAGGATGACTTCTGCAGTTGGATTGATGACCTGCACTTCCTCTGTCACCTATTTTTTGTCTTTACCCTTAGGATTTTTTTACTTTTTAGATTTTTCCTTGGGAGCCATGCTTGACAGGGTATGGACTGGAAAAGGGTGGCAAAAATCGAGTTGCAGGAAAGGTGACAAGATCTCAGAAGAAGGGATAATGGTCACAGAATGTTAACGCTTTAGACAGAATAAAAAGGTGATATAATGAATGGAGATCATAAAGTGAAATTGGGCTCTCTGTAATTAGCTTTATAGAGCGTGATCTAGGACTTAACAGCCTCTGACTAACGGTATTGGATATGACCGTAGGAATTTAATGAGTCCTATGAGGATTAATTGCATAACGCGATGATTAACCATCTAGGAGCGGGTTTAGTGGCCAACGGGGGATGAAACGGCTATGAGTGGAATGTTGGCGGCTAACGGAAAATTGATGTGGAGGGATATGATTGGATAGTGGACCAACAGGTATCACGCGGGAAGGGAGGTTTTTTGGCTGAGGGCGCAGGAGAAAACGTTCATCAGGCACAGAAAACTGGAGGTGGATTTCGAGGGGGGATACCTCCTAATTTATTGTTATAGGCGGAGGGTGTGCGAAGTGATGTGATGTTACCACGTCAAAAATTTGGGTGGCCATAAATACCACACTTTGGACCCCTCGCCCCCCTCGCGTTAACAATAAACTGTCTGGGGGGTTACAAAGTAGGCCACTACCGTAGATATGAGGCGGGCTCCAGATCTGCCATTGAAAAACACTGGCACTTTATTCCTTTGATTTGATGGCTTATTGTATAGTGACTTTATAATAAAGTAAAAAAGCGCTTATATATATTAACTTTCAAAAAATGAAATTTAAACCCCTTTTGAAGGTATTAACATAAAAAAAAAAAAATTTAATAGCTTTATGAACATTCGGCGCATTTAAACAGGTAGCCATTATTTTATTTCAAACACTAAAGCATTCACACATTTTTTATTTCATGTTTCCCTAACATTTTTTCTTTTGCCTTCTTTCTTTAGAGCAAACTACTCTAACATTTTATTCTAACATGGATGTAATAAAATATAATTTTCCTAACATTTTCAAATTTTTATTTTTCATCCATGGTCTAACTTAACATTTTATTTTTTATTTTCAAACTACCATACTAACTTATCAAAAAAAAAAATATTACAACATTGGCTCCAACTGGGTACTGCTTCCCCCTGTGGGATGCAGAGGACAAGCAGTTCCATGTGCCTTCTCCTCGGGCCATGGAGTCTTTTTTGTAGAAAAAAAACAGACTTCAAATGGTAAAAGAAAATTATAATGTACAATGATGATGTAGGATCTACTTCAGTACTGGATATAGTGTTTCAAAAATCTGCCATTGACAGGCAGTGTTGAAAACTATCCTTCCAAATTCTGTAGAACAAATGTGTTATTTCCCTTTACCTCTGCAATGTTGAGTGGCCCAAACCATAAATTGTCAAACTTTCCATGTCTGCCTTTATCTTCTCTCCTAACATCCCATCTTAAGACTAAATCCCATTCTCTAAAATCTCTTTCCATTGCCTTTCTATCAAAAAGACTCTTCATCTTATTCTGATATTTCCTTAGTTTATATTGAATCACATCTCTGTTTTCATTTAATTCAATAATATGATTTATCCTTCTAGAGAAATCATCAAGTTCATCAGTAGATTCTTGTAGAAACTTAATCACAGGGAAAGCTAATTTTTTAGGAAAAATAGCATATTTTCCATAAACTAATTGGAATGGAGATTTACCTATTGATTTTTTTGGGAGAAATCATGTTTTCCCAAACTGCATAAATCATATGACTGTCCTAATTTTTCTTGTGGTCTTCTAAAGTTTTCTTGACTACCTTTACTAAAATCTTGTTAGATGATTCAGCAAGACAATTTACTTTTGGATAATAGGGAGTTGAGTGATGCCGTAAAATCTGATATTTTTGGTAGAATTCAATCATATTTACATTGTTGAATGTTGTGGCATTGTCAGTGACTATTTGTTGTGGACAACCAAATCTAGATAAAATGTTCTCTTCAATGAATTTGATTACAATTGAATCTGTGGAATTTCTTATAGGGATGGCTTCCACCCACTTGGTGAAACAATCAGTAGCAATTAAGATTCATCTGTCCTAATTACTTGAAGCTGGATGTATTTACCCTATAAAGTCTAATCGCCATTGAAGAAATGGTGTTGAGACAACTACTGGAACTATTGGAAGGGCTGCTAGTTTTTTCTTACCAGCAAACATCTAAAATGGAACACAGGATTTGACTTTTGCCTCTACTTGTGAAAACAGAGTAGGCTAATATAAACCTTCTCTAATTATTTTGTATGTTGTTTCTCTCCAAGCATAATGGCCTCTACATATTTCTGCATGAAACTGTTCAATGATTCCTTCAGACACCGATTCTATCAAGCAATGTAGTATAATGTTAAGAGGATATTTCCAGTATAAATTGGCATTGATGATACAATATTTGATGGATTTCAACTTGATTGTTTTGCATTGGATTTTGGAAAACTGAGTTGGACATTCAAAATGGATCAGAAAATGAACAATATCTGCATACCAATCTGATAATACTAACTTCTCATCAATATGAACAGGGACTGTTTGAGTTTAAGGAGAAGGTTCTTATGTATTCTTTCCTTGCACTCCTTGGGAAGGTTCTTGTCGATTCTCCCCTTATGCATTTAAGGAAGGTTATTTGGATTCTCCCTTTCCAAATTTGAAGAAGGTTCTTGTGGATGCTTCTCTGAAACTTCAAAAACAGATTTTATGCCCAAAACTTTACAATTAGACTCAGCTAACAATTTATCTAAACCTTGTCCCTTTACTAAATTCATAGTTTTAATGGTAAGGTTAAACTCAAGGATTTGAGTTATCCATATTCCTCTTCTCCCATCAATGTCTGGTTGTGTGAGGACAGTTTTTACAGGAATATTAGGCACATAGGCAATGATGGTAGAATGGAGGACATACATTTTAAAATATTTCAGGGCTTGAACTAAGGCATAGGCTTGTTTTTCGATAATATCATATATGAGTTCTGCATCTCTCATGACCTTACTAAAGAATGTTATGGGTTGGTCATGATAATATTCATTCTTTTGCAAAAGGACAGCAGCAAGGGTGGTTTCAGAAGCAAAAGAGAATATGTTGAAAGGTTCAAAGTAGTTTGGACTGGCTAAGGTTGGGGCTTCATAAATGGCCTTCTTTATTTGGTCAAATGCATATCATGCAAGAATGGTCCATTTGACTTTGTGGTTCTTCTTGAGCATATATGTTATTTCCTTAACTATTTTTTCATATTTAGGTATAAATCTTCTCAAAAAGCTAATTTTCGCTAAAAATGCTTGTATCTCTTTCTTATTTCTAGGTAATGATAATGATTGGATAACAGAGACCCTTTTGGGATCAATAACTACTCCATATTTTGAAATAATATGACCTAAAAATTTACCCTCTTTAATGACAAACTATCAATTCTTGGGATTTAAAGATATTCCAAACTTCCTGCACCTGTCAAAAAATTTCATCAAGTGCTTCATATGTTTCTGATCTTATTCAGAAAAAACAGTTAAATCATCAAGATAAATAACAACAAATTTTTTTACCTTCCCAACAAAGGCCAAGTCCATGGCTCTCTGAAATGTTTATCCTGCGTTTGATAAACCAAAAGGCATCCTGGAATACATGAAGGTACCCTAAGGTGTGGTAAAGGTTGTCTTATCCTTGTCTTCTAAATTCACCAATATATGATTATAACCAGAAATTGATCCATCTTTGGAAGTGGATAGTTATCTTTCAAAGATTCTTTATTAAGGTTTCTAAAATCCACATAGATTCTAATATCACCATTCCTTTTTCTCACAGGGACTAAATTGGCAACCCAATTAGAGTATCTTAATAGGACAATTATTTGGGCATCTAAAAGTTTCTTGAGTTCTTTTTCTATGGTGGGAAGCAGAACTGGATTCATCCTTCTTAACTTTTGTTGATAAGGTTTTTCTTCTAGCTTTAGTGGAATTTTATGCTCAATTAAAGATGTGTCATAAGTTTTTAGATTAGCATAAGACCAGGCAAAAACGTCTTTGTAATTCTTAAGCAATTTGATATATTCAGATTTAATTTCAGGATTTAAAGATGCACAAAGTTTAATGTTTTTAATCTCGTCGTCAGTACCAATATTAGTATCTTCTATGTCATCTTCTGGTACAATAGAGAATGTATTTTTGGGAACATCATTTTGATCAAACAATTTTTATAAAGGAACAAGTCCTTTGGGGATAAAATTATTTGATAGTTGTATTATATCATGATCAGCTACCTTTGAATTTAGATCTGAATTTTCTTTATCTTTGGTAGCTTCATTAATGTTTGAGTTATCCTCTTCAATTTGTAATACAGAAAACTCATCAATGACTTGAAGAAAGGATTTTAATTGTTCATCATCTTCAAATATTTTCCAATGTTTAAGATTGTCTGGAATTGATGGCCTATATTTGATTTGTATTTGATATGGTATTTGAAATTGATCTAGAATCTTGAAAGAACTAGCAGAAACAACCAATGAATCTGCATGTATGTTTTCATCTCTAGGAATAAAAGTGATATTAAAAGCATTAAAGAAATTTTCAATGGTGTTCCAAATCTCATTTCTATAAGACCTAAGCCTAGGATGCTTTGTTTGAAAAATATTCCTAACCTATCTTACTATAAGTTTTGAATCAGTGAAGACACTCAAATTTTGGACCTTTAAAATTTTAGGAAGTTGCAATCCTAGGATAAAAGCTTCATATTCAGTAATGTTATTTGTGACCTCAAAATCTAACTTGCATGATTGAGTAATATTTTCTTTATCAGGTGAAATCAAAACAACTCTTGCTCCAGCTCCATATTTGGTGCAAGATCCATCAAAGATTAATTTCCAAATTTCAGTTTGAATAGATGTAGGGGTTTCAAGTACATCCTTAATCTTGAGTTGAGAATTCTGTGAAGTATCTGATGATAGTTGGAAACAACTAAAATTCTGATCTACTACATAAATGGGATGGTTTCTAGCCTGATCAGCTTTACAAACAGTGTTTAGGAATCTGACTTCTCTATATAAGCTAAGGCTCTCTCCACCATATACAGGAATAGTGGCAAAAGACTTGTCCATTTGAAGACTCCTTCCCAATTTTGCACAACATGATATTGATAAAATCATTCCAAATTTGGGGGGAATATCAGTGACAACTATGTCTAATACTACACTTTTAACAAGTATTTGATGTAAAGTGACCAGTAGATCTTTAATAAGTCCTAAACATTAAACCCTTTTAGAGTCAAAGGTATATAGGTCGTGATAGGTTAGAGTGATATCCAAATTGATTTGTTCCACGGTGACTTTAGGCATTAAGTTGTGTGAAGCACCAATATCCAACATACAATTGTATAGCAGGGAGTCATGCACTTTCAAAGTCACATAAAAAGGTGGTATGGATACATCGATCATATCAGAACTAGGACCGAAAGCTATGGTGGGTCTTTCATTTTTCATATTAATAATATCTCCTTCATCATCCACACTAGAGTTTTGGATCCATTTTGCAACTTGACTTTTATATCCTGGGTTTTTAGAAAGTTCTGGAAGTGGAATTGGAATCTTAACTCTTTCTAATTGTTTCTCAACATTAAAAGCAGTCAATATAGTTTTTTCAATCTGAGCATAATCACTTGACTGATTTAGAGGTTGAACAGAAGTAGTTTGAGTTTCAGCAGTTTTTACTTGAGGCTCAATTATTACGGGGTTTTTGGGAGGTCTACTAGGACTAGCTCTAGGTATTAGGTCATATATTCTATTTATTTATGCAATCAGAAACTCAGAAAAATATTGATACTTAGAAACCTGAGAAGTATCTTGGTCTTCTTGAAGGGTTTTAATTTGGGGAACAGGGACAATGGTAGTCTGAAGGGATGTATGATCTATGTTATTTATATCCTCAGTGATAGAAAAATAATTGTCATCAGGTTGTTAGTCATCAATCAACAATGGTGTGGGTACTTTTTGGTCATTATGAGGCCTCTGAAGAATTTGCAATGGAGCAGCCATTTTATACTGATGTTGAACCTGTGTTTGGGGTCCAGAAATAGTTTATTGGATTTTTCTTGGTTGAGTTTCAATATTTGAAATCCTATTTGATAGGTTTCTAAGAAGTGATGTGATTTCATCTATATTTTCATCTTCAATTTTAGATTTATAGGAAGATGATGCTTCCTGATTTTTTAATTTCTTTTGGGCTTTTTCAGCTTTATCTTTTAACTTCGCTGATGCGGACATATTTTCTTCGACCTCTATAGAATTAGTTTGCATGTCCTCTAAGGCTTGGGATGTCCTTTCTCTCAACATGATGGCAAAGTCATCCTCAAAGGCCTTGAAAATATAACCTTAGATGTTTCTACAAGAGATTTACAATCAAGAGGCATTTTGTGGTAAAGCTTATTGAATCTTTTGATGAAATTAGCAACTGATTCTCCAAAATTTATTTTTCATTCTTAAAATTCAGTTAAGAAATACACAAGTGATCCAGGTGGATATTGGTGGCCACCCGCCTATTCCACTTGGGGCCCCACCATTGTCTCTTTCGGTTTTTTTTTCACAACTTACTATTTTTAGCAGTTTTTTGGGTCCTGAATTTCCGGAGCCATTTTGAAGCCCCAAACGGAGATAGCATGCCAAATTTACATCCCTGGGAAGTTGAAACACCAATTTACCCAAATGGGGCCCATATTTTTGGTGCTTCATCTCCTAGGGTTAGGTTTTTGGACGTTTAGAATTCTCCATTATTTCTCCATAATAAATAGGCCCTCGAGCCTCATTGTAATACAGTTCAGAGGTCTGTAGTCGCCACATCTCTTCTCAAAGATTTGATACCAGCACCCTAGCTATTTTATTTCCATCATGTTTGTAAGCATATTTCTGTGATTTGATATTAATGAAATGAAGCCTTATTTCCGTTGTATTTCTATGTTTATGGTTTTTTCTGTATTCTGTTGCGTTCCTGAATAAATCCAGATCAGTGGTATCAGAGCGGTCTAATTTTTCTCGATCCTTCTTTGCATGTCCCCAACAAGGTCGGGGTATAAAAAGGTAGGGCTCGATCTGGTGGAACCTTTGCAAGATCAGCCTCGCAAACCCCGATGGACGCCCATGGGGGACGAAAAGAAAGATGAGGGAGCAGGAGATCCTATCAAAATATTGCTCGAGGAGGCCCTCGAAAAACAAAGGAACACGATGATGGATAACTTTGCCCAGATCCTTCAACGACTGCCCACCGGTGGCACATCTACATATAGCAGCCACTCTGGAGGCGTGAATCTCTTTAGGGTACAAGTAAAATTTGACATTCCCATATTTGAGGGTAAAATAGATGCAGATGTCGTAGATAGATGGTTGAATCTATTAGAAGGATATTTCTCAGTTCATGATTTTTCCAACCGGGAGAAGATTATTTTTTCACTCCTCAAAGCTACCCCCATGTCAAGGACTGTTGGGAAACCTACTCTGAGAAAACGGACGAGACAGAACCCTCTCTGTTCTCAGTCGTACCCACTTGGAATTCATTCCGAGATACCATCAAGGAACAATACTATCCCATGGGGAGCTATGAGGACAAGTACATACAATGGACCACGCTGCGACAACAAAGGGATCAATATGTGCATGAGCTAATGAATATGTTCCATACCCTATGCAAAAAGTTGGGTATCAAAGATTCAGAGAAAAATTTGGTGCCAAAGTATCGCGGTTGTCTACACATACATTCAGGAGGAAATGGAGTTCCTCGACATCTCCTTGCTTGGTACGACATACCGGTATGCTGCCAAGATTGAGCAGAAATTCAAATAGAAGAAGCGAGACTTTGGATCTACGAATCAAAAGCAAGGGAAAGGTTCCCCCAAACTGTAGAACAAAGGACAAAGCCAAGGCATGGCGACCCAAGACAACCTGCCAAATACACAAGCAAAGAACAACACCGCGAAGCCAAAGAAGGACACGGGAAAGTGGTGTGAGTTCCATAAGAGCTCCACTCACAACACAAGTGAGTGTCGGGCCACGCAATCGCTGGTGGCCGAGATGAGGGCTTCTGAATCAGATGCATGCTCCGACTCTAAATCAGAACCTGACAAGGTGAATGACAAAGGGAAGTATATTATTGATTCGGAGCCCAACGCCACTATTGCCACTATGAAGATCTAGAAGGAAAAACTAGAAGATCCAGAGGAGGCAGAGCGACTTTTCCACTCCAAGATGTGGGTAAAGGGTTCCCCACTACGGTTCATTGTCGACAATGGGAGCCAAAAGAACCTCATTTCAGCAGATGTCGTGAAGCGGTTGGGCTTGCCGACCACAGCACACCCACAACCATACACCATTGAGTGGCTTCACCAAGGACGGGATCTTTGCGTCAGCCAGCAATTTCGCCTTCACTATAGCATCAATCCCTTCACGGATGAGGTATTGTGTGACATTGATCCTATTGATGTTTCTGATGTATTATTAGGCCAACCATACTTGTGGAAGCGACATGCTATGTATGAGTCCCGACCTCGCGCTGTTATTGTTACTTTGGGAAATAAATTGTACAGGATACCAGAGGTACCACCGCCTCCCACTATCTCTTTGGTTACCGCAAAACAATGCAGTAAGCTCATTTCCCAAACTAGGAACTTTTTTTTCCTAATGATCCGCCCCCAGGGCAAGAAGAAGACTGTGGCCATGACCTCCAGACATGGCTCCTCTGCACGACAACAACAAATGGACAAGGTTGTGGAGGAGTACGGGGACATCTTCACCTCACGCATAGGGGTGCCTCTACACTGTCAGGTCAAGCACCACATTGACCTGACTCCAGGTGCGTCGCTACCCAATGGACTGATCTATAGGCACTCTGTTCTGGAGAATGATGAAATCAAGAGGAAAATTCAGGAGCTACTGCAGAAAGGTCACATCCGTCCAAGTTCATCGCCATGTGGGAGCCATATCATCTTGGTACAGAAGAAGGATGGGACTTGGAGACTCTGTATTGATTATCGAGCACTAAACAAGATCATTGTTTGGAATAGGTACCTGATCCCACGAATTGATGACCTTCTGGGCCAACGCAAAGGGGAAAAATATTTCAACAAGATCGACTTGAAGTCTAGGTATCACCAGGTACCAATCGAACCCTCTGATGTGTGGAATACTATCTTCGAAGCCAAGGAGGGCCTTTTCGAAACCTGATCCCATGGATTGATGACCTTCTGGGCCAACGCAAAGGGGAAAAATATTTCAGCAAGATCAACTTGAAGTCCGGGTATCACCAGGTACCAATCGAACCCTCTGATGTGTGGAAGACTGTCTTCAAAGCCAAGGAGAGCCTTTTCGAATGGCTCGTCATGCCTTTTGGATTGACAAATGCTCCTGCAACCTTCATAAGGTTGATGGACGACATCTTGCGTCCATTCACCAACTCATTTGTAGTGGTATACTTGGATGACATTCTTATCTTCAGCCAGACTTGGGAAGAGCACCTCCACCACATCCGAGAAGTCCTCCAAACACTGCGGCAACACAATTTGTGTGCCAATTTGGAGAAGTTCACTTGTGGCATGACCCAGGTTCAATATCTGGGATAAATTATTGATGAAAGGGGGGTGCATGTGGATCTAGCCAAGATCCAAGTCATTCGGGATTGGCCAGCCCCAAACTCCCTAACAGAGCTTCGCAGCTTTCTGTGTCTTGCTAATTTCTACAACAGGTTCGAGTTGGGATTCTCTCATATCACTTGGCCCTTGAGTCAAGTCACCAAGGGAGGAGCGAAAGCAAAATTCTGTTGTTCAGAATCTCAACAGAAGGCGTTTGTAGAATTGAAACTTCGCCTCTGTTCTGCCCCAGTGCTCACATTACCAGACTTGCAACAACCATTTGAGATCGAGACAGATGCCTCTGACAATGCTATTGGGGCAGTTCTTACTCAACAGGGGCATCCAGTGGCATATCACAGTGAGACATTGTCCGACACAGTTCGAAAGTATCCCACTTATGACAAAGAAATGTATTCCATTGTGCAGGCTTTTTGACGATGGAAGCATTACATTTTGGGGAAGGAGACAATCATCCACACAGACCACCGACCCTTGTAGTTCATACAAACACAAGGGAAGTTGCAGAACGATCGCCATCAGAAGTGGTCCACATATCTCCAAAAATTTCATTTGAACATCAAGTACAAGAAGGGTAGCACCAATAATGTTGCAGATTGCCTCAGCCAACCATCGATCGTGGCCATAACCACCGTTATCAACTCTTGTGGGCATGAGACTTATGATTGGCCACTTCTCTACAAGATCGATCCAGAATTCAGCCACACATACAAGGCACTCTTGGGGGGTATGAAAGTTCCAAATTTTCACCTCTAAGATGCACTATTATGTCACCTGGGACATCTTTGTGTTCCTTCAATTGAGCATGCCAAGATGATATGGGAAGTGCACTACAGTCGAGTCGCTGGGAATTTTAGGGTCGAAAAAACAGTGGTAGTACTGCAGAATTATTTCTATTGGTCGAACCTTCGACAGGATGTTGGGAAGTACATCAGATCTTGCACTGCGTGCACCATTGCCAAACCGACCATCAAGAAGCAAGGGCTCTATACTCCGCTACCTACCCCTAGTCGACCTTGGGAATCCATCTCCATAGATTACATGTCAGGCCTTCCTTCTACTAAGCATGGAAACAACTGTGTTTTCGTGGTCGTCGACAGATTCTCAAATATGGCCATCATGGCGGCCTGCAAGAATAATATCACAGCAAAAGCCACTGCCAAACTCTTCTTTGAACGAGTGTGGGTGCACTTTGGGATCCCACAATCTATCATATCAAATCGCGACAGCAAGTTCCTCAGCACATTTTGGTCTAGCCTCTGATCAGTGTTGGACACCAAGCTCACCAATTCCACGGCTTTCCATCCCCAAACTGATGGCCAGATAGAGATCGTCAACAGGATGATTGTACACATTCTATGCATGTACAATTCAAAGCATCCATGCACATGGGATGAGAGCCTTCCCTATGTACAACATAGTTATAACCAGGCTCTTATAATGTTCCTAAATTAGCTAAGCTAATTGGAACATTAGAATTTTGTTTTATTTTTCATTTTTATGAATAATAGACTAATGGAGGACATGAAACACTCCTTAGATCTAAAAATAAATACATTCTCAATGTGAACAGGATTAAATATGAGCTGGTTGCATGAAAACCACTTGTGTGTGAACAAGGCTGAGCTATTTCACTGGGTCAACAGGACCAAATCACAAGACATTCCAGGTGCATTGAACCTCCTAAGTGATCTGCACAGTTCTAGAAGGAGGACCTCGATATGAAAGGGGCTAATTCAAGTGAAGTGGTTTAGGGTTTTGCACATCCTCATTTATAAAAAGGAGGGAGAGGACTCAATAAGGGGTTGTTGAAGACATTTCAAATTTGAGGTTGCTTGGGAAACTCGAGTTCTCTTGGTTGTTTAGCCAAATGGAAGAGGGTTTCTTGTTTAGGAACCCTCTCTCCTTCCATGGAGTAGCTCTGTTGAGATTGCAACAAGATGATGAGATTAGTGGAAAGAAGTCGCCTTCACTAAGTGGGCCCGCAGGCTATTTTTGGCGCAAAGTCTATTTTTAGACTATGTCTATTTTTAGACATATGGATCATGTTTTATGAGTTGCAGGATGCTATTTTTGGATGGTTGGCCAAGTCAAAAAAAATAGATGGAATTCTATTTTTAGAAATATTGGGCGGAATCTATTTTTAGATTGCCAGTCTAAAAATAGATATGTCGAATATTATTAGCTCTTAATAATATTTGGACTATAAACATTATCTTATTCTCTTGGAGCACTTCAATTAAGTGCACAGATGTGGCACAGGAGCTGACAAAAGTAATTATGCTATTCCTGAGGGTTAAGTGGAGCTATTGCATGGATACTTCAGTTAGAACTCATGTGAGAGAGTTTGGTGGAGTTAATTGAGGAAGTTAATGGAGTTGTGTTCAGTTTAACTAACCTAAACATAGTTGAGCTAGTTGTATCTAGTCTAACTGATTGATACACTAGTGAGAGTGGTGTGAATTAATTATTAATTAATTCACTAATTATAAACTCATTAATCAACTAAATAATACATCACTTAACTTCAGTGCATGGACAGTTTCAGTGGAGACCAGTGAAGAGATAGGTGAAAGAGCAGTGTGACTATCAATTGTGACTATAATGTTGCATGATTTTCAACAACCAGTGATTGGAGAAGCCAATGAGGATTGCGCAGTACAAGCCAGGTGGTTCGAAGTTATTTATGAACCATTCTTCCGCATTGATTACGCAATAGAGGCAGGCTATCAGGTGGCAGAGATTGGAGCATGTGTTTTGCTAGATCTAGCTTGATTAGTGTGTAGCAATTGGAGATTGTACTGAGAGCTTGTGAGGAGATTTATATAATGATTGTTACATGATCTCTTTTACATATAATATACAGATAGTTGGGGTTTTCATCTTTAAGCTTTCCCATTAAATACTGTGTTCATATGCGTGATTGTTTATGGTTTTAATGTGTGCATGCAATTGATTTTATTTCCACATGTAATGATCAATGGTAGAAGAGATTTTGTATTGTGCATGAAGATAAAATAGTGTGTGATCAGGAGAATATCGGTGGATAACATATCAGTTATTCAAATTTCTACATGGTATCAGAGCGATATTGATCATTGGAGCAATTGCAAAACATTGAAGCAGTTGAGTTTTGAGCTAGTGGAATTCGAATTTGCAGCAGTGTTTTCTTGGTGTCGAAGTTGAGATGTCTTTCAACGGATTGCAATTGGAGTATGCCCTTGAGGGCAGCTCGAATTATATTGCATGGAAGGACAGGATGGAGACGATGTTGGATGACAATGGGTTGAAGGAGTTCATAGATGCAGAAATTCCAAAACCTACTTCTAGTGATGCTGCCATACTTGACGCATGGCAAAAGAAGACAGCAAAGTGTCGAAGGATTCTGTTGGAAGGTGTGAAGGATCACATAGTGTCCAGCCTTCATGGTAAGGCTTCTCCATTCTTGATGTGGAAAGATTTGACAGATTTATTTCAAAGCAAGAGCGACCAGAGGAAGTTGGCGCTCAAGGATAAACCCAAAAACATAAAAATGGAGAAAGGCGACAGTATGCCCAAGTAAATCACGAAGTTCATCCAATGTAGGGATGAGCTGGGAAGTGTGGGGGTGACTATTGATGACGAGGCCTTGGTGAGCTTGGATCTCCTTGGGCTTCCGAAGATTTGGCATTCCTATCAGGACTCTGTCAATGGTCAAGAGAAATTTCCAGGATGGGAGTGACTTTGGTCGTATCTTGTGCAAGAGGAGATAAGGCGAAGTACCAGGGACGGATCTTCATCAAAGAACTCAGATGAAGAAAATTGCGCTTTGGCTGCCAAATAAAAGAAGGGAAAGAGCAAGAAGAATGCTTCTCAATCCGGTGCGAAAGGAAAGAAGCAGGATATGTCCAAGGTGAAGTGCTTTCATTGTCACCAACACGGACATTACGCCACTAATTGTCCACAGAAGAAGAAAAATAAGCAGGCTGCTGGATCTGAAATTGGAGAGGCCTTAGCCTCGCAGTTTGAGCTGGATTTTTCACTGATCACATGCTTGGTCTCAAGTGTGATGGGTTCAGTGTATTTTCTTGACAGTGGTGTGTCTTTTCACATGACAGGAGATCGATATTTGTTTACTGATCTGGATGAGAAAGATCTTGGAGTGCACAACGAGATGGGCGATGATGGTAGATACAGTGTGACCAGTATCGGTACCATTTCCTTTGAGAGGGAGCCTAGGAAACCCTTCATATTGAAGGAAGTGATCCATGTTCCAGGATTGAAGAAGAATCTAATCTCGGTGGTGGTGTTAGAAGACAAGGGATATGATGTTGTCTTTAGCGAGGGAAAGGCTTTCCTGTGTAGTAAGGCAACTGGTGAGACCCGGAGGATAGGGGTTCGAGTTAAGAACCTTTATCAATTGTAGGTAGATGGCTGCGCATCAATGGCAGGCAAGGCAGAAGTAGTGGTGAGCCGGGATGATGGCGAGCTGTGGCACCGGAGATTGGGCCACCTTCACCATGGATCTTTGAAGATACTGTAGCAAATTTCTACTGGGCTTCCCAAAGGTACACTTGCGCAGTCAAATCAGTGCAAGGGATGCACCTTGGGAAAATTTGTGAAAGCCACCTTTCACAAGGATAGTCGCGCCACGACGATACTTGAGAGAATTCACACAGACATGTGTGGACCTTTCTCAGTAGCTTCGACAGCAAAGCACAGGTACTATGTGATATTTGTTGATGATTTTTCTCGTAAGTGCTGGATATTCTTCATGCAGAAGAAGAGCGAGACATACTCAAATTTCTATGAGTTCAAGGCACTAGTTGAGAAAGAATCGGGGAAGCAGGTGAAGGCTCTTAAGAGTGACAATGGTGGTGAATTCATCTCTGGTGAATTCAAGGACTTTTGCAGCGCAGAAGGAATTTGAAGAGAGCTCATAGCACCTCATAACCCACAACATAATGGGGTTGCTGAGCAGAAGAAGAGAACGATCGTGGGTGTTGCACGGGTGATGTTGCATGATCAGGGCCTTCCCATACACTTGTGGGTTGAGGCATGCAATACTGCGGTATATGTGCAGAACTGTTGTCCTCACAGGATACTTGGCATGAGTACACCCGAGGAGGCATTTTCTAGTAAGAAGCCTGATATTTCCCATTTGAGGATTTTTGGTTCACCTGTTTACATTCATGTGACGAAGGATGCCAGGAAGAAGCTAGAGCCGACTACAAAGGTTGGGATATTTGTGGGGTACACTGATACACCCCACAACTATCATGTGTATTTTCCAGATAGTCGCAAGACTGTTGTGCGATGGGATATCAAATTTCATGAGCAGAAAGCCATGAAGTGTTCGCTTGAGAGGGAGACACACTTGCATGCAGATGAGGAGATATTAGTTCCTAAGTATGAGTCTCTGGATGTGGATCAGCCACAAGAGGAGGTTCATGGAGTGGAAGAGACCACTCATGCAGCGCCAACCATCATAGGGCGGAAGCGCACTACAGAAGCTGAGCGATTGGCTCAAGATGCAGAGAAGGTTGTAGGAGCACCTACATCATAGCGCAGACAGAGACAGTCACATGACCGGTATACTGGATACATGGCTCTTATGAGCAAGTGTATCGTGATGGATCCATCCTCTTTCGAGGAAGCTGTGGAGGATCCCGCATGGGTAGATGCCATGGTGGAAGAGTATGATTCGATTTTCAGAAACAGTGCATGGGAGATTGTCCCAAGGCCGGAAGGGAAATTAGTGGTGGGTTCGAGATGGATCTACAAAGTGAAGCAAGCAGCTGACGGGAGTGTGGCGAAGTACAAGGAAATATTTTTTTCCCAAGGCTTCTCACAGATTGAGGGGATCGATTATGAGGAAACCTTTGCACCTGTCGCAAGGTATTCTTCCATACGGACGATTCTTTCACTCTCAGCACAGATGGGGTGGCACATTCATCATATGGATGTGAAGACTGTGTTCCTCAACAGGGTGATTGAGGAGGAGGTGTACATAGAGCAGCCTGAAGGTTTCGAGATCTTCTGCAGCGATTCGCATGTGTGCAAGCTCAAAAGAGCGTTGTATGGGTTGAAACAAGCACCTCGTGCTTGGTACACACGGATAGACAGTTATTTCACCGGACTTGGATTCTCCAGGAGTGAGGCGGATCCGAACCTATACCATATTGTGGTGGAGGGTAAGTTGTTGATCATTGTGCTTTATGTAGATGATTTTATTTTGATAGGTGATGAACTGTTGATACGCTCATGCAAGGCTGATCTTGCAAAGGAGTTTGAGATGAAAAACTTGGGCCTCCTTCATTATTTTCTGGGATTGGAAATTTGGCAGCGCAGTGATGGACTGTTTCTTTCTCAAGGCAAGTATACCTGGGAGATACTGGAGAAGTTCAACATGCATGGCTTCAAGCCTATTGATACTCCTCTTCCTGGTGGATGGAGTAAGGATGATGCTACTTCAGCGAAGGTAGTGGATGCCACTGTTTATCGACAGTTGGTGGGGTCGCTTATGTATCTGGTGAATACATGACCCGACATATGCTATGCTATTAACCAGCTTTCACAAGCTATGGTTAAGCCTACCAAGCTCTTCTGGAAGGCAAGTAAGCATGTATTGAGATATCTCAGAGGCACATCGGGATATGGATTATGGTACAGATAGTCGGATGAGGTGAAGCTATGTGGCCTCACGGATGCAGATTGGGTAGGGAGCCCAACGGACAGAAAGAACACATCTGGAGGGATTTGCAGTATCAGGTCGACAGCAGTTTCTTGGTACAGTAGGAAGCAGAGATCCATGGCACTCAATTCAGTAGAGGCTGAGTATATGGCAGTGATTTTGGCTGCATGCGAGGCTATATGGATGAGGAAGATCCTGGTCAGGTTGTTCGGTTCACACTTAGATCCTACTATGATTTATTGCGATAATTAGAGTTGCATTAAACTCTCGGTTAATACAGTATTTCATGATAGATCTAAACACATTGACATCTGGTATCATCATATCAGATATTGTGTGTAGCGGAAGATCATGTTACTTTCATACATTCCCACGGAGGATCAGGATGATGATATCTTGACGAAGGCGCTCACCAGGAGAAAATTCGAATACAATAGAGGCAGGATAGGGGTGGCAAATAATCCTTATCTTGTTGAGAGGGAGTGTTGAGATTGCAACAAGATGATGAGCTTAGTGGAAAGAAGTCGCCTTCACTAAGTGGGCCTGCAGGCTATTTTTGGCGCAAAGTCTATTTTTAGACATATGGATCATGTTCTATGAGTTGCAGGATGCTAATTAGACAGTCAAGACTTCAAAATGACATTACCAATTCTTGTTCCTATGATAATGATGTATTAACAGAAATTAAGAACAAGAGAAGTTTGTAAATAATGAAGGCCTTGAAGTCTAATGGAATAGAACTAGAATACAACTATCTAATAAAACTTAAAATACATTAAACAAAACTGAACTAGAATGCAATCAATCAAACTTGAAATGCAGTGAACAGAACTGAACTAGAGTGAAATTAACCTCTGGAGTATTACAGCTGAAATAAAATGCAACTAATCTCTAAAATACTACAGCTATATCTCATTCAGTGTTAGTGATATTTTGGAACAATTCATAAGAACAAGACTGGCTGTAACATCTGATGTAAGTGAGCATAAAACATAAAGTTCAGAAAATTGCCTAAATTAGGAATGAAACGGAGCTAAAGTTACTTATCTAAAAAATATGCATAGAGCTTCTTGGGCAGTAGGGGCCCTCTACCACCAGATTAGCACACGAATATACTCAATATTTCCTCAGATCGTGTATTAAATTTTCTCTTCTTTCATTAAAGGAAAATGCTTCAAAAACAGAGTATTACGATCTTGGACAATCTTAACAATAAAACATCAATCTAGCTAATTGTCTCTCGGTCTCCCGAGTCATTCTTATAATAGAAATACATAACTACCTTGGAGAAGAAATAGGGATAAGTTTCTTTTTCAATCAAAATTAAATTAGAACTCTTGTGGAGGCCTCGTACTTTGCTGAAGACATCTGTAGAGTTCTTGTCCTGGTAGGAATCTGCTTCTTAGTTTTGGTTTCTTCCACGTGCATAACCACCTGTAGATTTTTTCTCAGACTTTGTAGAGGGCAAGAAATGATGTAGGAGTGTTGTGGAATTCAACCATATGTGTTTTTCCTTTAAGTGACACCTGTAACCTGTGTGAACATGAAGATAGCTGCGGAATAGGCGACTAGCTACAGAATGGCTGCATTCTGTAGCTGAGTCTAGTCAAAAATTACTACAACAACAAAACCACGAAAATATAGCAAGTCAGTCATTGTATGCATTCCTAAAGTGACTTTAATCAATCCTATTGATCTTTTAAGCCTATAATTGATAAGGGACAAAGGAAATGAAGTGAAATTTGGTGAAAGGAAAGGACATCTTTGGGGCTCAACATACCCCCACTGCAAAGCTTTTGCATGACCTCATGCAATCAATCCATGTATTCTGAAACTTCTGTTAGGACATATATCCTCTTTTTTGTTGAGATTTCAACAATATGATGAGCTTAGTGGAAAGGAGTTGCCTTCACTAAGTGGGCCCGCAGGCTATTTTTGGCACAAAGTCTATTTTTAGACTATGTCTATTTTTAGACATATGGATCATGTTCTATGAGTTGCAGGATGCTATTTGTGGATGGTTGGTAAAGTCGGGAAAAATATACGGACTTCTATTTTTAGACATACTGGGCGGAATCTATTTTTAGATTGCCAGTCTAAAAATAGATATGTCGAATATTATTAGCTCTTAATAATATTTGGACTCTAAACATTATCTTATCCTCTTGGAGCACTTCAGTTGAGTGCACAGAAGTGGCACATGCAGCTGACAGAAGGAAGTACGCTATTCCTAGGGTTTAGTGGAGCTATTGCATGTTGACTTCAGTTAGAACTCATGTGACAGAGTTTGGTGGAGTTGATTGAGGAAGTTAGTGGAGTTGTATTCAGTTTAACTGAGTTAAACATAGTTGAGCTAGTTGTATCTAGTCTAACTGATTGATACACTAGTGAGAGTGGTTTGAATTAATTATTAATTAATTCACTAATTATTAACTCATTAATCAACTGAAGAATACATCAGTTAACTACAGTGCATGGACAGTTTCAGTGGAGACCAGTGGAGAGGTAGGTGAAAGAGCAGTGTGACTATCAGTTGTGACTATACTGGTGCATGAGTTTGCACCACACATTGATGGAGATTCCAATGAGGATTACGCAGTGCATACCAGAGGGATTCGAACTCAGGATGTGCAATTATTCATCTTGGATCACGCAATAGAGGCTGGCTATCAAGTGGCAAAAGATTGGAGGATGTGTTTTGCTAGATCTAGCTTGATAGTGTGTAGCAATTGAGGTACTGCATGAGAGCTTGTGAGGAGTTTTGTACTATGATTGTTACATGATCTCCATGACATATAATATACAGATATTTTGGGTTTTCAGCTTTAAGCTTTCCCATTAAATACTGTGTTCATATGTGTGATTGTTTGTGGTTTTAATGTATGCATGCAATTGATTTTATTTCCGCATGTGATGATCAATGGTAGAAGAGATTTTGTATTATGCATGAAGCTAAAATAGTGTGTGATCAGGAGAATCTCGGTGAATAATATCTCAGTTATTCAAATTTCTACACTTTTTCTGCTTTTCCTGGTGTTCAATGGCCTCCTAGGCTTCCTTATGACCAACTTGAATCTCAAATTTATAAGTGCCCTGCTCAACTTTTTGTTTTTCTTCTTCAGCTTCTCACTAGCCTTGTACAATTTTTCCATTTGCAAAGAGAGAGTTGTATTCATATCACTTTTCAGCTTAACCTACTCCCTTAAAATTTAATTTTCATTCTTTATATGCTGATTGAGTACTTCTAATTCATATTTGTCTCTTCTTAGTACTTCAATTGCAGATCCTGGTGGGCTAGGAGTTCTTCTTCTACTTTTTGAGGCTCCCCTTTCTAATGTCTCAACATAATTATAGATTTGTTGTTGTGTTGGGTCTATCTCTGGAGTTTCTTCATCAAGATCCTCTTCGTACTGGTATTCAGGAGATCTATCATTTGGTGTCTCTTCATCTTCAATGTCTATGATGCTTGTTTGCTTAACTGTTGTCTTCTTCAATATGCCTCTAAGCCTATGGCTTCGTCTTAATTTAGATGGTCCCTCACCTCTCTCCTTGGCATACTTTATTATTATCTTATCCTTTTTAAGCTGTTTCTTAATTTCAGCCAATTTCTCAGAAATAATCTCCTCACTGTCCTCTTGTATGGACTTACCAGTTTTAATTTCAACAGATTTGGAAATGTTTCCTCTCCTGCTTCTTCTTGCAAGTTTGCCTTCAGATTGAGATTACTTGGGTTCTTCAAAGTGATTCCCCACTAGGAACTCATCCCAATTGTCTCCCACCTTTCTCAAATGATGTTCAATTAGGATTTTAACTAGGCCATGGTGATAAAAGTGGTTTCCAAGAATTGAACCCTCTTTTGGACATTAGAGGCCATTCTCTTTAGGCTATGAAGTAATAAAAAGGGTAAATTGATTTCTTCATCTAAGAAATGCATCATAAGTCAAATATGATAAACATACAGGGTACCAAACCTTCCCTCACAAGTTATAAACTTTTGCAAAATGAGCAACATATTTCGCCATTTATTCTTCAGTGCTGAGCTAGGAATGCCCTTCTTAAAAACCGAAATATCCATACCTAGTGTTTTGAGCATCTGCCTCCATGCCTCATTGTGAAATTCCTTGTTTTTGAACCATCGTTCACCTTGCCTTGGTAATTCCGTTGCTTCTGCAATGAAGGATTCTGTAATAGTGAACTTGACATCTTCTATTTCAACCTCTGATCCATTGAAGGACCGTGAAAATGTCTTGGTTACCTCCTTATGAAAACATTGAACTTTTCCAAAAACTGTAACCACCCATCCTGTTGTAGGATTTCTCTAATATATGGGTAACCCTCTAAGTATTTGGTTCCAACTGGTTCGGACCTTACAATGAGACCCATGGCTTCTTTTTTTCAACCTTCAATTTACTGCTCCGTTATTGCTCTTCTATTCACGGTAAAAATGGCTGCAGAGAGTTGTTTTCACCCCAAATATGCCTTCTCTGTTTATGCAGCAGGAATTAGCTACAGAAAGATGATATGAAGTGGTTATGGGATGAGTGAAATACGGTGAAGGTGATTCACACGAATTAATGAGTTTGAGAGCTATCATGAAAGAAAAGACCGCGGAAAAATCTCGTGAGAAATTCAAAATCATCACTGAATACTTCGGGTTAGTGACATGACCAAACAGGTCACTTCAGTACTAACCATTAATTTTTAATAAATGATGGTTTGGTATGGCGGAATGGAAGGGATTTTGTCCAAGGTTTTTTATGATAGGTTTAATAGGCTTGATCAACACGAATAATCAAAATAACTTTATGAATCATACATGACTTAACTATACTATAACTTTCATAATCTATCATCATAATAATTTCACAACTTTACCTTAGCCTTTCCTTTAATTTTTGTGGTTTTAATATGCTTTGTCCTCCTTTGAAAATCATTGATTCTTCAGTCTTCATAATCCCTTTGATTTTTCTTGTTGATGTAGGTGTGCAGGTTTAATTTGTTGTTGAACAAGTGGTTGCTGGATAGTTGCCTGCAGGGTATCTGGCTGCAGAATGTCTGGCTGGCTGCAGAATGTCTGACTGTAGAATATCTGGCTGCAGACTATACCTGTAGGAGCTTTGAAACATGAAATGAAATTATTTGAAGCATGGATGGAGTGTAGTATGAAATGAAATAAACTGGATTATGAAATATGGTGGAATGGAGCATGAGTGAAGTAAAATGGAATGAAATGGATCATAGGTGTAAAGAGGAATGAAATATGAAAAGTGGCCTGCAACTTATGATTTTTAATACTCAATTGAAGGAAGAGATCAAATTTAGAAATCTGAGATGGAAATGAGATGGACCATGAAATGGAGTGAATGAAGTATGGATGAATGGAGTGAATTAACTATGAATGAATTGAGTGAATGAAGTGAGACATGATGGAATGTAATGGATCATAAGTGGAACATGATATATAAAATGGATCTGCACTTATGATTTTATGATAGCTGCTTGTAGGAAAAGAACAAATTTGAAAAGCTAAAGTGTCAGAAGGATTCTGATTTTCATTTTATCTTTTCTGTATAAACATGCTAATCCATGATTAGTTTTCATGTTTATACTTTTCTTTTCTTTTTCTAAAATTCAATTAAGTTGATGAAGAAGAAGAATTCTTCTTCATTAACTTCACATCACTGTTTTCTTGGAATCTCTTGACAAATTATTCTCTTGAAAGTGGTTTATGATACAGCTTCAATCTATGACCATTTACAAGAAAAGTGACCTTCTCTTCATCTATTGTTCTGATTTTTATTGCTCCATTGTCAACAAATTTCATAATTTCATATGGCCCAAGCCAATGTGTTTGGAATTTACCTTGAAAATCTTTGAAATTTGAATCAAACAAGAGGGCCCAGTCACCTTCTTTGAATTTCTTTTCCTTGATGTACTTATTATGCCATCTATTCCTTTGTTGTTGGACTATATTTCTTTTCTGGACTGCATCTTGTCTGATCTCATCCAATTCATTAATCTACTCCAATCTGTACTTTTGTGCCTCTGTTAGATCAAGTCCTAGCTGAACTACCATTTTAAAAGTTTGAATCTGAAACTCTATGGGAAACAAGACTTGTTTTCCATAAACAATTTCATAAGGAGTATGACCTGTTGTGTTCCTCCATGTAGTGCTATAGGCCTACAAGGCTTCAGGAAGCCTGTCTGCCCAATCTCTTCTATGTAAATGAACAATATTTGTTAGGATCCCTTCAATAACCTTATTAGTAGATTCCACTTGACCATTTGCTTGTGGATGATAGGGAGTAGATTTTATGTGTCTTATTTTGTACCTCTCCACCATTTGTTCCACTAGCCTTGATGTGAATTGAGCTCCTTGATCTGTAACAATTTCCCTTCGGACACCAAAACGAGTAAAAATATCCTCAAAAAGAAAATTAACTATAGATGCTTCAGTAGTAGAAAGTAATGGCTTGGCCTCTACCCATTTGGTAACATAATCAGTGCAAACTAATATATATTTCTTTTTCCTTGATGGAGAACTAATAGGTCCTACAAAATCTAAAACCCATTTATCAAAAGGTTCAATATGTACCTGAGGCTGCAATGGCATCTCACCTAAAGGAGAAGGTTTCCCTGCCCTCTGGCAACTGTCACACCTTTTGAAATATTCTTTAGCATCTTTAAAAAGGGATGGCCAATAGTATCCTAAATGAAGGACCTTATAAGTTGTCCTTTTATCAGCAAAGTGTCCGCCACAAGGTTCATCATGACATGCCTTGAGGATCTCAGGCATCTCATCTTCCCGAACACATCTCCTAATGATAAAATCTGGACCTATTTTGTATAACTCATTAGCAACCCATGAATATTTTGCACTGTCATAAATGATCTTTCTTTTGTCTCTTGCATTCATTATTGAATGAAATTTCCCTGAAACTAAATAATTAGCAATGTCAGCAAACCAAGGAGTTTGAGTAGAAATTGCAAAAGATATTCATCAGGGAATTGATCTTCAACTGGAGTATTGTCTTTGATGTTTTGGAGTCTAGATAGGAAATCAGCTACTGTGTTTTGTTTTCCAGGCCTATCTAGAATGGTAATGTTGAATTCGTGTAAAATCAATAACCATCTTATAACTCTGCCATTAGTAATTGATTTTTTCATTAGATATCTAATTGCAGAGTGATCAGTGTGAAAAAAAGTTTCATAGCCTGTTATATAGTGTCTGAATTTATTTATGGCATGAAAAACAGCTAAGAACTCTTTTTCAGTTACAGTATAATTTAACTCTGAAGGAGTCAAATTTTTACTTGTATAGTAGATGGCATAAGGAATCAGGTCTTTTTGTCCCAATACTGCTCCTAAAGTTGTATCTAAGGCATCTGTTGAAATATGAAAAGGTAACTTCCAGTTAGGTCCCCTTAAAATAGGTGCTTCAGAGATTTTCGTTTTCAGGGTCTCAAAGGCTAACTGGCAATTATGATTCCACTTGAATTCACAGTCCTTGGTAAGTAATTTGAAAATTGGAGATGCTATCTTGGTGAAGTTTTCTATAAACCTTTGATAATATCCTGTAAATCCGAGAAAACTCCTACCATATTTTTGAAAACTTGGAATACATAAGTTAGAGATGACTTCAAATTTTGACTCATCAACTCTAATCCCATCCCCTGAAATGTGATGCCCCAAAACAATTCCTTCAGTAAACATCATAAAACACTTCTCATGACTTAGTGAAATATTTGCTTCTTTACATCTCTTTAAAACTTTTTCCAAGTTTGCTAAGGCTTCTTCAAATGTGTTTCCATAAACTGTGAAATCATCCATGTATACCTCTACACAATCATGTATTAGATCTGAAAATATTCCTAGTACTACCCTTTGAAATGTTGCAGGTGCATTGCATAGTCCAAATGGAAATACTCGGTAAGCATAGGTACCCCAAGGACATGTAAATGTGGTTTTGTATTGCTCTTCAAGTGCTACTTGAATTTGGTTATAACCACTAAACCCATCTAAAAATGAGAAGTATTTTTTGCCAGCGAATGTATCTAACACCTGATCTATGAAAGGTAGGGGAAAATGATCTTTAAGAGTAGCTTTGTTTAATTCCCGGTAGTCAATACATACCATCCATTTACCATTTTTCTTTGTCACAATTACCAAAGGAGAAACCCACTGACTATCTAAAATGGGATAGATAAAGTTGACATTTAACAATTTCTGCAATTCTTCTTTAACAATTTCCCTAAGATTTGGATTCATCCGTCTCTGAGGTTGTCTGATTGGTTTACAATTTTCCTCTATGTAGATGTGATGATTGCAATTATTAGGGCTTATCCCTTTCATATCAGTGTACTCCCATGCATATGCAGAAGAATGTCTCTGTAATATCTTGACTAGCTCTTCTTGTTGAGATTTCTCTAGGTTCTTGTTTATGTTTAAAGTTTTGCCTGGAAATATCTCAATTGTAGAACTGCCAAATTTATCCATGGAATAAAGAGACATTTGTCTTGACGATAAAAACTCAATGTTGGATTCTTCTTGAAATTATTCATGTTTGTATTCCGAAGAGGATTCAAAATTTTCTAAGGTATTTAGAATCTGGTTATCTTCACTAATTTCTGAAATTGTGAAGAGAGGTTGTATGTCTTCTTCATCCTCAATCCATTGAGTATCATCTAATTCTGTAATTGTCTTTGCTGGAGGATACAAGGTAAATTTCTTTGTTAAACTACCATCAGAGATGTACATATCACTGGATCTACAACTAATGAAAGCATCAGCTGTAGCTAACCAAGGTCTTCCTAATATAATAGGATGCCCTCATAGGTTATTTTTATATGATAGGATCATAAAATCCACAGGATACTCCCAAGAATCTAGGGACACTGGAATGTCTTCTATTACCCCATCAGGTTTGATCACAGATCTGTCTGCTAATTGTAATAATGTGGGTGTAAAAATAAGATTAGGAAGTTTCATTTTATCCATGATTTGTCTACTCATGATATTGATTGCTGCTCCTAAATCAATAAGTGTGTTTTGGATCTCAGTTCCATTGATGTGTATTTTAACAACTGGATTTCCTGGGTCTAGATACTTTGGAATGGCAATCTTACCCATCATGATATCTGCTATTTTTCCTGCCAGTTGAATTTTCTTTGTCTCTCTTATTCTTTTTCTTGTTTTCTTCAAGCTCAACTCCTTTATTGTCTTTGCTAAGATTGGAATTTCCTTGATAGCTTGTAATAATGGGATCTTAATACAAACATTTCTCAGCTCATCTAGGAAATCATAATTAGGCAACATAATTTGTTTTTCTACACCCCTATCAATTTGTAATATTTCTAGAAAGGGAGGTGTAGAGGTGGATGTTGATGGTTGCTCTAATATAGGAGTTGAAATTATTGGCTCTTTTTGTTTTGATTTTTCAATATTTGGGTCTTGGAAAAGTGTGTTCTCTTCAAGACTTTTATTTACCCGTAGAGAATATTCCTCAGAGTCGTTTTGTTCTTGTATGATTACAGAAGGTTTCTTCTTTTCAAGTATTCTTCCAGACCTAAGTTGAACATCATTAAGGTCTAAAGGAGTAATCAAATAAGTTGGAAACTATTGGCCTTCTATCATATATGTGTTCTGAGGATTTTTATTGTTGGGGTTTGGTATGGGTTGGGCAGGTAACTGATTTGTTTTCTAAGGAAATGGTACTGGAAGTGGTTGATTTTGATGTTGTGGATTTTGAGGATTTTGTTGAAGATTTTTTTGAGGAGGGAAATGTGGATATGGTGAATAAAATGGTGGATATTGATAGTACTGGGAGTATCTTCCATAGGGATTTTTTGCTCCTTGTGCCCAAGTTTGAGATTGATTTTGAAATTGGGGCCAAGGTTGCTGCCAAGAATTCGAATTTGGTGGGGGTTGATTATACAGTTAATCATGGAATCCTTGTGTTTGAGATCCTTGCCAAGGCCTTCTAGAGACAAAATTGAGAGATTCTATGGAATTTGTAGGGGTTTTTTCTTGAAAGACAGCTTTAAGACCAGGAAGTGAAGGACAACTCTTGGTCTCATGTTTTTCTGAAAAAATTACACAATTCTCTACAACTTTTGCATCCAAAGGGCATTCTCTCAAGGCATGCTTCTTTCTAAATTTGGGACAAAATATTGCTAAGGCATCAGATTCATCTTTCTGCTTTTTTTGTAGCTTAAGGGTGTCTATTTGTTCACTAAGACTCCCTAAAATGTCAGATTTGAATTCATCAAGCATATGTCCTATTTCTTCCCTACTTACTATCCCAGAAGCAGACTTACTTGCCCTTGCAAGAGTAGGGTCTCTTGGTCCTTTTACAGTTTTAGATTTCCCTCTTGAAAGGTTGATACATAATTCAGCTATTTCACGTAATGTGAGCTGAGATATATCCCCTTTTCCCATCATTTTAAGGATATCTAACCATTCATCCCTAATTGTCTTCAACAAGAGAGCTTTCAAAGTATCTTGGTCTAAGTTTTCCATTTTTTCCCTCTTGATGTTATAGTTAAACCTCTCCAACAAATCTTCCAGATTTTCAACCTCTTTTTGTAACATTTTAAAAACTTCCTCCTTATGATTGACTGGCATACAGTAATCCAAATACCTCTCTAGAAATGCCTGTTTCATGTCTTCCCATGTCCTAATAGAACTGTTGATCAAACTCATAAACCATTTTAATGCTACTCCTTTCAATGTTGAAGGGAATAGCTTAAGTTTTTGGGTATCTTGTAAGTAATCATAGGTTCTACATAGGACTTCAAATTCAAATAGGAAGGTTTCAGGATCTTCAGTTTTGAGTCCATAAAAGTTTGGAAGGACAAAGGGTGAAATATTTTTCATAGTTGCATTGGTTTCTTCATCTACTATAGGAAACCCAAAAGAGCTTCCCATTTCCCTTCTACCTCTTCCTCTGCCTCCTTCTGTACCTTTACCTCCTTCTCCTTCTGCACCTCTACCTCCATTAAAGACTCCTCCTCCCCCTTCTTCTGCCATAGTTGATTCTTCTGTGGAAGTGGAAAAGTTTGTGTCTCTAGCAGGGGTCCTTGAATCTTCTTCTAAAATAGGTTCAGTGGATGAAGTGGAAGGTCTTTCTGATGTAATATCTGATCTTAATCCTTCTAGAAGTCTGTGATCAGTATAGGATGGAATGTAGGTTTGAGTTGGAGGTGTGATGCTTCTTGGTCTTGGTGGAACAAGTGGTGTTCTAGGAATCAAGCTTCTGCTTCTTATGAATCTACCCCTTGAGTCTCTTTCTCTACACATATCATTGTTTTGGGGAGGAAAGAAACAAGGCTACCTAGTTACACTTCCCCGGCAACGGTGCCAAAATGTCTGCTCAACTTAGTTTTCCTAAATTGATGTCATAAATTGTCAACCGGGGCTAGTAAACTGTTGAAGTGAAGTGCACTATATGTGCCTAGGTATATGCTTCCTACTTCGTTGTGTTTAGTGTTTTTTTTTAATTTTTTTGGTTTTGTGTTTTTATACTAAGAGGAAAAGAACTAAGTGTTTAACAAAGAGAAGTTATTGGTCACACTAAAATAGAGCAAAAGCTATTCTAAACTATGTATGGCACCTAAGAACAGAAAATGCAAAACTTGACAAGAAAAATAACTCATAACATGAACTCAGTCCAATTCATTCATTAGAAGTATATTGGAACAACTTGAGAAAAGGATGAGTTTAATGCAATGAAGTTCTTCTAAGTAAACAACAACCTACAATATCACAAAGAAAATCTCATCCATGGTTAGAAATTTGTTGGAACACATTTGGAAAAGATTATCTGTAACATATTAAGGAACCCTACTCTAAATTAACTTATGACACTAAAATTAATCCATTCTGCAACTCAAAATTTCAATATTAAACCTCATTCAAAGGTTAGAAATCTTTTGGAATATTTTTGGAAAGAGGCAGTTTGTAAAATTATGATAAATTGCGGAACAATCAAGACTTCAAAATGACATTACCAATTCTTGTTCCTATGATAATGATGTATTAACAGAAATTAAGAACAAGAGAAGTTTGTAAATAATGAAGGCCTTGAAGTCTAATGGAACAGAACTAGAATACAACTAACTAATAAAACTTAAAATACATTAAACAGAACTGAACTAGAATGCAATCAATCAAACTTGAAATACAGTGAGCAGAACTGAACTAGAGTGCAATTAACCTCCGAAGTATTACAGCTGAATTAAAATGCATCTAATCTCTAAAATACTACAGCTATATCTCATTCAGTGTTAGTGATATTTTGGAACAATTCATAAGAACAAGACTGGCTGTAACATCTGATGTAAGTGAGCATAAAACATAAAGTTCAGAAAACTGCCTAAATTAGGAATGAAACAGAGCTAAAGTTACTTATCTAAACAATATGCACAGAGCTTCTCGGGTAGTAGGGGCCCTCTACCACCGGATTAGCACACGAATATACTCAAGATTTCCTCAGATCATGTATTAAATTTGCTCTTCTTTCATTAAAGGAAAATGCTTCAAAAATAGAGTATTACGGTCTTGGACAATCTTAACAATAAAACATCAATCTAGCTAACTGTCTCTCGGTCTCCCGAATCATTCTTATAATAGAAATACATAACTTCCCTGGAGAAGAAATAGGGATAAGTGTATTTTTCAATCAAAATCAAATTAGAACTCTTGTGGAGGCCTCGTACTTTTCTGAAGACATCTGTAGAGTTCTTGTCCTGGTAGGAGTCTGCTTCTTAGTTTTGGTTTCTTCCACGTGCATAACCACCTGTATATTTTTGCTCAGACTTCGTAGAGGGCAAGAAATGATGTAGGAGTGTTGTGGAATTCAACCATATGCGTTTTTCCTTTAAGTGACACCTGTAACCTGTGTGAACATGAAGATAGCTGCGGAATAGGTGACTAGCTACAGAATGGCTGCATTCTGTAGCTGAGTCTAGTCAAAAATTACTACAACAACAAAACCATGAAAATATAGCAAGTCAGTCATTGTATGCATTCCTAAAGTGACTTTAATCAATCCTATTGATCTTTTAAGCCTATAATTGATAAGGGACAAAGGAAATGAAGTGAAATTTGGTGAAAGGAAAGGACATCTTTGGGGCTCAACACCCCTCTTGGAAATATTAGCTCTTGACATAGTTCTATAGACAGATTCTCCTAGTGGGCCAGCTAGCCTCTGGGTCTCATCCTTTCTTGTAAAGGTGACATACCCTATGATTTTCCCCACACCCCCCCCCCCCATGCCAGCTCACAATTTGGAACATTACAGTGGTATCAGAGAATTATCTCTAGCTCAGCCTGTGAGATCAAGCTATCAGAAGAAGCAAGAAGAAAAATAGAGAGAATAAAGCTGAAGGATATGAGTTTTACCTCATCATATTTCATATCCAAGAAGAGCCTCTTCAAAGAAGAAAGAAGGAGGAAGAAAATGAAACTCCTAGAGGGTTTCAAGAAGCAGAAAGTTGCAGTGAGACCTGCAGAAGGTTTCAAGAAGGAGAGGAAGATCAATGCACTTCCTATCCTCACAAAGAAGGACAGATATACAGAGAAAAATTAGAGCATGGCTCCACCACTTGGAATAATGATGGGTGAGAAGATCTCCCTGCTCCCTTTTCAGATCATGAAGGGCATTGAAGAAGATCTCAAGGAGATTGGAAAGGTGGAGACTTGTACCAGTGTTGTCACAACCTTGGAGGAGTAGCCTTCATGTTCAGAAATGGAGGAATGCCACACAGTTTTAGAATAATTATTGCTTCTATTCACCAAGGTATGATTAAAGATTCATGTATGCTCATTTCAGCACATTATATGAGGAGATCTACATCTTTACATGCTATTGATTTAGAGCAACAGAGTTGCATTGCGCTGTACAAAGGTGGTGATGAAGAGAATATTTCATTTCAAGATCCCCTGGAGTGTAGGAAACTGATTTGGGATGATGGTATCCCTCATGGGAGGTGTACCAAGCTGGAGGATGGAGAGCAAGAGGCTAGAAAGCCACTTCTAGAATTTTGATACCAGGTAGCAGGAGGCTTGGTTGCACTGGCTGCTCTTGGAAGAGTTTGATCATCATACTCTTCCTAAGGGTATGTGGCAGGATACTTGCATCATGGAGCAGCAAAGAGCATGGGCACATTGTGTTGGCATAACATTTTTTTCATGTCAAGCACCATGTTGTAACTACATGAATGGGATGGTGGAAGTATGAGAAAGTAGCAAAGGATTTTGTTGCTTCGGATGTTCTTGAGAGAGTAAGGGCAGAATTTCTCTCACATTTTTCATGATGTTGCAGGAGTAGAATATGGTACTATCATAGTGCAAAGGGGGTCACTCCTTGGCCTTAGATGTATAAGAAATACTTTCTTCATGGGAAGGAATTCTCATTTGTAGCAGCATTATGGAAAATGCCTTTGACATTCTGCATGTCAAAGATTGGAGATGTTTGTTGATGGGAGCCTATTTTCATAGGCCAACAGTGTTGTCACTATGGAGATGGGATTTATTGATGGAGTATTCCCAGGATCACTCCTCATTCAATGCACTTGGTGAGAAAGAGGAGGTGAGGAAGATGATGTATTATTCTTGTCTTGGGTTTCAAAGCATGGAGGAGAGGATTTGCATGCAGGGCTTGGTTCATTTCTCTTCATGGAAGTGTGCCAAACTACACTTGGGGGTTCACTCATGAATCCAAGTATCTTCTTTCTCCCTACATATGGTGAGGAATTTTGCTTGCATTCTCTTACCATATCTTGGCAGTGCATTGCTCCACAAGAGGGAAAGCTATTTATTGAGCTCCATGAACTTCATTGGGCCAAATTGCATGATGGAGACAGCCATCTATTATGTGGCATTGGGCAAAGATGTTTTCCTTACATGTGGATTCTTTATTCATATAATTAACCATGTCATAGGAGGCAGTTTTCCATATACTCTTTTAAAGCAGCAGTTTAGAAGACTGTGCTGTGAGGATTTGGGGGACTGTTGGTAATCTCTTGCATCACATAGAACCTTCAGTATATCCCTCATTATGAAGATGATCATGTTTTCTTTTTTTTGATATTTTCATTATGTCTATTGAGAGCATGATTGAGGAGAAGACACATGAGATGAGTGTGTCCTTTGGGGAAGGAGATCCCCTCATATTCTGCAACACATGTTCTAATGGGAACATGGGAGAAGTTGTGGCCACCATAGCCAAACACTTCTTTCTCTTGGAGGTGGGCCATGTATGTGATGGAATGCCATGTGATGACTATCTCATATCCCTCACATATGGAGTGTCTTGGGCCATTTGGTTTTGCAGCGTTGGAGGAAGGATCTTTGCAGATCCCATTGTTGAGCCCCAAAGATGTCATTTTCTTTCACCAAATTTCACTTCATTTCCTTTGTCCTTTATCAATTATAGGCTTAAAAGATCAATAGGAGTGATTAAAGTCACTTTAGGAATGCATACAATGATTGACTTGCTATACTTTCGTGGTTTTGTTGTTGTAATAATTTTTTACTAGACTTAGCTACAGAATGCAGCCATTCTGTAGCTAGTCACCTATTCCGTAGATATCTTCATGTTCACACAGGTTACAGGTGTCACTTAAACGAAAAACACATATGGTTGAATTCCAAAACTCACCTACATCATTCCTTTCCCTCTACGAATTCTGAGAAAAAATCTGCAAGTGGTTATGCACGTGGAGGAAACCAAAACTAAGAAGTAGATTCCTACCAGGACAAGGACTCTACAGATGTCTTCAGCAAAGTACGAGGCCTCCACAAGAGTTCTAATTTGATTTTAATTGAAAAATACACTTATCCCTATTTATTCTCCAAGGTAGTTATGTATTTCTCTTATAATAATAACTTAGGAAACCGAGAGACATTTAGTTAGTTGATTTTTTATTGTTAAGTTGTCCAAGACCGTAATACTCTGTTTTGGAAGCGTTTTCCTTTAATGAAAGAAGAAAAACTTTAATACATGATCTGAAGCAATCTTGAGGAGATTCATGTGCTAATCTGGTGGTAGAGGGCCCCTACTGCCCTAGAGGCTCTGTGCATATTGTTTAGATAAGTAACTTTAGCTTTGTTTCGTTCCTAATTTAGGCAGTTTTCTGAACTTCTTGTTTTATGCTCACTTACATCGAATGTTACAACCAGTCTTGTTCTTATGAATTGTTCCAAAATATTACTAACACTGAATGAGATAGAGCTTTAGTATTTCAGAGATTAATTGCATTTTAGTTCAGCTGTAGTATTTCGGAGGTTAATTGCATATTAGTTTGGTTCTGTTTAATGTATTTCAAGTTTTATTAGCTAGTTGTATTCCAGTTGTGTTAAATTAGACTTAAAGGCCTTCATTATTTACAAACTTCTCTTGTTCTTAGTCTCTTCTAACACATTGTTATCATATGGACAAGAATTAGTAGTGTCATTTTGAAGTCTTGACTGTTCTACAATTTCTCATAATTTTACAAACTGCCTTTTTCCAAAACTATTCCAAAATATTTCTAACCCTTGAATGAGGCTTAACAGTGACATTTTGAGTTGCAGAATGGATTAATTTTAGTGTCATAAGTTAATTTAGAGTAGGGTTCCTTACTATGTTGCAAATAATCTTTTCCAAATGTGTTCCAACAAATTTCTAACCATGGATGAGATTTTCTCTGTGATATTGTAAGTTGTTGTTTACTTAGAAGAACCTTATTGCATTAAACTTATCCTTTTCTCAAGTTGTTCCAACATACCTCTAATGAAATGAATTGGACTGAGTTCATGTTATGAGTTATTTTTCTTGTCAAGTTTTGCAATTTGTGAATTAACATTTTCTTTTCTTAGGTGCCATATATAGTTTAGAATAGATTTTGCTCTGTTTTAGTGTGACCAATAGCTTCTCTTTGCCAACAACTTAGTTCTTTTCCTCTTAGCATAAGAAAAAAAAACCAAAAACACTAGAAAAACAATAAACACAACGAAGTAGGAAGCAGATACCTAGGCACATATAGTGCACTTCACTTCAACAGTTTACTAGCCCTGGTTGACAATTTATGACATCAACTTAGAAACACTAAGTTGACTAGACATTTTGGCGTCGTTGTCGGGGAAGTGTAACTAGGTAGCCTTGTTTCTTACCTCCCAAAAACAATGATATGCGTATAGAAAGAGACTCAAGGGGTAGATTCATAAGAAGCAGAAGCTTGATTTCTAGAACACCACTTGTTCCACCAAGACCAAGAGGTAGCACACCTCCAACTCCAACCCACATCCCATACTCGACTGATCATAGACTTCCAAACGACTTAAGATCAGACATTCCATCAGAAATACCTTCCACTTCATCCATTGAACCTGTCTTAGAAGAAAATTCAAGGACCCCTGCTAGAGTCCAAAACATTACCACTTCCACAGGAGAATCAACCATGGCAGAAGAAGGGGGAGGAGGAGTCTTTAATGGAGAACATACATTGTTTGGAGGAGGTAGAGGTAGAGGTAGAGGAGAAGGAGGTAGAGGTGCAGAAGGAGAAGGAGTTAGAGGTGAAGAAGGAGGCAGAGGAAGAGGTAGAAGGGAAATGGGAAGCTCTTTTGGGTTTCCTATAGTAGATGAAGAAACCAATGCAACTATGAAAAACATTTCACCCTCTGTCCTTCCAAACTTTTATGGACTCAAAACTGAAGATCCTGAAACCTTCCTATTTGAATTTGAAGTCCTATGTAGAACCTATGATTACTTACAAGATGCCCAAAAACTTAAACTATTCCCTTCAACATTGAAAGGAGCAGCATTAAAATCGTTTATGAGTTTTATCAACAGTTCTATTAGGACATGGGAAGACATGAAACAGGAATTTCTAGAGAGGTATTTGGATTACTGTATGCCAGTCAACCATAAGGAGGAAGTGTTTAAAATGTTACAAAAAGAGGATGAAAATCTGGAAGATTTGTTGGAGAGGTTTAACTATAACATCAAGAGGGAAAAAATGGAAAACTTAGACCAAGATACTTTGAAAACTCTCTTGTTGAAGACAATTAGGGATGAATGGTTAGATATCCTTAACATGATGGGAAAAGGGGATATATCTCAGCTCACATTACCTGAAATAGCTGAATTGTGTATCAACCTTTCAAGAGGGAAATCTAAAACTATAAAAGGACCAAGAGACCCTACTCTTGCAAGGGCAAGTAAGTCTGCTTTTGGGACAGTAAGTAGGGCAGAAATAGGACATATGCTTAATGAATTCAAATCTGAAATTTTAGGGAGTCTTAGTGAACAAATAGACACCCTTAAGTTACAAAACAAGCAAAAAGTTGAATCTGATGCCTTAGCAATCTTTTGTCCCAAATGTAGAAAGAAGCATGCCTTAAGAGAGTGCCCTTTGGATGCAAAAGTAGTAGATACCTGTGTAATTTGTTCAGAAAAACATGAGACCAAGAGTTGTCCTTCACTTCCTGGTCTTAAAGTTGCCTTTCAAGAAGAAACCCCTACAAATTCCACAGAATCTCTCAATTTTGTCTCTAGAAGGCCTTGGCAGGGACCTTAAACACAAGGATTCCATGATTAGTTGTATAATCAACCCCCACCAAATTGGAATTCTTGGCAGCAACCTTGGCCCCAATTTCAAAATCAATCTCAAACTTGGGCACAAGGAGCACAAAATCCCTATGGAATATACTCTCAGTACTATCAATATCCACCGTATCCACATTTCCCTCCTCAACAAAATTTTTAACAAAATCCTCAAAATCCACAACATCAAAATCAACCACTTCCATTACCATTTCCTTAGAAAACAAATCAGTTACCTACCCAACCCATACCAAACCCCAACAATAAAAATCCTTAGAACACATACATGATAGAAGTCCAACAGTTTCCAACCTATTTGATTACTCCTTTAGACCTTAATGATGTTCAATTTAGGTCTGGAAGAATACTTGAAAAGAAGAAACCTTCTGTAATCATACAAGAGCAAAACAAATCTGAGAAAGATTCTCTACTAGTGAATAAAAGTCTTGAAGAGAACACACCTTTCCAAGACCCAAACATTGAAAAATCAAAACAAAAAGAACCAATAATTTCAACTCCTATATTAGAGCAGCCATCAACATCTACCTCTACACCTCCCTTTCCAGAAATATCACAAATTGATACGGGTGTAGAAAAAAAAATTATGGTGCCTAATTATGATTTCCTAGATGAGCTGAGAAATGTTTGTATTAAGATCCCATTATTACAAGCTATCAAGGAAATTCCAATTCTAGCAAAAACAATAAAGGAGTTGAGCATGAAAAAAACAGGAAAAATAATCAAAGAGACAAAGAAAATTCAACTGGCATGAAAAATAGCAGACATCATGATAGGTAAGATTTCCATTCCAAAGTATATAGACCCAGGAAATCCAATTGTTAAGATACACATCAATGGAACTGAGATCCATAACACACTTATTGATTTAGGAGCAGCAATCAATATCATGAGTAGACAAATCATGGATAAACTGAAACTTCCTAATCTTATTTTTACACCAACATTATTACAATTAGCAGATAGATCTATGATCAAACCTGATGGGGTAATAGAAGACATTCTAATGTCCCTAGATTCTTGGGAGTATCCTGTGGATTTTATGATCCTAACTCCTAAGAATAATCTAGGAGGGCATCCTATTATATTAGGAAGACCTTGGTTAGCTACAGTTGATGCTTTCATTAGCTATATATCCGGTGATATGTACATATCTGATGGTAGTTCAACCAATAAATTTACCTTCTATCCTCCAGCAAAAAAAATTACAGAATTAGATGGTATTCAATGGATTGAGGATGAAGAAGACTTACAACCTCTCTTCAAAATTTCAGAAATTAGTGAAGATAGCCAGATTCTGAATTCCTTAGAAAATTTTGAATCCTCTTCGCAATACAAACATGAACAATTTCAAGAAGAATCCAACATTGAGTTTTTATCATCCAGACAGATGTCTCTCTATTCCATGGATAAATTTGGCAGCTCTACAATTGAGATATTTCCAGGTAAAAATTTAAACATAAACAAGAACCTAGAGAAATCTCAACAAGAAGAGCTAGTCAAGATATTACAGAGACATTATTTTGCATATGCATGGGAGTACACTGATATGAAAGGGATAAGCCCTAATACTTGCACTCATCACATCTACATAGAGGAAAATTGTAAACCAATCAGATAACCTCAGAGACGGATGAATCCAAATCTTAGGGAGATTGTTAAAGAAGAATTGCAGAAATTATTAAATGTCAACTTTATCTATTCCATTTCAGATAGTCAATGGGTTTCTCCTTTGGTAATTGTACCAAAGAAAAATGGTAAATGGAGGGTATATATTGACTACCGGGAATTAAACAAAGCTACTCTTAAAGATCATTTTCCCCTACCTTTCATAGATCATGTGTTAGATACATTTGCTGGCAAAAAGTACTTCTCATTTTTAGATGGGTTTAGTGGTTATAATCAAATTCAAGTATCACTTGAAGATCAAGACAAAACCACATTTACCTGTCCTTGGGGTACCTATGCTTACCGAGTATTGCCATTTGGACTGTGCAATGCACCTGCAACATTTCAAAGGGAAGTACTAGGAATCTTTTCAGATCTAATACATGATTGTGTAGAGGTATATATGGATGATTTCACAGTCTATGGAAACACATTTGAAGAAGCCCTAGCAAACATGGAAAAAATTTTAAAAAGATGTAAAGAAGCAAATATTTCACTAAGTCATGAGAAGTGTTTTATGATGTTTATTGAAGGAATTGTTTTGGGGCATCACATTTCAGGGGATGGGATTAGAGTTGATGAGTCAAAATTTGAAGTCATCTCTAAATTATTTGTTCCAAGTTGTCAAAAAGATGTTAGGATTTTTCTCGGATTTACAGGATATTATCGAAGGTTTATAGAAAACTTCACCAAGATAGCATCTCCACTTTTCAAATTAATTACCAAGGACTGTGAATTCAAGTGGAATCCTGATTGCCAGTTAGCCTTTGAGAACTTGAAAACAAAAATCTCTGAAGCACCTATTTTAAGGGGACCTAACTGGAAATTACCTTTTCATATTTCAACAGATGCCTCAGATATAGCTTTAGGAGCAGTATTGGGACAAAAAGACTTGATTCCTTATGCCATCTACTATACAAGTAAAAATTTGACTCCTTCAGAGTTAAATTATACTGTAACTGAAAAAGATTTTTTAGTTGTTTTTCATGCCATAAACAAATTCAGACACTATATAACAGGCTATGAAACTTTTGTTCACACAGATCACTCTGAAATTAGATATCTAATGAACAAATCAATTACTAATGGCAGAGTCATAAGATGGTTATTGCTTTTACAAGAATTCAACATCACCATTCTAGATAGGCCTCGGAAACAAAATACAGTAGCTGATTTCCTATCTAGACTCCAAAACATCAAAGATAATACTCCAGTTGAAGATCAATTCCCTGATGAATATCTTTTTTCAATTTCTACTCAAACTCCTTGGTTTGCTGACATTGCTAATTATTTGGTTTCAGGGAAATTTCCTTCAATAATGAATGCAAGAGACAAAAGAAAGATCATTTATGAAAATGAAAAATATTCATGGGTTGCTAATGAGTTATACAAAACAGGTCCAGATTTTATCATTAGGAGATGTGTTCGAGAAGATGAGATGCCTGAGATCCTCAAGGCATGTCATGATGAACCTTGTGGCAGACACTTTGCTGATAAAAGGACAGCTTATAAGGTCCTTCATTTAGGATACTATTGGCCATCCCTTTTTAAAGATGCTAAAGAGTATGTCAAAAGGTGTGATAGTTTCCAAAGGGTAGGGAAACCTTCTCCTTCAGGTGAGATGCCATTGCAGCCTCAAGTACATATTGAACCTTTTGAGAAATGGGCTTTAGATTTTGTAGGACCTATTAGTCCTCCATCAAGACAAAAGAAATATATATTAGTTTTCACTGATTATGTTACCAAATGGGTAGAGGACAAGCCATTACTTTCTGCTTCTGAAGCATCTGTAGTTAATTTTCTTTTTGAGGATATTTTTACTCGTTTTGGTGTCCCAAGAGAAATTGTTACAGATCAAGGAGCTCAATTCACATCAAGGCTAGTGGAACAAATGATGGAGAGGTACAAAATTAGACACAGAAAATCTACTCCCTATCATCCACAAGCAAATGGTCAAGTGGAATCTACTAATAAGGTTATTGAAGGGATCCTAACAAAGACTATTCATTTACATAGAAGAGATTGGGTAGACAGGCTTCCTGAAGCCTTGTGGGCCTATAGAACTACATGGAGAAGCACAACAGGTCATACTCCTTATGAACTTGTTTATGGAAAACAAGTCTTGTTTCCTATAGAGTTTCAGATTCAAAATTTTAAAATGGCAGTTCATCTAGGACTTGATCTAATAGAGGCACAAAAGCACAGATTGGAGAAGATTAATGAATTGGATGAGATCAGACAAGATGCAGTCCAGAAAACAAGTATAGTCCAGCAGCAAAGGACTAGATGGCATGATAAGTACATCAAGGAAAAGAAATTCAAAGAAGGTGACTGGGCCCTCTTGTTTGATTCAAAGTTCAAAGATTTTCAAGGTAAATCCAAACACATTGGCTTGGGCCATATGAAATTGTGAAAATTTTTGACAATGGAGCAATAAGAATCATGACAATAGATGAAGAAGAGGTTACTTTTCTTGTAAATGGTCATAGATTGAAACTGTATCATAAGCCACTTTCAAGAGAAGAATTTGTCAAGAGATTCCAGGAGAACAGTGATGTGAAGTTAATGAAGAAGAATCCTTCTTCTTCTTCAACTTAATTGAATTTTCTAAATTTAGATGAAAAAAAAAAAAGTATAAACATGAAAACTAATCACTGATTAGCATGTTTATACAGAAAAGATAAAGTGAAAATCAGAATCTTTCTGACACTTTAGCTTTTCAAATTTGTTCTTTTCCTGCAAGAAGCTATCACAAAATCATAAGTGCTGACCCATTTTATATATCCTATTCCACTTATGATCCATTTCACTCCATCATGTCTCACTTCATTCATATTTCATTCACTCCATTCATCCATACTTCATTCACTCCATTCCATGGTCCACCTCATTTTAATCTCAGATTTTTAAATTTGATCTCTTTCTGCAATTGAGTATTACAAATCATAAGTTGCAGGCCACTTTTCATATTTCATTCCACTTTACATTTATTATCCATTCCATTCCATTATATTTCACTTCACTCATGCTTCATTCCACCATATTTCATGATCCATTTCATACTACATTCTGTCCATGTTTCAAATCATTTCATTCCATGTTTCAAAGCTTTTTACAGGTATATTCTGCAGCCAGACATTCTGCAGCCAGACATTCTGTAGCCAGACATTTTGCAGCCAGATATCCTACAGGCAACTATCCAGCAACCACTTGTTCAGCAGCAAATTGATCCTGCACACCTATGTCAACAAGCAAAATCAAAGGGATTATGAAGACTGAAAGAGCAATGATTTTCAAAGGAAGACAAAGCATATTAAAATCACAAAAATCAAAAGAAGGGCTAAGGTAACTTGTGAAATTATTATGATAAAAAATTATGAAATTTATAGTATATGTTGTAGAGGTAAATCCCCTCTGTGGACAGAGGCGATTCCTACTAGCCCAGATCGGGTCTAGCAACAATCATATCACGCTAAGGTGCAAGTTCCTAATTGCAATAGCCCAAATTGCGAAGAAGGCCTACCTCAAGCCCAACGTTGTTGTTTGTAGAGAAGATAACGCTCATGTTTCCTTGCCCTGGCAGGTCACAATCCTCCCGCTTGCCGCGATCAGACACCTGCACACACAAGAAACACGACAAACACAAGCGTAAAACCAAATATATGCAATTATGTATCAGTCAGAGAAGACACAACTCATGATCATAATGAACAATACGAGTGGAACCATAACCAAAGTCGCTTCTCATTAATTCATACAAAGGAAAATACAACCTGGCTCTGACGCTGAATCTTCCTTCAGCGGGTCGTCAGCGAAATATGTCTCGTTAAAGCTCGTCGGGAATGGGGACAAGCCTCTCTCTTCAATCGTCAATCTCCTTGCTACTGATTTGGCTCTATGAGGACTATTGCAGCATTCTTCAGGCTATGAAGGCTCTTGGAGACTCTTGGAGATTAGCTTGCAAAGGGAAATGGAAAGCTTATATAGATGGTGGAAGGGGAGTTGGGATCCTTACAATCATGGGATTGGCCCTATCCTGAAGGAAGCTTCCATGAGAGGTGGAAAACTACTTCCTCTACATGGAGATCCGAAGCCAAACGTCCCAACTCAATTTAGAGACCAGTTCAGGAGTTGGTTGGAGTCAATCTTCTGCCATTTATTTTTAAAAAACACTCCTTAATAAGCCTGGTGTGGGTACAACACTGAGAAAGTGTGCCAGCTAGCGCGCCCTCTTTGGAGGATTTCCCCCATTGGCGCGGGTATAACACTGACTAGTCGTGCCAAGGATAAAAAGGCTATTTTTAGGGTTTTTCACAAGGAGTTGTCTTCAGGAGAATGAAATTCCATGTCTATGGGAATGCCATGAAAGTTTTTTTAGGTCATGTCACTGCTCACAGGTCACGAAATAAGCCCTCCAATGTGCGAGACGGGGAATTGCAGGGACGGTGACAAATTACTGTGTAACATTATGGTTAAGTCATGTATGTTTCATAAAGTTATTTTGATTATTCGTATTGATCAAGCCTATTAAGCCTATCATAAAATCCTTGGACGAATCCCTTCCATTCCGCCATATCAAATCATCATTTATTAAAACTTAACGGTTAGTACTTGAAGTGACCTATTAGGTCACGTCACTAACCTGAAGTATTCAGTGATGATTTTGAAATTCTCACGAGATTTTTCCGCGGTCTTTCACTCCATGACAACTCTCAAACTCATTCATTCATGTAAATTCACCCTCACCATATTTCACTCATTCCATAACCACTTCATGTCATTTTTCCATAGCCAATTCCTAGCCAATTCTGGTCTGCAAAACAGAGAAGTCATCTTTGGGGCGAAAACAACCTTCTACAGCCATTTTTACCGTGAATAGGAGAGCAGTTACGGAGCAGTAAATTGAAGGTTGAGAAAAGAAGCCATGGTTCCCATTGTAAGGTCCGAACCAGTCGGAACCAAATACTTGAGGGTTACCCACAGATTAGAGAGATGCTACAGCAGGTTGGTTGGTTACAGTTTTTGGAAAAGTTCAATGGTTTTCATAAGGAGGTAACCAAGACATTTTCACGATCATTCAACAGATCAGAAGTTGAAATAGTTTATTTCAAGTTCAATATCATAGAATCCTTCATTGCAGAAGCAGCAAAATTACCAAGGCAAGGTGAACGATGGTTCAAAAACAAGGAATTTCACAATGAAGCATGGAGGCAAATGCTCAAAACACCAGGTATAGATATCTCAGTTTTCAAGAAAGGCATTCCTATTTCAGCCTTAAAGAATAAGTGGCGAAATATGTTGTTAATTCTGCAAAAATTTATAACTTGTGAGGGAAGGTTTGGCACCCTATATGTTTATCATATTCAGCTTATGATGAATTTCTTAGATGAAAAAATCAATTTACCCTTTTTCTTACTCCATAGCCTAAAGAGGATGGCTACTAATGTCCAAAAAAGGGTTCAATTTTTAGAAACCACCTTGTATCACCATGGCCTAGTTAAAATCCTAATTGAGCATCATTTGAGAAAGGTGGGAGACAATTGGGATGAGTTCCTTTTAAGGAATCACTTTGAAGAACCCAAGGAAACTCCATCTGAAGGCAAACTTGCAAGAAGAAGCAGGAGAGGGAAATTTTCCAAATCTGTTGAAATTAAAACTGGTAAATCCATACAAGAGGATAGTGAGGAGATTATCTCTGAAAAATTGGCTGAAATCAAGAAACATCTTAAAAAGTAGAAGATAATAAGAAAATATGCTAAGGAGAGAGGTGAGAGACCATCTAAACTAAGAAGAATCCATAGGCTTAGAGGTATATTGAAGAAAACAGGGGTTAAGCAAATGGGAATCATAAATATTGAGGATGAAGAAACACCAACTGACAGATCTCCTGAGTACCAGTACGAAGAGGATCTTGATAGAGGAACTCCGGAGGTAGACCCAGCACAACAACAAATCTATAATTATATTGAGTCATTGGAAAAGAGAGCCTCAGAAAACAGAGGAAGAACTCCTAGCCCACAAGATTCTTCCATTGAAGTGCTAAGAAGAGATAAATATGAACTGGAAGTACTTAATAGGCACATAAAAAATGAAAATGAAATTTTAAGGGAAAAATTCAAGCTGAAAAGTAACATGAACACAACTCTCTCTCTGCAAATGGAAAAATTATACAAGGCTAGTGATAAGTTGAAGAAGAAAAATAAAAAGTTGAGCAGGGCACTTATAAACCTAAGGTTCAAATTATTCATAAGGAAGCCTAAGATGCCATTGAACATCAGGCAAAGCAGAAAAAGGAAGTTATATGTCCTAGCAGAAGTTTCATAATACATGGATTGATTGCATGAGGACATGCAAAAGCTTTGCAGTGGGGGTATGTTGAGCCCCAAAGATGTCCTTTTCTTTCACCAAATTGCACTTCATTTCCTTTGTCCTTTATCAATTATAGGCTTAAAATTTCAATAGGAGTGATTAAAGTCACTTTAGGAATGCATACAATGACTGACTTGCTATACTTTCGTGGTTTTGTTGTTGTAGTAATTTTTGACTAGACTTAGCTACAGAATGCAGCCATTCTGTAGCTAGTCGCCTATTCCGCAGCTATCTTCATGTTCACACAGGTTACAGGTGTCACTTAAAGTAAAAATGCATATGGTTGAATTCTAGAACTCACCTACATCATTCCTTGCCCTCTACAAAGTCTGAGCAAAAATCTTCAAGTGGTTATGCACGTGGAGGAAACCCAAACTAAGAAGTAGATTCCTACCAGGACAAGGACTCTACAGATATCTTCAGCAAAGTACGAGGCCTCCACAAGAGTTCTAATTTGATTTTAATTGAAAAGGACACTTATCCCTATTTCTTCTCCAGGGTATTTATGTATTTCTCTTATAAGAATAACTCGGGAAACCGAGAGATAGTTAGTTAATTGATGTTTTATTGTTAAGTTGTCCAAGACCGTAATACTCTGTTTTTGAAGCGTTTTCCTTTAATGAAAGAAGAAAAACTTTAATACATGATCTAAAGCAATATTGAGGATATTCATGTGCTAATATGGTGGTAGAGGGCCCCTACTACCTGAGAGGCTCTGTGCATATTGTTTATATAAGTAACTTTAGCTCTGTTTCTTTCCTAATTTAGGTAGTTTTCTAAAATTTATGTTTTATGCTCACTTACATCGAATGTTACAGCCAGTCTTGTTCTTATGAATTGTTCCAAAATATCACTAACACTGAATAAGATAGAGCTGTAGTATTTCAGATATTAATTGCATTTTAGTTTAGTTGTAGTATTTCAGAGGTTAATTGCATATTAGTTCGGTTCTGTTTAATGTATTTTAAGTTTTATTAGCTAGTTGTATTCTAGTTCTGTTAAATTAGACTTAAAGGCCTTCATTATTTACAAACTGCTCTTGTTCTTAATCTCTGCTAATACATCATTATCATAGGAACAAGAATTGGTAATGTCATTTTGAAGTCTTGATTGTTCTGCAATTTCTCATAATTTTACAAACTTGCCTTTTTCCAAAACTATTCCAAAAGATTTCTAACCCTTGAATGAGGCTTAATAGTGACATTTTGAGTTGTAGAATGGATTAATTTTAGTGTCATAAGTTAATTTAGAGTAGGGTTCCTTACTATGTTGCAGATAATCTTTTCCAAATGTGTTCCAACAAATTTCTAACCATGGATGAGATTGTCTCTGTGATATTGTAAGTTGTTGTTTACTTAGAAGAACCTCATTGCATTAAACTTATCCTTTTCTCAAGTTGTTCCAACATACCTCTAATGAAATGAATTGGACTGAGTTCATGTTATGAGTTATTTTTCTTGTCAAGTTTTGCAATCTGTGAATTAGCATTTTTTGTTCTTAGGTGCCATACATAGTTTAGAATATATTTTTCTATGTTTTAGTGTGACCAATAGCTTCTCTTTGCCAACAACTTAGTTCTTTTCCTCTTAGCATAAAAACACAAAACCAAAAACACTAGAAAAACACTAAACACAACGAAGTAGGAAGAAGATACCTAGGCACGTATAGTGCACTTCACTTCAACAGTTTACTAGCCCTGGTTGATAATTTATGACATCAATTTAGAAACACTAAGTTGACTAGACACCCATTTCCATGATGCCACTTGAGGGCAATATCCTTACAGCCAAAGATCAGTTTTTACTCTACACTTATCCCAAGTGGAGAGGAGAACAGCGTGGGGTAGGCCATCTTGTCTACCATGTGCAGATTTTCAACCCACCTATTTTTCAGGAGCTCAAGGTGGAGGAACATTTTCATAGAGTTGCCATGTCATGAAGTGACTCATTTTTGGTGGATGATTGCTTGAGGATGGAGAACTCACATGGAGGATGTTATTTCCCAATACACTTCAGATTCCATGCCTCAAGGGAGCCTCTAGGCAGCACCTTATTGCCTTCTTAAGTGTTTGACTATTTCATGTTGATAGCTATTCAGCTAACTTGCATGCTTGGGAGGGGCAATATGGAGATTCATTGTGGACACAAAATCTCATTATTTGGAGGAGTTCATCATATGGGGATGTTACAGTAGGAGGAGGAGACATCTTTTCAGTTCTATCCTTGCAGTTGCTTAAGGACAAGAAAAATTTGGGAGGGGAGGACTGTAATGTTCCTAAATTAGCTAAGCTAATTGAAACATTAGAATTTTTTTTATTTTTCATGTTTATGAATAATAGACTAATGGAGGACATGCAACACTTCTTAGATCTAAAAATAAATACATGATCAATGTGAACAGGATTAAATATGAGCTGGTTGCATAAAAACCACTTGTGTGTGAACAGGGCTGAGCTATTTGACTGGGTCAACAGGACCAAATCACAAGACAGTCCAGGTGCATTGAACCTCCTAAGTGATCTACGTAGTTCTAGAAGGAGGACCTCAGTATGAAAGGGGCTAATTCAAGTGAAGTGTTTTAGGGTTTTTCACATCCTCATTTTATAAAAAGGAGGGAGAGGACTCAAGAAGGGGTTGTCGAAGACATTTTGAATTTGAGGTTGCTTGGGCAACTCGAGTTCTCTTGGCTATTTAGCCAAAGGGAAGAGGGTTTCATGTTTAGGAACCCTCTCTCCTTCCATGGAGTAGCTCTTTGGAGGAGGATGTTCAGCTTTGTCCACTATCCGGCATTTGGTGAAGCTTCTACTTCCAACTACAATGCAGATCCTATTGAGGGTTTGATTTCTTTTGTAAGCTGAAGCAAGTGGAGAATAGATCTTTCCGGATCTAGAGAGTTCTAGCACCCCTTGTCACTGGGAAACTCATCTATCCCATTGATAAGCTGGTTTTAGACTCATTGGGCTTCAGATCCATATCTTGGCATCAGGCCAAAGTGTACTTTCAGTGGAATGCATAGTTTCTCTTCCCTGAGCTACGTAATTCTTGAGGAGCAGTGTTGCAAGTGTTTTGGAGTTCTCCTGGAGGAGAGATCTCTAGTGGAAAGGATCCCTCCTTTCACTGTGGTGATCCATGGATTGGACAACCAATCCATGTACCCTTCAGATATGATTTATTTTCTGATGTATTTACTATATAATTTCTGAATACTGCTGTAGAACTGTGTCTTATATCTCAAATCTACTCACTATGGTTCATCATTTGCTGAGATCCCCAAGGGGAGTGTAATAAAGAGCCTCTTTGGCTTCCAGATATATAAGAGATATATGTTTTCATGAAATTATATGTTTTAGATCTGATTTATAATAAAATGAAGCTTAAACCTCCTGAAATTTACGCTGAAGATTTTTCTGGGTAATCTCCTATGTTGGAACTCCTCAATCTTAAGGGTTATTTCATGTAAATCTCTGTTTTTCTTACATATTTTGCTTAATCCATGAACCCAAGATGATTTTATGATTATTGTGTCATATTTCAACTAATATATTCAGAAAATCACGCTTCTTGAGCTTCATTCAATTCTGCATACTCAAAGTCATGGGGATTGGGTGTTTTTCTTGACTAGTCGGGAAGGGGGAACTGTTTAACACAGTAAACCTTATTTTTTTTTGCTGAAATTCGACATAGGAGTCCCTAATAACCATAGCTATCATATTAAACCACTTTCCCACCTTATTTTTACGCATATCTCTGATTATACTCGTTTTAGGGCCTAAATTCTCACTTTTCCCCATCCCTTGGTTCATAAAACGCTATATAGATAATTTCTGCAGTTAAATACATGTATTTATGTATATTTAATCTTTTTTTATGTTTATTCATCAGTGAAATACCGTTATACAGTTTCCAGATTGCTGCAGCCCCTTATTTCGGCAGTTTTCAAGGCAACTAGGTGTGGGAGAACCGTTTAACCCGCCTAGTCTTATTTTCTTCTGATATCCTCTTGGAATTTGGTTTTATATCATCAGATCTAAGGGATCCAAGATTTTATACTAGATCCCCTCTTGGAAATATTAGCTCTTGACATAGTTCTATAGACAAAGTTTGCTAGTGGGCCAGCTAGCCTCTGGGTCTCATCCTTTCTTGTAAAGGTGTCATACCTGGTAAATTCCCCTACATTCAATCTCTGGAATATTTCAGTTTTTATTTTTAATTTTTTTTTTAAAAATGAATATGATTTGCCGGATTCATGAGCAGTTCCCAATTTGGAACATTACAGCTCTCCACAGCTCAACCAGCCATAGCCCCTTTCAGGTGGGCTTGTGATTCCAGCCACTATGTCCCATTGATGTAGCCATGCCATTTGAAACTACTCAGGTCAATTCGGCTCATTTCCAGTCTGAAGCTGACAAAGCAAACAACTTCATCGAGCGCATTCAGCACATCCGCCAATAGGTTCATGACATATTAGACAGAGCCAATGCTAAGTACAAGAAATGACATAATCAACATCGGGTGCCACACAACTTCCAAGTGGGTGAAAAAGTGTGGCTACATTTTCATAAGGAGCGCCTCACTGGACCCCTGCCGCAAGATTTTCTCACTCCGATATGGGCCATACACCATCACCAAGGCTATAGGGAACAATGCCTTCGAGCTCAGTATTCCACCATTCCTTGGTCTGCACCTAATATTCAATGTAAACCGCCTTCATCCCTAATTCCCACCTCTATTGGACACCTCTGATATTTCAGAAAAACTCACACCAAAAGAGTTTAACCCAGACTTCATGGAGCAGGCCACCACAGACTGTATCATGGACATGCAAATCAAGAACACTCGCTGACAGAAGATCCAATTGTATCGGGTTGTCAAAGCTGGCCAACTCTTGCACCAAGGCAAGTGGTTCACCAGAGACCAAGTTCAACAGAATTTTCCTCATCTCATGGAGGAACTCAACGCAGTGGGGACCATTACTTCCTAAGGGGGGAGGAATGATCCAGGTGCATATTGGTGGCCACCCGCCTATTCCACTTGGGGCCCCACCATTGTCTCTTTTAGTTTTTTTTTCAAAAATTACTATTTTTAGCAGTTTTTCGGGTCCTGAACTTCCGAAGCCATTTTGAAGCCCCAAACGGTGATAGTATGCCAAAAGTTACGTCCCTGGGAATTTGAAACACCAATTTACCCAAACAAGGCCCATATTTTTGGTGCTTCATCTCCTAGGGTTAGGTTTTTGGACGTTTAGAATTCTCCATTGTTTCTCCATAATAAATAGGCCATCGAGCCTCATTGTAATACAGTTCAGAGGTCTGTAGTCGCCACATCTATTCTCAGAGATTCACTACCAACACCCTAGCTATTTTATTTCCATCATGTTTGTACGCATATTTCTGTGATTTGATATTAATGAAATGAAGCCTTATTTCTGCTGTATTTCTATGTTTATGGTTATTTCTGTATTCTATTCCGTTCCTGCATAAATCCGGATCAACAGGGTCCTTTTTCACTCCCCATTGATTTTTAAATATATTAGTTAATTCTTGCCATGATCTAATAGAATTAGCTGGTAATTTCCTAAACCAAATCCTGACATTTCCTTCTAGGGATTGCACAAACAATCTCATGTAAACATTTTCATGTTCTATGTTCATGTTATCTGCAAAATCCAGAAATGTTGCCATATGGTCTTCAACAGAAAAACCAGTTTCTCCATTAAACCTAGGAAGGTGTTTTAAATATCCTACAGGAAAATTATTAGGTATAAGAGGGAGTAAAAGAGGGGCATATCTTGCTTGTACAATTGGTCTAAAACTAGCTATACTTGAAGATGTTGATGTAGAGGAATGAGTATTAGTAGTTGAAAAGGAAGAAGTAGAAGTTGTAGATGAATATGGAGAGGTTGGAGGTGAAGAATGAGGTGGATAACGAGGAGGAGAATGAAATGGGAAGGAAGACCTTCTTCGGGACCTTAAAGGAGTTCTAATAACCAGTTTTTGAACCTCTTCTTATCCTTCTCTTGGTTCAAATAAAGGATTTGAATAAACATAATAGAGATCCTCTGGTTGATGTGAAGTAGAAGGTCTAGAGTATGCAATGGGGGAAATGAAATTGTTAGGTTTGAATCTAGGAAATTTTAGATCCAAATCCCACTCTGATGTAGGAGATTCATAAGGTTCCTGAGGTACATTATAAGATTCTAAAGAATGGAGTAACAAGGCTGATTTAAAATCCACTCCTTTAGATTCAAGCTCATGCACTTTGTGAGGTATCTCTTCTGATTCTAAAGGAACATGTCCAGATATGAAAGGATCATGAATTATATTGATCTCCTATTGAGGAATATAAGAAGAAGGGGTTTGATGCCTTCTCCTAGAAGAAGCTCTTCTTACCACTCTCTCTGGATCTGATAAGGGTTGAACAATATAAGAGTTAGATTGAGATCTGGTGTTCTTTGAAAGAGCCAGTCTGGTCACAGTGGAATTTCCAGGTGACAGATTTTGACCTAAATAAACCTTTATTCACCTTAAATTAATATGGTTTTATAGTTGTCCCAGGAAAAACAAATAAAATTCGTTCCCCGAAAACGGTGCCAAATTGATGTTGTCCTTTGAGATGATTGTGGTCAATAATCATGCCAAAGCATCTATAATGTTTTGTTTGTGTTTTGTAATATTGGAGGACCAATGTATAAGATAACCTTTAGCAAAAATTTATTGATTAAATATTGCAGATAATATCAGTAATTATAAGTAAGAGCTTCTTGTTTATCTCACACAGTATTTAAGATTTTGTAATTTGATTAAGTGGATTTATATAAGAAGATATGATTATTAAATATTTAAATTTAATTCTTCAATAAATCATAAGCTGAAAAATTTTAAACAATTTATAAAAGTTCAACAAAATATATCTAACATTATCAAGATGCTAACAATTTATAAATGAAAGGGACTTACATCAACAAACTGTGAAGTAAATCATTCTCTATATTGATAATAACTTCAGGAGGAATTATAAGATTGTTGAAACACAATCAACCTCACCTAGTTATCTTGATAATAATTAAATATATGAAGAAACAAAATGTATGAAAACGGGAAAAACTCACAGAGAAAACAGAGTTTTATGAGACAAATTCAAAATCCTTCTTGTATTATTGATGATCCAAAAGACTTGTACAATTTCTGCTTACAAAAATTCGCTCATCCAAGGGTGCAACCCTTAATAACTCAAACGAGAGTTATTTATACTAATTTTAAAAACACATAAATATCTTAACTAATTTACAATAATAGGATAAAGAATAATAGAAGAAGGAGACATATAGATGGAGTGTCTATGTTTTTCTGGAAGTTGTTGATGATTCGGTCCCTTTTGATGGAATTTGTTGCTAACTCGGCCCCTTTTGATGGAAGTTGTTGCTGACTAGACCCTCAAAAATCCAATGTGCTGGCATGTTGTAAAATTCATCCTTTTACTCGATGGTTTCACAAAAATTATCCCATTGATTTTGACTTGGGATTTCTACACTCATCATTTTCCTGAAGATTTCATCTACTTCAGTATATCTGTCAAAAGTTGGTCTTTGAATGAATAAATTTTTGATTTGATGTTGTATGATCAAATCAAACTGTAGAGCTTCAAGAAAAGCTTTCCCTGTAATGTGACCTTTGATACCTACAAACTTTGACTTGTCTATTGCAATTGTATATAACTTTGTGCAATAATCTTCCAACTTAATCAACTTATCATCTAATCCCACCAAGCTTGGAAGTCATTTATGATTTAAAACATTAAATTTAGTATGAAACTTTTGAACAATAATATTTAAAGCTTCACACTTGGTATGCAATTGGTTGATTAAGTTTCTTTTCTGCAAAACCTTCTTTATCTCCAAAATAGTTGCAGTTCTTTCCAAGATGTTGATTGCTTCCAACTCCTCTTTGTTATTTTAATTAAGAACCTTGATCATGTCGATGGCTTCACTTGGATTCTTCTTGAGTTGATCTTTCTGCTCTTGAATTTTTGTTCTGCATTTGATGATGAGTTCTTGTTGTTCGAAGATGATCTGTATGGATGGCCATACTTCAGTGCTAGACCTGCTTATGTCTTCCTAGATATTCTGCTTAGCTTCACCCAGTGTTGCCTCCATTAGAGATTCACTCTCTATTTCTTTGACCTTAAGTTCTAACTGATGAGTCTTCTGCATTTCTTCTACATATAAATTATCATTCTTAATCTTTTGTGACTCAAGAAATTTAATCTTCTGCTATAAATTTTCATGTGCTTATATTTGAATGGCAAAATCTTGTACCAATTTTGTTGCATCGGTAGTAGTCAAAGTTGCTAACAATTATGTACCTTCAGAATATATTTGAGTTGCTAATTGGGATCTATATTCACGTGGAGTGTTGATTTCTCTTTCAGCAGTAATTCTTCAATTTGTTCTTCCATCTTTCTAATTTGCAGATTTTGATCAATGATAAACTTCAGCAGTTCCTCCTTGTTATATTCATTTTCTACCATCTCCTTATTCTGTGGATCTTTTGTTGAGATTCAACAAGATGATGATCCTAGTGAAAATTAAGAACCTACACTAGGTGGGGCCTGCAGGCTATTTTTATGTGTATGTCTATTTTTAGAATGTTGAGCATATTCTATTTATAGCAGGAGTCTACTTATAGATGATTGAGAAAATTATATTTATAGATGAGATTCTATTTTTAGATGCATGGGCGAAGTCTATTTATAGATCGCATGTCAATTATTATTAGCCCTTAATAATAATTAGACAATAAATAATAATATATTCTCTTGAAGCACTTGATTTCAGTTAACTGATGTGGCAAACCAATTGATTGAAGGAATTCTGATTTCTAAGGTTGGTTGGTGGGACATGCAGAGTGACTGAGTTATAACCGAGTGATTTGAAGTGGTAACAGAGTTGGATGAGTAGTTATGTGAGTTGTTACTTAGTTTAACTCAGTTAAGTGAGTTAAAATCAGTTCTGCTAGTTGTAATTAGTTGTAACTAAAGACACACTAATGAGAGATCAGTGAGTTAATTATTTAATTAATTCACAAGTAGTGGTCTCACATGCAACTGAAGAAATACTACTGTTAACTACATGCATGTCAGATCCAGTGGAGACCTAGTTGAGAGATAGGTGAAAGGGTTTGTTTGACTATCAGTTGTGACTATAGTGGGCGCACAAGTGCAACAAAAGACACATTGGAGATGCCAATGAGGATTGCACAGTCAAGGCAAGGAAAGATCAAATTCATTCAAGGATTGTGATCAGCAGGGATTTTGCAGTGGAGGCAGGCTGTCAGGAGGCAGTAAATTGGTGCATGCTTATGCCAATTTTTGTATGATAGTGTGAGACGATTGTATATTGTACTGAGAGCTCTTGGATTAGATTTTTGTATGAGATTGTTTCATGATCCATGATATATACATAATATATGATAGTGGGGTTTTTAGCTTTATGATTTCCCGGTAAAAACATATGTGTTATGTGTGATTGATCTTTCTTCATGTGTTTGCAATTGGCAATTAAATTTCCGCAAGAATTTAAGTAAAAGGATTTTGTATTTAACAGTGGCATATAATTGTTAGATCAGGAGAATCTAGGAATACATAATTGTATTAAAATTTCTACATGGTATCAAAGCAAAGAAGATTGCAAAATTGAAGCAGTAGTTGAGTTTGTTGGTGGAAACAATTTGAATTTGCTGCAATAATTTCTTGGTGCGACAGTTGAGTAAACATCAAAATGGCTTTCAATGGTTTGTCGTTAGAGTATGCACTCGAGGATAGCTCGAACTACATTACATGGAATGATAGGATGGAGGCAGTTCTTGAAGATAATGGCTTGAAGGAATTCATCGACAATGATGTTCCTAAGCCCACTTTGACGGAGTAGACGCGTGGCAAAAGAAAGTAGCGAAGACGAGAAAGATTTTGTTGGAAGGTGTGAGAGACCATATTGTCTCAAGCCTTCATGGGAAAGCCACTCCATTTTCAATGTGGAAGGATTTGACGGATCTTTTCCAAAGCAGCAACGACCATAGGAAATTTCTGTTGAAGGATAAACTCAGAAAGATCAAAATGGAAAAGGGTGACGATATTCCTAAGTATCTCACAATGTTTGTCCAATGTCGGGATGAACTGGGGAGTGTGAGAATCACAGTTGCTGATGATGATTTGGTGAGTTTGGCTCTCTGGGGCTTCCTAATATTTGGCACAGTTATCAAGACTCTGTCAATGGATGGGAAAAACTGTCAGATTGGGAATGACTATGGTCAGATCTAGTGAAGGAGGAGTTCAGGAAAAATACCAGAGATGGCTCTTCATCAAAGCATGATGATGAAGATGATTGTGATTTGGCTTCTAAAGCTAGGAAATGGAAGGGGAATAAATTCCACTCAAAATCCAAGGCTAGAGGCAAGAAGCTGGATTTGTCCAAGGTGAAGTGTTTTCACTGTCATGAACATGGGCATCTTGCCATTAACTGCCCACAGAAAAAGAATAACAAGAAGGTTGCTAGAGCTACATCTGGTGAGGCCCTTGCCTCACAATTTGAACTTGATTTCTCTTTGATCGCATGTTTGGTTTCAAGCGCAATGGGATCGGTGTGGTATCTTGATAGTGGTGTTGCCCTCCATATGATGGGAGATAAGAAACTTTTCAGTGACTTGGAGGAGAAAGATCTCTAGATGTATATAGAGATGGGTGATGATGGACGTAGAAATTATATGCACTAAGCATGCATATGTCCTTGATTCACCCGATCTCACACTATTTAACTTTATGCAAAATACTGAATCAATTCCACTTGTTAATCTTTTGCGGAAAAATTAATTGCACACACATGTGAAGCATAAACAAAAATAATCAATCGCACATAACACAGTTTTTAACCGGGAAAGCCTAAAGCTGAAAACCCCAAATATATATTATGTATCATGGAATCATATGACAATCCTCATACAAATCTTATCAAGCTCTCAGTATAGTACAATCGGCATACACTAATCAGGACCAATCTTGCAAATCCATGCACCGATCTTTGCCTCCTGCTAGCCTACCTCCATTGCGCAATCCCTATTGAAGAATAGCTCTGAATGAATTAGAATTACTCTTTCCTTGACTGCGCAATCCTCATTGGAAACTCCAATGTGTGTGTGATGCAATCAATGCATCACTATAGTCACAACAGATAGTCTATCTTTCCCTTTCACCTACCTCTTCATTGGGTCTCCACTGAAACTAACATGCACTGTAGTTAACTACTGTATTGTTCAGTTGATTAATGAGTTATTATTTTTTAATTAATTAACTAATTAATTCACTCCACTCTCACTAGTGTATCAATCATTTAGACTAGATACAATTATCTCAATTGAGTCTAACTAAGTTAAATTGAATACAACTCCATAACTACTTCTTCCAACTGTGTCATAACTCTGCCACTTGAGTTCTAACTGAGTCCTCCATGCATTAGCTCCAATAAACCCTTGGGAATTTCATAATTCCCTCAGTCCACTGATGTGCCACATCTGTGCACTGAACTGAAGTGCTCCAAGAGAATAAGTTGATGTTTAGTGTCTGATTATTATTAAGAGCTAATAATAATCGACATGCATCTACTTTTAGATCAGCGATCTATAAATAGACTTCGCCCAATATTCTAAAAATAGAATTTCATCCATTTTTCCAACTTGATCAACCATCCAAAAATAGCATCCTGCAACTTCTGAAATATGATCATCATGTCTAAAAATAGACTTGCGCCAAAAATAGCCTGCGGGCCCACTTAGTGAAGACGACTCTTTTCACTAAGCTCATCATCTTGTTGAATCTCAACACTCCCTCTCAACAAGATAGGGATTATCCTTCACCCCGATCCTGCCTCTATGGTATTCGAATTTGCTCTTGGTGAGCGCCTTTGTCAGAATATCTGCATCCTGATCCTCCGTAGGAATGTACTGAAGCAACATGATCTTCCGTTGCACACAATCTCTGATATGATGATACCGGATATCAATATGTCTAGATCTATCATGAAACACAGGATTAACCGAGAGTTTAATGCAACTTTGATTATCACAATGTATCATTTTGGGATCTAAATGTGAACCGAACAAACCAACCAGAATCTTCCTCATCCAGATAGCCTCACATGTAGCTTAACTTGCTGCCATGTATTCTGCTTCTGCTGAACTGAGTGCCACGGATCTTTGTTTCCTGTTGTACCAAGAAACTGTCATAGATCCAATACTGAAAATCCCCCCTGATGTGCTCTTTCTGTCTGTTGGGCTTCCTACCCAATCTTCATCCGTGAAGCCATGCAACTTCACCTCATCCGTCTGTCTGTACCATAAACCATACTCAGATGTGCCCCTGAGATATCTCAGGACATGCTTGCCTGCCTTCCAAAAGAGCTTGGTAGGCTTAACCATCGCTTGTGAAAGTTGTTTCACCACATAGCATATGTCTGGTCTTGTATTGACTAAATACATGAGCGAACCCACCAACTGTCGATAAACAGTGGCATCGACTACCTCTGCCGATGTAGCATCCTCTTTCTTCCAATTTCCTGGAAGAGGAGTGTCGATAGGCTTGCAGCCTTGCATGTATAACTTCTCCAGTATCTCCCGGACATACTTGCCATGAGACACAAACATTTCACCTTCCCACTGCCATATTTCCAATCCAAGGAAATAATCAAGGAGGCCCAAATCCTTCATCTCAAACTCCTTTTCAAGATCTGCCTTGCATGAGTGTATCAACTGCTCATCACCTGTTAGTATTAAATCATCAACATAAAGTACAATGCTTAAAAGCTTACCCTCCACCACAATCTGGTACAGGTTTGCATCTGCCTCACTCTTGGTGAAGCCAAGTCCAATGAAATAGCTGTCAATCCGAGTGTACCAAGCACAGAGTGCTTGTTTCAGCCCATACAGCACTCTTTTGAGCCTGCACATATGCGACTCGCTGCTGAAGATCTCAAATCCTACAAGCTACTCAATGTACACCTCTTCCTCAATGATCCCATTAAGGAATGCAGTCTTCACATCCATCTGATGAATGCACCAACCCATCTGCGCTGAGAGAGAAAGGATGGTCCGTATGGAAGAATACCATGCGACAGGTGCAAAGGTTTCTTCATAGTCAATCCCCTCAATCTGTGATAAGCCTCGGGAAACAAATATTGCCTTATACTTCTCGACCCTCCCATCAGTAGCTTGCTTTAACTTGTAGATCCATCTTGATCCTACAACTGATTTTCCCACCGACCTTGAAACAATCTCCCAAGCATTGTTTCTGACAATGGAGTCATACTCCTCCACCATGGCATCTACCCATGTGGGCTCCTGCACTGCTTCTTCGAAAGAAGATGGCTCTGTCATGATACACTTGCTCCTAAGAGCCATGTATCCAGTAAATCGGTTAGGTGACTTTCTATGTCTGCACTATGATGTAGGGACTCCTACATTCTGTGCCGCATCAAGCTTCAGTCTCTCAGCTTCTATGGTACGCTTTCTGCCTTGTCTGATGTTTGGTTCTGCATGAGTGGACTCCTCCACTCCATGAATCTCCTCCTATGGCTGATCCACATCTGGAGGCTCATCTTTCGGAACAATCAGTTCCTTCACTGCATGCAAGTCTAGCTCCCTCTCAGGCATAGCTTGTGTAGCACCCACGATCGTTATGTTCTTCCTCTCTACAACCCCATTCTGTTGTGGGTTATGAAGCACTATGATTTCTCTTCGAATTCCTTCTTTTCTAAAAAATTCTTTTAATTCACTCGAGATGTATTCACCACCATTATCGCTCCGTAGAGCTTTCACTTGCTTCCCCGACTCCTTCTCCACCAATGCCTTGAACTCACAAAAATTTTAGAACGTTTCACTCTTCTTTTACATGAAGAAGATCCAGCATCTATGAGAATATTCATCAACAAATATAACATAATACCTGTGTTTTGTTGTTGAATCAACCGAGAAAGGTCCACACACATCTGTGTGAATTCTCTCCAGGATCACCGAAGCACGGTTCTCCTTATCATGAAAGGTGGTCTTCACAAACTTACCCATAGTACATCCCTTGCACTGATCTGACTGCGCAAGAGTACCCTTGGGAATTCTAGTAGAAATATAATGCAAAATCTTCAAAGTTCCATGGTGAAGATGGCCCAATCTCCTATGCCATAATTCGCCCTCATCCCGACTCACCACTTCTTCTGCTTTTCCCACCATCGCAACGCAGCCATCTACCTCCAGCTTGTAGAGATTCTTAATTCTAACCCCTATCTTCTTGGTTTGACCCATTTTTTTATGTCAAAGGAAGTATTTTTCGTCACTGAAAACAACATCATAACCCTTGTCTTCCAACATTGCGACTGAGACCAAGTTCTTCTTCAGACCTGGAACATGCATAACATTCTTCAACAAGAATGGATTACTGGACTCCCTCTCAAAGGTAATGGTCCCAATGCCAGTCGCACTGTACCAACCATCGTCGCTCATCTCTATATGCATCTGGAGGTCCTTCTCCTCCAAGTCACTAAACAACTCTTTGTCTCCCATCATATGGAAAGACGCACCACTATCAAGATACCACACCGATCCCATCCAGCTTGAAACCAAGCAAGTGATCAAGGATAAATCAAGCTCAAATTGCAAGGCTAAGGCCTCTCCAGCTGCAGATCCAGCAGCCTTCTTATTCTTCTTCTTCCGTGGACAGTTAGTGGCGAAATGTCCATGTTCGTGACAGTGAAAACACTTCACTTTGGACAAATCCTGCTTCTTGCCTTTAGCATCGGATTTTGAAGGATGTTTCTTTCCCTTCCCTTTCCTTGCTTTGGCAGCCAAAGTGCAATTCTCTTCATCTTCATTCTTCGATGAAGATCCATCCCTGGTACCCCGCCTTATCTCCTCCTACACAAGATCCGACCAAAGTCGCTCCCATCCTGGAAGTTTCTCCCGTCCATTGACAGAGTCTTCGTAGCTATGCCAACTCTTCAGAAGCCCAAGGAGATCCAATCTCACCAATTCTTCATCATGAATAGTAACCCCCACACTTCCCAGTTCATCCTTGCAGTGGACAAACTTCGTGAGGTATTTTGGAATACTATCGCCTTTCTCCATTTTTATTTTTCTGAGCTTGTCTTTAAGCGCCAACTTCCTCTGGTCACTTCTGCTTTGGAAAAATACTGTCAAAGCCTTCCACATTAAGAATGGAGTGGCTTTCCTGTGAAGGCTGGACACAATATGTTCCTTCACACCTTCCAACAGAATTCTCCTCGTCTTTGTTGTCTTCTTTTTCCATGCGTCAAGTAATGCAGCATCGCTAGATCCCAGCTTAGTAACATCGCTATCGATGAACTCCTTCGGCCCATTATCATCCAGCACCACCTCCATCCTGTTCTTCCAGGCTATGTAATTCAAGCTCCCATCAAGGGCATACTCCAATCACAACCCATTGAAATCCATTTCAATGTATACTCAACTTCTGCACCAAGAATATTCTGCAGCAAATTCGAATTGTCCACCAGCACAAACTCACTTCACAATTTCAATATTCAATCAAAAATGCTCCAATACCATGTAGAAATTATATACACTAATAATGCATATGTCCTTGATTCACCTTATCTCACACTATTTAAATTTATGCAAAATACTGAATCAATTCCACTTGTTAATATTTTGCGGAAAAATTAATTGCACACACATGTGAAGCATAAACAAAAATAATCAATTGCACATAACATAGTTTTTAACCGGGAAAGCCTGAAGCTGAAAACCCCAACTATATATTATGTATCATGGAATCATATGACAATCCTCGTACAAATATTATCAAGCTCTCATTACAGTACAATCGTCATACACTAATCAGGACCAATCTTGCAAATCCATGCACCGATCTTTGCCTCCTGCTAGCCTACCTCCACTGCGTAATCCCTACTGAAGAATAGATCTGAATGAATTTGAATTAATCTTTCCTTGACTGCGCAATCCTCACTGGCAACTCCAATGTGTGTGTGATGCAATCAATGCATCACTATAGTCACAACAGATAATCTATCTTTCCCTTTCACCTACCTCTCCATTGGGTCTCCACCAAAACTACCATGCACTGTAGTTAACTGTTGTATTTTTCAATTAATTAATGAGTTATTATTTGTGAATTAATTAACTAATTAATTCACTCCACTCTCACTAGTGTATCAATCAGTTAAACTAGATACAACTAGCTCAACTGAGCCTAACTAAGTTAAACTGAATACAACTCCATAACTACTTATTCCAACTGTGTCATAACTCTGCCACTTGAGTTCTAACTGAGTCCTCCATGCATTAGCTCCAGTAAACCCTTGGGAATTGTGTAATTCCCTCATTCCACTGATGTGCCACATATGTGCACTGAACTGAAGTGCTCCAAGAGAATAAGTTGTTGTTTAGTGTCTGGTTATTATTAAGAGCTAATAATAATCGACATGCATCTATTTTTAGATCAGCGATCTATAAATAGACTTCGCCCAATATTCTAAAAGTATAATTTCATCTATTTTTCCAACTTGATCAACCATCCACAAATAGCATCCTGCAACTTCTGAAATATGATCATCATGTCTAAAAATAGACTTGCACCAAAAATATCCTGCGGGCCATATCCTGCGGGCCCACTTAGTGAAGTCGACTCTTTTCACTAAGCTCATCATCTTGTTGAATCTCAACAATAGATGATACAGTGTGACCGACATTGGTAACATTACCTTTGAGATGGATTCAGGTAAACCATTTCTGTTGAAAGATGTTATGCATGTTCCAGGTCTAAAGAAAAACTTGGTCTCAGTCGTGATGTTGGAGGACAAAGGTTATGACGTTGTTTTCAGCGATGGAAAAGCTTTCCTGTGACATAAAAAAATGGGTCAAACCAATAGGATAGGGATTCGAGTCAAGAATCTCTAAAAGCTAGAGGTAGATGGCTACGCTGCAATGGTGGGAAAATAAGAAGAAGTGGTGAGCCACGATGAGGGCAAATTATGGCACAAGCCATTGGGCCATCTTCACCATGGCACCTTGAAAATTTTGTAGCAGATTTCTACTGGACTTACCAAGGGTAAACTTGCGCAGATATATCAATTTAATGGATGTACTATGGGTAATTTTGTGAATACCACCTTTCATGAAAAGTAAAACCATGCTTCGGTGATCCTGGAGAGAGTTCACATAGATGTGTGTGGGCCATTCTCAGTTTCTTCAATAGAAAAACACAGGTATTATGTTATTTTTGTTGATGACTATTCTCATAGATGTTGGATCTTCTTCATGCGGAAGAAGGATCAAACATTCTCAAAGTTCTGTGACTTTAAAGAATTGGTGGAGAAAGAGTCGGGGAAGCAAGTGAAGGCTCTGCAGAGTGATAATGGTGGTGAATATATCTCGAATGAATTCAAAGACTTCTATAGAAAAGAAGGACTTCGAAGAGAACTCATCGCACCTCATAACCCATAACAGAATGGGGCTGTGGAGAGGAATATAATATAACGATTGTGCGTGGTGGATGAGCTATGTTGCATGATCAGGGCCTACCAATGCTCTTGTGGGTGGAAGCATGCAACACTATGGTTTATATGCAAAACCGTTGTCCTCATAGAGTACTTGGGATGAGTACACCTAAAGAATATTTTATTGGTTAGAAACTAGATGTTTCTCACTTTAAGATTTTTGGCTCATTTGTTTATGTGCATGTGACCAAGGCCGCCGGGAAGAAGTTGTAGATGACTGTTGAATTTGGGATATTTGTGGGGTACACAGAAACACCCCACAATTATCGTGTGTATTTTCCAAACAATCGAATGACTGTGGTGCCGCGAGATATAAAATTCAATGAGGAGAAAGCCATGAAGTCGTCGCTTGAGAGGGAGCTAGACTTGAATGCAGAGGAGGACCTGCTTGTTCCCAAAGATGAGTCTCTAGATGACGATCAGCCATAGGAGGAGGTTCATGGATTGGAGGATTCCATTCACGCAGAGCCAAACATCAGAACTGGCAGAAGGCGTACCACAGAAGCTGAGAGGATGAAGCTTGATGCGGCACAGAATGTAGGAGTCCCTACTTCACAGCGCAAATAGAGATAGTCTCCTGACCGATTCACAGGATACATGGCTCTCATGAGCAAATGTATTGTGACTGAGCCATCTTCCTTTTAGGAAGCAGTGTAAGAGCCCACATGGTTAGATGCAATGGTGGAGGAGTATGACTCCATTGTCAGAAACAGTGCTTGGGAAATTGTTCCAAGGCCGGTTGACAAATCAGTGGTAGGTTCAAGATGGATCTACATGGTAAAGCAAGATGTTGATGGGAGTGTTGAGAAGTATAAGGAAAGATTTGTGGCCCGAGTCTTCTCACATATCGAGGGGATTGATTATGAAGAAACCTTTGCACCTGTCACGTGGTATTCATCCATAAGGACCATCCTTGTTCTCTCAGTGCAGATGGGTTGGCACATTCATCAAATGGATGTGAAGACTGTGTTCCTTAATGGGATCATTGAGGAAGAAGTGTACATTGATCAGCCTGAATGATTTGAGATCTTCAGTAGCGAGTCGCATGTGTGCAGACTCAAAAGAGCATTGTATGGGCTAAATCAAGCACCCCGTGCTTGGTGCACTCGGATCGACAGCTATTTCTCTAGACTTGGCTTCACCAAGAGTGAGGCAGATGCAAACCTATACCAGATTGTGGTGGAGGGTAAGCTTTTAAACATCGTTCTTTATGTTGATGATTTAATACTGACTAGTGATGAGCAGCTGATACACTCATGCAAGGAGGACCTTGGAAAGGAGTTTGAGATGAAGGATGTGGGCTTCCTTCACTATTTATTTGGATTGGAAATATGGCAACGAGAAGGTGAAATATTTGTGTCTCAAGGAAAGTATGCAAGGGATATACTCGGTAAGTTTCACATGGAGGTCTGCAAACCCATGGATACTCCTCTTCCAAGAAACTGGAGGAAAGAGGACGCTACATCTAGAGAGTTAGTGGATGCTACTGTTTATCGACAGTTGGTGGGTCCGCTCATGTATTTAGTTAATACAAGACCGGACATATGCTATGCGGTGAACCAGCTTAGTCAAGTGATGGTTAAGCCTACCAAGCACTTTTGGAAGGCAGGCAAGCATGTCCTGAGATATTTCAGGGGCACATTTGAGTATGGCTTATGGTACAGACAGACAGATGAGGTGAAGTTGCATGGCTTCACGGATGCAGATTGGGCGAGCAACCCAACAGATAGAAAGAGCACATCAAGAGGGGTCTTCAGTATCGGATCTACAACATTTTTTTGGTACAGTAGGAAACAGAGATCCGTGGCACTCAGTTCAGCGGAAGAGGAATACATGGCAGCAAGTCAAGATGCATGTGAGGCTATCTGGATGAGGAAGATCCTGGTCGGTTTGTTCGATTCTCATTTAGATCCTACAGTGATTCATTGTGATAATCAGAGTTGCATTAAACTCTCGATTAATCCCGTGTTTCATGATAGATCTAAGCATATAGATATCTGGTATCATCATATGAGAGATTATGTGCAGCGGAAGATCGTGTTGCTTCAGTACATTCCTACAGAAGATCAGGATGCATATATATTGACGAAGGCGCTCACCAGGAACAAATTTGAATACCATAGAGACAGGATTGGGGTGAAGGATAATCCCTTTCTTGTTGAGAGGGAGTGTTGAGATTCAACAAGATGATGATCCTAGTGAAAATTAAGCACCTACACTAGGTGGGGCCCACAGACTATTTTTAGGTGTATGTCTATTTTTAGAATGTTGAGCATATTCTATTTATAGCGAGAGTCTATTTATATATGGTTGAGAAAATTATATTTATAGATGAGATTCTATTTTTATATGCATGGGCGAAGTCTATTTATATATCGCATGTCTAAAAATAGATTGCATGTCAATTATTATTAGCCCTTAATAATAATTAGACAATAAATAATAATCTATTCTCGTGAAGCACTTGATTTCAGTTAACTGATGTGGAAAACCAGTTGACTGAAGGAATTTCGAGTTCTAAGGTTGATTGGTGGGACATGCAGAGTGACTGAGTTAAAACTGAGTGATTTGAAGTTGTAACAGAGTTGGATGAGTAGTTATGAGAGTTGTTATTTAGTTTAACTCAGTTAAGTGAGTTAAACTCAGTTGTGCTAGTTGTAACTAGTTGTAACTAAATATACACTAGTGAAAGATCAGTGAGTTAATTATTTAATTAATTCACAAGAAGTGGTCTCACATGCAACTAAAGAATTACTACTGTTAACTACATGCATGTTAGATCCAGTGGAGACCCAGTTGAGAGATAACTGAAAGGGTCTATTTGACTATCAGTTGTGACTATAGTGGGTGCACAAGTGCAAGAAAACACACATTGGAGATGCCAATGAGGATTTCGCAGTCAAGGAAAATCAATATTGAATTCATTCAGGGATTGTGATCAGCAGGGATTTCGCAGTGGAGGCAAGCTGTCAGGAGGCAGTAAATTGGTGCATGCTTATGCCAATTTTTGGATGATAGTGTGAGATGATTGTATATTGTACTGAGAGCTCTTCGATTAGAGTTTTGTATGAGATTGCTTCATGATCCATGATATTACATAATATATGATAGTGGGGTTTTTAGCTTTATGATTTCCTGGTAAAAACATCTATGTTATGTGTGATTGATCTTTCTTCATGTGTTTACAATTGGCGATTAAATTTCCGCAAGAATTTAAGTAGAAGGATTTTGTATTTAACAGTGGCATATAATTGTTAGATCAGGAGTATCCGGAAATACATAATTATATTAAAATTTATACATCTTCATCTGAAGGTAGCTTTAGTTGTTTGCATAGAGCAAAGATGTATGCATTCTTCTATTTAATGATTTCTTCAGCTGCCTTGTAGTCTTTTCGGTCATACCCAACTTTCACTACAAGGCCTTCCAATGATTTCATTATGTTGTCTTTAGCCAATGAAGACAATTTCTTAATCTTCAACTGAGATTGAACATTTGGCAGTACTGCTTTCAACTTTTTTGTGGTCATTGTTGAAAATGGCATCTCTCCTGACTGCCTTTGCATGTCCATTTGGTTGATTGGGTGAATCTGCTTTGTATCAAAAGAGAAGAAATTCTTCTTGTACTCAACATGAGTCTTTGGAAATGGCATTGTTTCCTGTAGAAAGGCCATTTGCATCCTTCCTTTCTCATTGTCAAAGGCAGTGAGAACCTTGTTTTTTGATGTAGATGTTTGTTTCGATAATTGAATTTAAACATCTAATTTCAGTGCTTCATTCTTGTTCTTGATATCTAGGAATCTGGAGAAACTATTTTTCTCTTTAGAAGAGCTGGCATCTGAACGTTGGATGATTTCCAGTGATTCTCTTGCAGGTGATGTTGATGGAGGATTCTAAGGAACACTAGTGGATGTAGAGACTTCATTATCTCCCAAATCTATGATATTTGGTTGTTTCTCCTCTGAAATTAAAGTGGCAGTAAGCTTCAGCTTTTTGTGTTGTAAGATAAATTATTTCATGATTTATGTGGCATGTGGAGGCTCTTCCCTAATTATTTTTTGTTGCTTACTATCAGGCATTGGTGTCTGTACATTTGAAGTGGAAATGACTTGTTCATATACCTCCTAGAGAGTACCTTCCACCCATTCATCCTGGTTCATGTATTTCTCTATTTCTTCTCTGGAAGTGTGAGTGTAGGAAGTTGTCTTGAGTTCAACTCTCAAAGCAGAAATAATGCCATGGGGGTTGTTATCACTCAAAAATTTCCAAAGTTTGTTCTAAGCGTTAAAAATAAATATCAAAGGTAACTACAAACCACTTTTGGATCTTAGGATCTAGCCTTCCTAAACTCAGAGCGGGCTCTCTCTATATGATTTAAGGTTGTTTAATCAATGGATATTAGGCTAGTTATGTATGCTTGGTTGGGTTGGTTTTTTATTGGTTTTGTTTGGTTGGTGGAATTAATGATTTAGATGAATAGGTGCTTATCAACTTTTCATTGGGCTATGGAGTCAATGTGCTTTGAAACAGAACTGAATCAAATTATAAGGAAAGTGTTACAGGGCAATATAGACCAGCAATATCAGATCTCAAGGCTGAATGGTGAAGTGATTTTTCAATCGGGATCAAGGAGAAATTAAGAATTCCTTAAACCAGATAATGTACAAGGATGAAGGAGTCAAACAGGATCAGAGGGCAATTAAGAATTCTCTAAACTGGATATCAGAAGAAAACATAGAAATGTATAACATTTAAAAGAAAAGTGTAATATTTAAGCAAATTTTGCAGTAATATTCTTGTTATAACATTCAAATTTAGAACACATATAAGTTTATGGAATACTTAGAAGGAGAACATGAACAATTGAAATTTATACTTCACTGAGATAGCTCAACACATGAATCCTATAAAGAAGTTTCTTTATAACTTGTTATGTCTATCAACTGGAAGTTGGTACAATAACCCTCAGGCAATATATCAGTCAACTACTGAAATATTCAAAAATCCACACTTGACTAACCCTTTGATACTTCAATTGATAAAGTATTTATACAAAAATATTTACAAAAATATCGAATTGCAAAAATATCTTGTCAACTGACTAGGATTTATTCTAGGAAAATAAAATATCTTTATACAAAAAGATAGTGACATCTTTCAACTGACTGATATCTAGCCCTGATTCTTTGCTTGATGTTATTTATATGTTCTTTCATCTATATGTTCTTTCATCTGTCTTTTCTTTCACCCTTATAGTAAATCACACTACTTCTCCCACGTTTCTTCATCTGGGATTTTGATTTTCATCATCCTGCGTTAAATCTCATCTACCTCTGAATATTTGGAAAATGTAGCCTTATTCACAAAAATATGATTTACCTCATATTGGAGGTAGAAGAAGTTTTCTAAAGTTTGAAGTTGTTTTTCTTGGGCTAAAGCTATGGACATATCTTCCATTACTTTTGATTAATTTGATGGCCTCATCAGTGGGATGGGTTGTTGGTATTGTTGATGCTGGTGTAGATACTATCGAGATAAAAGCCTTCTTCTCTAAACCTTTTCGAATTCTTATCTTGTGGGTCTGGAGTAAGCATGATGGAACTAGTATCAAACTGCTTCTCCATCTCCTGGTTTCGTTAATCACCTACATATCAAAATAAAACAATTGTAATGAAAAAAAAGGTTTGTAGGGAGGAGAGTGGGCTTTCAGTATTTTTTGCAAGTTTGAAAAATTAGGGAAATGAATGGGGTAGAGGGGTTTTATATTTTGAGAATCGTGGTTTATCACATGCCCATAGGGTGGTTTTTGGTTTCATGCTAGAGGGGTGCCATAAAATATGGAGGCACCACGTGGCAGGTGAGTGGGTGGATAAAACCACCCATTTCGCACCCCCCCCCTCCTTGGTTTTAAATATCAGACATCGGGGAGTGCGAAATGGATTATTGGATGTTAGATCTAGCTGGCAATAATCGAATGGTTGACGGGGCCTGTGTTTCAAAAGAGGTGGGGTCGGGAAAAGGGTTATGCGGAAGGATTAAATCAAAAGAGGGGTCATGAAATATATTAAGCGGGGTAGTTTAAATCAGAAGTGGGCCCGATTAAAATTTTGCGCTTTAAATTATTGAAAATTGAGTCTTTTGCTTTTTTTATGGAAACATAAATTCTAGTCAAGGGGAAGGGGTTTTTTAAAGGGAAAAAGGGTTTTTCGGAAAAGGGGAAGGTGTTAGAAAAATGTTTTTCAAAGGGGAAACGGATTTTAGCAAGGGGAAGGGTTTAGGATAAGGGGAAAATGATCAAGAGGGAAGGGATTTTAGTAAGGGAAAGGAGATTTTCAAAGGGGAAAGGGTTAGAAAGATATTTTTGATAAGGGATAAACAAAATGATGCTTCTATAACTTTTGAAAAGTATTCTACCTACCCTTTTATTTATCCTAACATTTTCTCTTTCCTTTATTGGGTGCATTTGAGCTTGTTGACCCTTTTATTTTCTTTTGATAAGCAAACTAAGTTATTTCTCACCTTATATCTTTCAATGGCTCGGATTAAACTTATGAGCTCATTTATATTCTCTACCTAACTACTGATTTTCCAATATTAAATGGTTTGGTCAGATCTTTATTCACTAACTATCATAACATAAAATTTAAAGGCATGAATGGTCAATATTAGATTTCATGATCATCATGAATTCTGGCATTTTGAATAAGATGCACATGATTTATTTGCAAAATTAAAGTAAACTAAGAGTAGTGGCATTTGAATGTGAAACGCATTCAGAATTTATTTTTGTTTCTTTTTATGGGGTTCATATTTTATATCTTTTTTTATCTTTCTTTCTTTTGGTCCTTTGATTATTCTTTTAGGACATACCCTATTTTCATTTTTTAATATGGAAAACATTTGCAAAAATGCAAAGTTATGTACAATATTACAAGACATAACATAGCCAATTCAAAATTATGATCCCTATTATTATAGGACCCTAACAGTGGCTCCACTTGGGGATGGCATATCCATGTGAGATGTCAAGAACTTTCTGATCAGTGGCCTTGGAACTTTGACTTTGCTTTTCTTAGAACTGCTTTATGTGATCTCCTTTATTCAAACATATGATATTATATATTTTAAAGCTTAAGATTCCTTTTCAGGCTTCAACTTTACAAGATAATCAACCACTCCAATTTAAACTTTTATATGGTATTTACAATGGGTAAAATAGAAAAAATGAACTATTGATTAGTCTGGTGAAAAATAGTGCTTCAGCATTCGACCATTGACTGGTCCACCTGGTAGGTCTATCCCATTTAACTCTTTTAAGAAAAAGGCATTGTTGCCTCTGTAACCATAAATAATGTATGGACCTTTCCAGAGAAATTCAAATTTCCCATGTTTTCCTTTGTCTGCCCTTCTGGAATCCCATTTGAGTACTTGATCACCTAAAAATAAATAATTTTCTTTAGTTTTCTTATCAAATATAATCTTGATTTTGTCTTGAATTACTTGGGATTTGATATAAACTTCTTCCCTAGTTTGCTCTAAATGAATTGTTTGGTTTATCTTCCTTTGGTTATCATTTGGTACTAATTGCATCTCTTGAATCATTTTCATTACTGGCATTCCTAATGAAGATGGAAAAACAACATCCATCCCATATACCAGTTGATAGGGAGATGTACCAATAGATTTCTTAGTAGTTAGTCTGTCTGCCCATAGGGCATTCACCAACCTTTTATTCGAGGTTTTCTTGTTATCTTCTAATAGATTCTTGATGATGTTGACTAGGATTTTTTTTGAAGATTCTGCTAGTCCATTACCTTGAGGGTAATAGGCAGTGGAATGGCCTAGGCTGATATGGTATCGGTTACAAAAATCTATCATTTTCTTGGATTTGAAGGCAACAGCATTATCAGTGATGAGATTTTGAGGGCATCCAAATCTAGAAAGGATGTTGTTATCAAGAAATGAAATAATGACATATTATGTGGCTTGTCTATAAGGGATGGCTTCTATCCACTTGGTAAAATAGTCAGTGGCTGTCAATATCCATTTATGTTGGGCAGAGGAGGGTGGGTGAATTTCACCAATGAAGTCTAAACCCCATTGTTGAAATGGCATTTCTACTGAGATAGATTTGAGGGGTAATGGTAAGAGTTTCTTCTTCCCTTCAAATATTTGACATTTGTGACAGGAGGTCACATACTTTCGGACATCTGCAAAAAGGGTGGGCCAGTAAAAACCTACCCTCAAAATTTTGTTAGCAGTTTTTTTCCAGTATAGGTGTCCTCCACAATCTCCTGCATGAAATTCCTACATGATTTTATCAAATTCATCTTTTAATAAAAAATTTAACAGGATTCCACCATGATATTTCCAAAATAAAACATTATCTAAGATATAATATTTCATTGCTTTCATTTTTAAGAACCTACTTTTAGTTCTAGATAAACTAGGAGGAGCTTCTAGGTTGAGTAAAACAAATGTAAGGTCTACATACCAGGGTGAATCTATAAAATCTTCACTGATTTGTGGAGTCGCCATCTCTTCTTGATCATCTATGGCAGCAATTAAATTTATGTCTAAGGCTTGACAGTTCAATTCATCCATGAGTGTTGGCCAGATAAATCGTTCTTGTGGACAAGACCGATCTCCCTAGTGTCAGAAGACAATCTAGCAACAAATGAACAACTAATTTTGTCTTTCTCTAAATATATTCGTTTTACAAATAAATGCTATGAAGGTGTCGATCCTACCTTAGATCCAAATGCTTATTTGCAGTCGTAGTGCTTTCATCGCATCAATAATCCTTCGTCGCAACAAGAGCTCTTTTGTCGCAAGAAAGTATCATCTTTCGTCAACCTGCAATAAAAAACAAGCAAATATTAAATAGCACCCATATAACAAATAATTATAAAACATACCTATCATAGTGATCAAGGAATCTATGAAATAAACGATCAAACGACAGCTTATTGAAATAAACAATCGAACGACAATTTATTGAGAAAAACAGAACTTGATTGTATTAATCTTAAAAGAGCTGTAGAACTTTGCAACTTTATCTTGATGAACAGTGTCTTCTGGGTCCAAGAAGCAATCTCCGTTTGGATAGTTCTGCACTCTTGTACTTAGCAAAGATGTGATCTTTCCCTCTCAAAAGCTTAAAGCAGAATAAAGCCTAAATCTCAATGTGATTTCCACACCCAATCACATGATAAAGCTAATTTAATTCTCAATCCTCCAAAATCTTCAATCTCCAAAATTTAACTATTTGATGGCTACCACGCTTCCTTTTTATGTGAGCAGATGAGGATATGAGATTCACCTCAAGGGATAGAATCCTCCTTCTGTATAGAGGACTCCTTCAGGATTGGATGGGATTAGTTCCTTAAGGTGAGGACATTGACCTCACAAGAGCGGTTCTGCCACCGCAAGATCCATTCTAGAAGCTTCCAGAATTTACTTTAATTGAGATTTTTGGAATTTACTTGCGCCTTTTTTATCTTACAAGGGTCTGCACCTGTAACACAGATAAAGTGCGTTCAGGTAAGAAGAGAGCTGAACATTAGGTGCGGGACCGCAGGAAAGATAGCGAGAAAGTGCGATACCAAAGTTTAGGAGATTTTTAGGAATTTTTCTCCTTGTTTCAGGGCTTGAAATGAGGAGTAAAGGTTGTAATACTTGCAGAGGAGGTATGTATGAGTGTTAATGAGCTCATACAATTAGCAAAATGTCAAGGTGACAATTTTTAGTGTAACAGATTTCCCCCTAAAGTGCGAAGTCTGAAATAGATGAAGATGAAGTCCGTCATATATGAAGAGTGAAGTACTTTATCATTTCAAGGATCATCCTGTGGACACCCCGGTCGGAACCTATAAAAACATTCAATGAAAAATATATGTATGTAATCATATCATCGCTAAGGTAGGCATTCCCATACTCAGATCAAAAACTAACTAAACTTGTTCTGATACAGAAATGATTTTAATATTACATCAATAGTGTAGACACAGCATGGGCACAGCCATATGTAATGAATAGTCTATTGTATAATAATAAAACTCCTCGCATCATGGATGGTACAAAACTAGATCCAGGGTCTTGATTTCCGTTTCCCAAACTAGTACGATTCTATCCATGCGATTAAATGTGTTGAAGTCGAACATGGTAGAAACCACTTGATTACCAGTCAATGATGCGAACTGTTAACAAGTGTGAGAGAAACCACCAGTAATGTCAATGGCTCTCAAAGTACTCAGTACAATCCCATGAAATGTGAATGAATGAGCTCGATAAGCCTAACATGTCACTAAATCCACCGATCAAGGTCAATGATGCAACCTCGTCAGTCGGCTACAGAACCACCATTGACAGGCATTTCAAGGTAATTGACGACTGGATCATGATAGGGTGAGTTGTCATAAAGTGATCCTTCGTAGGAAAGCCCACAACACGAAATCATAGATCAATTTTTTAAGAAATATATCAGCAAGGACTGACTCAGGGATGGTCAAAATGGAAGACAAATATTTCGCAAATGATGGTTTGTTTGAACTGTCCTCTTGAACACATAACGACATTGCAGATGGCTTGGTGACAATTGACCCAAAGCTAATACCCAGAAGCTAGCTAAAGACTTCCAATATGGTTTGATTAACTGTTAGGCAAAGGATTTCCCAACCCAGGTGAACAAAAAGTGTCGTGTTCAAGAGTGGTCAACGGTTTTCCAAATAATCAAAATGTAACAAACAGGTTCATTTTTCTCTCTTTTCCCCCACCATTTCTGGCAAGTACCTCTTTATTTTTGACAAGATTGAGGAGGATAACATTTTTTTATAAGCTCATCCTTCGAATTTGAGTCCAACTTAGTTTAAAATTCGAACCCTAACATGCTGATTTGTCTCGTTAAAAATTGAACAGACCTTTATCATAAATTTAACGTAGTCCAAGATAGAGAAACTCAAAGGTTTTTCAATTTTAGGGAGTCAGAAGAAAAACTTAAGAAAACTCCGTGGGTGTACTTTTTCGTAAATTTAGTCTCTCGAGCCTGAAAAAGGATAAAATAATGTGGGAGAGAACTCTATTGACCGTAATTAGTCAACGTATACCTTTTTCATAAATAGTCCATTTCAGTTCGTAAAAGGGGTAAACTTATACTGAAGGGACGACCGTTCATTTACATTAACGAGTTCGAATAGTCAAGTACTCCGCAATCTTTTCATTTTTATAGAGTTTGAAAAGGGCTTAAAAGAGAACTCCAGGGTTTCGCTTTTTCGTAATTTTCAAGAGTCCGAAAAAGTGATAAAAGTATACTCAGTAGTTTCACTTTTTCGTAAGTTTTAACGAGTTCGAAAAAAGGATAAAAACGTACTCCTGTGGCCAACTTTCAATTTGATTTACGAGCAGGAAAAGACGGAAAGAACTCGGCATTTTCATGTGTTTTACGAGAATAAAAGATAGCAAAATAATCTCGGGATTTTCATGAGTTTAACGAGTCCTGAAAATAACCGAAATCGACTCGAGATAGGTTTCATTTTTACAAAAGCTTGAAACAGAGAAAAACTATGCTTCAGAGTGGTTTCATTTTTACACAAGCTTGAAACAGAGAAAAAAATGTGCTTGATGTCCCCTAAGCATAACTGCTAGAGTGCATGCCCCCCCAGCTTCATTTCATTCAACTAAGTACATTGATGGTAATTAATAGCTGGATGGAATGAAGGTTCATTTACGAGATCATCTGAAAGACCTGACCTAAAACTGTAAGAAAATTATGCAAAAACTGAAATAACTAACCTAAATATACGACTTAAAATTTACGAGATCTAGTCAAAGACTCGACTCAATTAGGGGAGGATTTGTTTCATTTTTTAATGAGCTTGACACAGGAAAAGAACTATGCTCATGGCAACGTGTTTCATTTTTTAATGAGGTTAATACAGTAACAGGAACTATCCTCACCTACATGTTTCATTTTTTAACGAGGTTGACACCATAAAAGAAACTATCCTCGTATCTACTTTCTAAAATCTACCTATATAACCTACTGATTCATTTTTTTAATGAGGTTGACACAGGAAAAGAATTGTCCTCATACCTGATTCATTTTTTAACGAGCTTAACTTAGTAACAGGAACTATCCTCTGACCAACTAATTCATTTTTTAACGAGGTTGACACAAGAAAAAAACTGTCCTCATACATGATTCATTTTCTAACGAGGTTGACTCAGTAGTAGGAACCATCCTCATAAACTAATTATTTCTAATCTATCAATCTACTCTCTAAAATCTACCTACTGATTCATTTTTTAATGAGGTTGACACAGGAAAAGAACTGTCCTCATCGCCGTCTGATTCATTTTTTAACGAGGTTGACACAGTAAAAAGAACTCTCCTCACTAGCCACTGATTCGTTTTTTAACGAGGTTGACATAGTAAAAGGAACTATCCTCAGAGACACCTATTTCATTTTTTAATGAGGTTGGCACAGGAAAAGGAACTTTCCTCGCGACTAACTAATTCATTTTTTAATGAGGTTGACACAGTACAAGGAACTTTCCTCTTACCTGATTCATTTTTTAACGAGGTTGACTCAATAACAGGAACTATCCTCGGACTAACTGATTCATTTTTTAACAAGGTTGACACAGGAAAAGAACTATCCTCATACCTGATTCATTTGTTAACAAGGTTGACTCAGTAACAGGAACTATCCTCAGTAGCCACTGATTCATTTTTTAACGAGGTTGACACAGTAAAAGGAACTATCCTCAGAATAACTGTTTCATTTTTTAACGAGGTTGACACAGTAAAAGGAACCATCCTCATGATACACTGCTTGATAAAAATGAGAAAAATGAGTGTATTTTAGTAAATTAATACAAATATGTCCCAGCAGAGTCACCAATTTGAGTATATTAATTTACTAAAATATTAATATATTTTAGTAAATTAATCTTATGAGTATATTTTAGTAAATTAATACATAAAAGGAGGATAGTTCCTTTTACTGTGTCAACCTCGTTAAAAAATGAATCAGTGGGCGAGGATAGTTCCTTTTCCTGTGTCAACCTCGTTAAAAAATGAATCAGTTAGTCTGAGGATAGTTCCTTTTACTGTGTCAACCTCGTTAAAAAATGAATCAGTGAGTCTAAGGACAGTTCTTTTCCTGTGTCAACCTCGTTAAAAAATGAATCAGTTGGTCTGAGGATAGTTCCTATTAGTGAGTCAACCTCATTAAAAAATGAATCAGGTATGAGGACAGTTCTTTTCCTGTGTCAACCTCATTAAAAAATGAATTAGTAGGTTGTATAGGTAGATTTTAGAAAGTAGATACGAGGATAGTTTCTTTTACAGTGTCAACCTCGTTAAAAAAATGAAACATGTAGGTGAGGAAAGTTTCTTTTACTGTGTCAACCTCGTTAAAAAATGAAACACGTTGCCATGAGCATAGTTCTTTTCCTATTTCAAGCTCGTTTAAAAAATGAAACAAATCCTCCCCTAATTGAGTTGAGTCTTTGACTAGATCTCGTACATGTTAAGTCATATATTTAGGTTAGTTATTTCAGTTTTTGCATAATTTTCTTGCAATTTTAGGTCAGGTCTTTCATATGATCTCGTAAATGAACCTTCATTCCATCCAGCTATTAATTACCAGCAGTGTACTTAGTTGAATGAAATGAAGCTGGGGGGGCATGCACTCTAGCAGTTACGCTTAGGGGGCATCAAGCACAGTTTTCTCTGTTTCAAGCTTGTGTAAAAATGAAACCACTCTGAAGCATAGTTTTTCTCTGTTTCAAGCTTTTGTAAAAATGAAACCTATCTCGAGTCGATTTCGGTTATTTTCAAGACTCGTTAAACTCATGAAAATCCTGAGATTATTTTGCTATCTTTTATTCTCGTAAAACACATGAAAATGCCGAGTTCTTTCCGTCTTTTCCTACTCGTAAATTAAATTGAAATTTGGCCATAGGAGTATATTTTTATCCCTTTTTCGAACTCGTTAAAACTTACGAAAAAGTGAAAACCACGAGTACATTTTTATCCCTTTTTCGAACTTGTTAAAACTTACGAAAAAGAGAAACCCTTGAGTTCTCTTTTAAGCCCTTTTCAGACTCTTTAAAAATGAAAAGATTGCCAAGCACTTGATTATTCAAACTCGTTAAAGTAAATGAATGATCGTCCCTTCAGTATAAGTTTACCCCTTTTAAAAACTGAAATGGACTATTTACGAAAAAGGTATACGTTGACTAATTATGGTCAATAGAGTTCTCTCCCGCATTTTTTTTTTTTTTATCCTTTTTCGGGCTTGAGAGACTAAATTTACGAAAAAGTACACCCATGGAGTTTTCTTAAGTTTTTTCTTCCGACTCCCTAAAATCGAAAAACACCGAGTTTCTCCCATGCTGGACTCGTTAAAATTTAACAGTAAAGGACCTGTTCAATTACAAACAGGAACGGACCAGGGTTCAAATCTTAAACTAAGTTGGACTCATCTGAAGGATGAGCTTATAAACAAGCAAATGTTATCCTCCTCAAGCTTGTCAAAAATAAAGAGGTACTTGCTAGCAATGGTGGGGGAAAAGAGAGAAAAATGGACATGTTTGTTGTATTTTGATTTTTCGAAAATCTAGTTAACCACTCTTGAACACGAAACTTTCATTCACCTGGGTTGGGAAATCCTTTGCTTAACAGTTAATCAACCACATTTAAAGTCTTCATCTGGTTTCTAGGTATTAGCTTGGGTCAATTGTCACCAAGCCATCTGCAATGTCGTTATGTGTTCAAGAGGACAGTTCAAATAAACCATTCATCTGCAAAATATTTGTCATCCATTTTGACCATCCCTGAGTCAGTCCTTGCCAACATATTTTCAAAAATTTATCTATGATTTCGTGTTGTGGGCTTGCCTACGACGGATCGCTTTCTATCGACGACAACTCATTATCTAGGGAGTTGATCCAGAAATCGTCAATACCTTGAAATCTACATGCCTTAATGGTAGGTTTCTCGCCTTCGACAACAGGTTGCATCATTGACCTTCGATCGAATGATTCCGTGACATGTTCGACTTCAGCTCATTCGTTCACATTTCATGGATTGTACTGAGTACTTTGAGAGCCATTGACATTAATGGTGGTTACTCCCACACTTGTCAATAGTTTACATCATTGACTGGTAATCAAGTGGTTTCTACCATGTTCGACTTCGACACTTTCATTCACATGGATAGAATCGTACTAGTTCGAGATGTGAAAATCAAGACCCTGGATCTAGTTTCTACCATCCAGGCTGCGAGGAGTTTTATTATTATACAGTAGAATATTCATTACATATGGTTGTGCCCATGCTGTGTCTACATTATTGATGTAATATTAAAATCATTTCTGTATCAGAACAAGTTTAGTTAGTTTTTTATCTGAGTATGGGAATGCCTACCTCAGCAATGATATGATTACATATATATATATATATTGCATTGAATTTTTTTACAGGTTTCGACTGGGGTGTCCATAGGATGATCCTTGAAATGATAAAGTATTTCACTCTTCATATATGACAGACTTCAGTTTCATCTATTCCAGACTTTTCACTTTAGGGGGAAATCTGTTACACTGAAAATTTTCATCCTGACATTCTGCTATGTGTATGAGCTAATTTCTACTCATACTTCCCCCTTTGCAAGTATAACATGTTAGTTCCTCATGTCAAGCCTTGAAAATCAGAGAAAAGTTCCTAAAAGTCTCCTAAACTTTGGTATCGCACTTTCTCGCTATCTTGCCTGCAGTCCCGCACCCAATGTTCAGCTCTCTTGCGTACTTGAACACACTTTCTCTTTGTTATAAGTGCGGACCCCTGTAATATCAAAAAGGCGCAAGTAAATTCCAAAAATCTCAATTAAAGTAAATTCTGGAAGTTTCTAGAATGGATCTTGCGGTGGCAGAACCGCTCTTGTGAGGTGCATGTGTCCCTTACCTTATGGAGCTAACCCCTTGATGTGAGGAGCTTATCCCTTTGAAGGAGGATTCTATCCCTTCATAGTTGGAATCCTAACCTCCTCTTTTCCACTATAAAAAGAGGCATTGGGTAGCCTCAAAGGGTTAAGATTTTGGGTTAATATTTTGGAGATTGAGATTTCAGAGTTTGAGGATTAGAGTTCAAGATTTATGTGTGATTGAGTTGAAGTGTTGTTGAGATTTAGACTTCTTTCTGTTGAGCTTTTGAGAGGAAAGATCACATACCTCTTTATGCTTCTAGAGGAAGAGTGCAAGACTTATCAAAGTAGAGGAGACTCCTTCTTCAAACCTCGGGAAGGCCTTTCAAACATCAAGGCTAAGGTTGTAAGGTTCTTCTGTATATTTTAAGATTAATACAATCAAGTTTTGTTTTTCTCAATAAATTGTCGTTCGATTGTTTATTTCAATAAGCTGTCATTTGATCATTTATTTCATAGATTCCTTGATCACTATGATAGGTATGTTTTACGATTATTTGTTATACAGGTGCTATTTAATATTTTCTTGTTTGTGATTGCAGGTCGACGAAAGAAATCTTGTTGCGACGGAAGGATTATTGATGCGACGGAAGCACTACGACCGCAAATAAGCATTTGGAACTAAGGTAGGATCGACACCTTCATAGCATTTATTTTTAAAATGAATATACTTAGAGAAAGACAAACTTAGTTGTTCATTTGTTGCTAGATTGTCTTATGACACTAGGGAGATCGGTCTTGTCCGTAAGAACGATTTATCCGGCCAACAAATTAATATAACTGGAAGAAACACATGTCAATGGACACACCTTGATCATGGCTTCCAAGAGGTCTTCATCAGAAGGAATAATAGTTCTCTAGAAGGAACACATGTCAAGGGACTCAAAAGAGATAAGAACATTGCGTTCAAGTAATCCCATAGAGTTTTCCATGTCAATTACCGGATCTAAGTCAAAGGAAAACGAGCAAACACTGAGAGGCTCGTTTATATCAGTAATTGAAAACATGGGACTAGTTGCCACATAATTAACCCGTGGTGGGGTAGATACCACTTGCGTATGAGGAAGATTCAGGGATGTCGAATCACTGGTAGTAGAATCAAGACTAGGGAACGAAAGTTGGTCTACAGTCACAATATTTCCATTGTGAGGGAAAGATATCACGTGAAAGAGTATCGAAACGACAGCTTTCATTGCATAAACATAGTCTCACCCAAGGAGTAAATTGAAATCCAAGGGACCTCGAACTACCATAAGATCAATACAGACAGTTTTACCTTCCAAATTAATAGAAAACTTAGGAAGGATCCCTAAAGTTTCACTAATGGTTCTGTTAAAAGCTTTCAGATTCTGCGAAATAGGCACAAGCTGAGGGGAACCCAAAGCTTTCCAAGCAGTTGAGGATAAAATACTAACAGAAGCACGTTCATCTACCCGTGTGCAGTGTTTGTCCCTACCACCCAACTTCATAATTATTTGGAAAGGGATGGAGGAAGGAAGATGAGGTTCTTTCAGTCTATTCCAATCAAAGGAAAAGACCTCAGTACTTGGAGGGGGTTCTGTAGAAACGGGTGAAATGCCCCCCGGCGTAGAAGAATCTGATGTAACAAGAAGAACCTGAGCGGTATGAAGTTCATTCTCTATAGGGAGAATGGGATCGATCAAATGTGAAATCGAATCGACCACTTGATCAACTAATGGATCATCAACCTGAGTGGTATGAGTTTCACTCTCCAATGGAGAGTGGGATCAGCCGTACTTGAAATTAGATCAATCACTCCGTTAGTTGACGGTAGGTTGGGAGAAAGTTTAGGGTAACCAGTTGGAAATTCTTGTTGTGGAACAGGAAGGTTTTCCAATAATTTTGAGGCTTCATCCATGTGAGGGAAAATGTGAGTTTGATGACTCCCTTTGCATAACTTACAAGGAAACCTACCTTTACCCTTTTTCCCAAGAACTTGACTATCACTGGTTGACGGATCAACAGAAAGTTGATGAGATTTTCTTGACCATACTTCCAAGACCTTCGGAATACCGGGACAATTGATAAGGAAGTGGTCACCCTTACAAAGCCTGCAAGGGTATTTGGGTTTACGATGCATGTTGGAGGTTTCCTCAACACAACTAACACTTACAGCCATGGTTGGTTGGTTGACTTCTTTCTTATCTTGCTTCTTCTTCTTCTTCTTCTTCCCTTTCTTCTTCTTCGCCACCTGGTTACTATCATCAAGGTTTTTACCAAGTGAAGAGGAAGAAATGGAGGAAGAAATATTAGGCGAAAAAGGTAAAGGGTCAACAGAAGTTTGGTGATGTTGAGATGGTGAAATCTGTTGAAATGAAGCATCTAGTTGAGGTGGAACAATTGGAGTATTCGAGGCCAACGAAGTTGAAAATAACCATATCGGTAAACCTATTGTAAATCTAGGTAATGACAATGTAGCCATACAAGGAGGACCAACATTTCCAAAACAAGGAAAAGTACTAGGATTATCGTTAAGAGGGGTTCCTTGGTTGGTAAATTCCGGAACAGTTATCATTATATTCAACTTCAGTGAATTTTATTAACAATTTAAAACTAAAATTAAAAATTCACAATTCACACCTAACAATTAAAATTCACAATTCACACCTATGGTCTCTAAAATTAAAAACAAACAAATTAACATGCGCTATCAAATCTAGGAGTCAAACCACACACAAACAGTAGATTCCCGCACTAAAAACACTAGTTGATGATGAAATCCAACATCGTAGAATTTTAATGCAGAAATGGCGGTTGGAACAGTTACCCTGATAACCTGCTTAATGAAACAGACTGGCACAAGTTTCTTCACAAAACCATTTCGAGTGAAGAGAACCCCCCAGAGAATCCAAGTGAGTCTAGTCGACCTCTACTCCAGGTACAGTGAGATCTTTCCTTCACCGTCACCTTAGGAAATAATCTTAAGCTTATGGACACTAAGGTTACCAACAATAACAAATACAACTGGGGGAACAGTCTACGATCCAATCCCACGCGCAAGGGCAGAGTAACAAAGATCAATCCCCTTGAAGGCTCCTCGACATGGTCAATCTGAGGTTTACCAACAAGTGACCCCAGGCTCCTCGACAATGGTTAATCTGAGGTTTACCGTTTGTAATGCGCGAAAAAACCTCTATATTTCCCAATTAAATAGAATTGATTGTTCCAAAGGTTCGGACATGATCTCGTGATTAACTCCTTTAAGAGAAGCTTCCCAGATTGTACCAATTACAATTGGATTTATTTCCTACCGCAAGATTTATCTACTTGTTTGTTTTTGTTGCTTTGGAAAGTTAACTACAACCTATTCCAAAGCACTAATCCTGAGCTAGATTGGTGGAAAGAGCCCTAAAAATGTAAAAATTACTAGATGAATTTTATTAAGCGCTGTGTTATTTAGGCTGTTATTACTCAAAAGGGTAAATCGATATGAAACCAATGGTGTTATGACCCAACCCAAAACTGAATGCAATCGAATATGATAATGTAATCTTTTCAATTCGATGAATCCTACCTAAAGTAAGGAGAGAGTTTCCATTTTCTTCCAACAATGCAAAAATTGATCACTAAGAGAAAATATAACAAATTCTCTAATGCACTAATTTCATCAAGAAAAACTAATGCAAATCAATTCCAAAACAATTTTTGTGTTTTTGTGTTTTTAAAACAAGCATAAAAACATGTAAATTCAAATCAAAGAAAACTGATCTAAATTTATGATTGATTTTTCAGAATGTAAACTATGCAGTTGTAATCTATGCACAATTCACATGAAAAGTATGCAAATGTAATCTATGCACATTTTTCATTCATATTCTGAAAATGAGAATTCTAATTATGCAAATGTGATCTATGCAAGAGAATTCTCAAACACAAGATGATTCTAATGTGATCTAAGAACCAATCAAGTGCAAGTCAAGAAAATCGGGTGAGAGTTCCAAAGATCAAAAAACACTCAAAGGCGATTAACACTCATACACAATTTAGCACCCCCCCCCCCCCTCCCGGAAAATGAGGGGGAAATTTTTTTGCAAAAACAAAAGCAAAAAGATGCAAAATTGTGAAAATACTGAGACAAACCTCCAAGTAATGACCAAAGGAAATCAAATTAATAATTTCTCAAAAAAGAGACTCAAAACACCCAATTAACTTAATGGAGATTGATGAGATGAAAAATTGCTGAAAGAAATTCAGAGATAAGAGATTTTTGACAGAAAAATACAGATCTGGGTAGATGCTAAGAATCCTAAATCAAATCTAAACTAAACTAGAAGAAGAAATCTAGAGTTTTTCCAAAATTTTAACAGGGTCCGCAGGCTCCCAGAAGTAACAGGTGCAGTCCTGCACTGTTTACTTAAGGAAAGTGCAAAACTTCCCGCACTGTGCAAAAGAACAAAGTGCGGTCCCCAGAAAAGTTCAAAAAAAACTTAAAAGATTTCAAAATTTTCAAAAACAAAGAAAAACTAAGCTACCCAGGCAGTTATCCATCAATCAAAAACCAGGAAAATTTTTCCCTCAAATGAAAATAAAAGAGAACCAAAACAACAAGTTCTTTCCCTAGCGGAGTCGCCAATTTGTTGGCCGAATAAATCGTTCTTGCAGACAAGATCGATCTCCCTAGTGTCAGAAGACAATCTAGCAACAAATGAACAACTAAGCTTGTATTTCTCTAAATATATTCATTTTACAAATAAATGCTATGAAGGTGTTGATCCTACCTTAGATCCAAATGCTTATTTGTGGTCGTAAAGCTTCCGTCGCAACAAGAGTTCTTTCGTCGCAACAATAATCCTTCCGTCGCAACAAGAGTTCTTTTGTTGCAAGAAAGTATCGTCTTTCGTCAACCTGCAATCACAAACAAGAAAATATTAAATAGCACCTGTATAACAAATAATTATAAAACATACCTATCATAGTGATCAAGGAATCTATGAAATAAACGATCAAACGACAGCTTATTGAAATAAACAATCGAACGACAATTTATTGAGAAAAACAAAACTTGATTGTATTAATATTAAAATAACAGAAGAACCTTACAACCTTAGCCTTGATGTTTGAAAGGCCTTCCCGGGGTCCGAAGCAGGAGTCTCCTCTACTTTGATAAGTCTTGCACTCTTCCTCCAGAAGCATAAAGAGGTATGTGATCTTTCCTCTCAAAAGCTCAGCAGAAAGAAGTCTAAATCTCAACAGCACTTCAACTCAATCACACATAAAGCTTGAACTCTAATTCTCAATCTCCAAAATCTTAACCATTTGAGGCTACCCAATGCCTCCTTTTATAGAGCAGATGAGGAGGTTAGGATTCCACCTTTAAAGGGATAGAATCCTCCTTCAAAGGGATAGACTCCTCACATCAAGGGATTAGTTCCTTAAGGTGAGGGATACATGCACCTCACAAGAGCGGTTCTGCCACCACAAGATCCATTCTAGAAGCTTCCAGAATTTACTTTAATTGAGATTTTTGGAATTTACTTGCGCCTTTTTTATCTTACAGGGGTCCGCACCTGTAACACAGATAAAGTGCGTTCAGGTACGCAAGAGAGTTGAACATTAGGTGCGGGACCGCAGGAAAGATAGCGAGAAAGTGCGATACCAAAGTTTACGAGATTTTTAGGAAATTTTCTCCTTGTTTCAGGGCTTGAAATGAGGAGTAAAGGTTGTAAGACTTGCAGAGGAGGTATGTATGAGTGTTAATGAGCTCATACAGTTAGCAGAATGTCAAGGTGACAATTTTTAGTGTAGCAATGAGTTTGGCCAAACCTTGGCCTTTGATTAATTTTATAGGCTTGATTTCAATGTCATATTCTAGTATTGTGACAATCCATTTGCCTCTTTTTCCATCAGGCCCATTCTGAGTTAGAATGTCCTTTACAACTGAGTTTGGAACATATGCTATTATGTGAGAGTATAGAATGTATACTCTGAAATATTTTATGGCTTTTACTAAATTAAGAGCATTTTTTTCCATGATATTATACTTTAGCGTTGCATCTCTCAAATTTTTACTGAAGAAAGCAATGGGTTGTTCATGGCCCTCATCGTTCTTTTGCAACAAGACTGCTACAATGGTGTGTTCTGAAGCAAATGAAAAAATTCTGAAATCTCTATTAAAATTAGGACTTATGAGGACAAGTGTTTTAGTAGGGGCTTCTATGACTGCTTCAAAAGATTGTTTAGCCTCTACTATCCACTTAAGTATTGAATCCTTTTTTAACATGTTTAAATTTCTAATTAGTTCTGCTAAGTTGGGGATGAATCTTCTAAGAAATTTTATTTTGCCTAAAAATTCTTGTAATTCTCTAATGTTTCTAGGATGAATGATATTTATGCTTTCTTCTATTCTAGCTGGATCAATTCTAATGCCCTCTTTTGAAATAATGTGTCACGGAAGTTTTCCTTCTTCTAATCCAAAAAGTGACTTTTTAGGATTTAAGGATATGCCAAACTTTATGCATTTTATGAATGCCCTTCTAGATGATCTAGATGTTCATTATCTGACTTGGAAAACACTATGATATCATCCAGTTAAATGACTAAAAATTCATGGATTTCCTTTGCAAAGGAAATGTCCATGGCTCTTTGGTATGTTGCTGCAGCATTCATCAGTGCAAAGGGAATTTTAAGTACATGAAATTTCCCCAGGGAGTGGTGATTGCATTTTTAGCTTGATCTTTAGGTTGGACTAGGATTTGGTTGTATCCATAAAATCCATCAAGTAATGAAATTTTGGATGACCCTACTACCCTCTGGAGAATGTCGTCCATTTTAGGGAGGGGATAGTTATCCTTCAGTGATACTTTGTGTTTGGTCTCAATCTAGTCTCCTAAACTGACCTCATTTAATTGTCAACCAGGGTTGGTAAACTGCTGAAGTGAAGTGTACTGTATGTACCTAGGTGCTTGTTTCCTAATGCGTTGTGTGTAGTGTTTTGTAATGTTTTTGGTCTTTTGTGATGATTTATGATGTTTTTGGTCCTTTGGTGGTTTTATGTTCACAAGGAAAATGCCTAGAAAGCTAATGGAAATGAGCTGATGATTAAAAACAGAGTGGATCCTAATTGATGGATGACAAATGACAAATGCAATTGCAAACACTGAAGTAGAATCAAATCTAAAATATGACTAAGCAAAAACAAAGCTTGATAATGACTTTTAAGCAAATGATTCAAAACACAAACTAAACTTGTCAAATTCTTTCATCAAAGGCATTTGAGAGAGAGCTTGAAACATGGTCAACTAAGCATGCAAATCTTCCTAACTAAACAGTTTAAACAACTAACTTATAATGATGCAACATCTTGTCCTTGATTAGAGACTTGTTGAAGTATGTTTGGAGTAAAACATTGATATCATCATAATATTTTCTATTCTAAAGCTAATTCCTAACTCTATTCTGCAATTTTAATTAAATGTCACAAAACCTTTACTCAAGAGTTATTGATTTCTTTTCAAAATAGTCTTTTGAGGGAGAGCTCTGTTTATGAAATGATGAGGAAATTGCAGAAGTACTTCAGGCCTTAAAATGATGTTGTCTTCTGTTCATATGGCTATAGATCAATTATGGATTTTAGAACAAGAAGAGGTTTGTGAATAATGAAGGCTATTTTGTTAATCTTAACAACTGAAGTAATCTAGTATGCAGTGACTGTCAACTGAATATGGAGTGCAAATGCAATGAATTGAGCTACAACCAAACCTAAAATGTCACTAGCCTAAAACAGTGTTAAACTACAAGTCATTATCAAACCCAAAATAAAATAACTGAACATGAATTAAGTGCAATGAAAATCCGGAGTATCCTAACTATACTATCATGCATTATTCTATGAAATTATATAGTCTGTTTGTCCATCATTGTTGATATTTTGAAAGAGTTCCTTCTTTTGGAAGAGTTAGAACAATTCTGACTGTGTAATTGAGTGCAAATGCAAACATAAAGGACTGAAATCAATGAAAAACTAAGATATCATATCCATATCCCACTCATCATTATGATATTTTGGACAAGCGTTTAAGAGCAAGAACAGAGATGGTACTTAGTGCAAACACACAACTAAATCATTCATTATCACGGTCATGTCTTGGACTCCTTAATAATTTATTGGAAGAGTTTCTTCTTGTGGAAGAGTGATTAGAACAAGTGTAACTGTGATAGTGAACAACAAAAATTACAACTAAATCCTACAATACTATAGCCATTTCCCATTCATCATTATAATCTTTTGGAACAGCTTCTTCTTGTGGAAGAGTTAGAATGAGTATAACTACAGTAGCTAATTAAAAACAACTATGAATTCAAATTCTAATCCTACAATACTATAGTCATTTCCCATTCATCATTATAATCTTTTGGAAGAGCTTCTTCTTGTGGAAGAGTTAGAATGAGTACAACTACAGTAACTAATTAAAACAACTACTAATTCAAATTCAAAAACTTAAAGGCAGCTAGAATACTTATCTAATTTACGCAAATAAATCCGTGCAAGAGGCAGGGGCCCTCTACCACCTGACGGAATTCAACTCCAAAATAAATCAACGCTTCCAAAACAACACTGTCTGCTTCATTAAAGATGAAATAACTTGAACATAACACTCTGCGTCTTCAGAAATGTAGTACAGAATCTAAGCAAAATCTGGAATGAAATCTAGCATAGAATCTAACATAGCTCTCGGTTTCCCAAGTGTTTATATAACAAATGTAAATAACAAGATTTGCAACAATTCAGGAACACTGTCTTTCCTTATCGGAATCACATTAGGACTCTTGAAGTGGCTGCGTGAAAAGGAAAAGACATCTGAACTGAGACAGTCCTAATAGAAGTCTTCCTTCCTAAATGTGTTCCCACGTTCCAAAACCATACCCAGAATTCGTTTCTTCCTCCATGATGAGCAACGAACCATGTAGACATGACGTAGATTATGCCCATATGAGGTTTTTCTTGAGAGGCCACCTGGAACATACTCAAACGTGAAGATAGCTGCAGAATCACCGGTTAGCTACGAAATGTCTGCATTCTGTAGCTAGTTCCGGTCAAAATGCTTTACAATGGAAAAAATCACAAAACTTAGCAAGTCAGTCATGTAAATCATTCTAGAAGTAATTTTAACTATATTCATTGATCAATTGGGTCTAGGATAGCAATGGACAAAGTAAAATGAGGTAAAATGGAATGAAAGAAAGCACAATTTTGAGGCTCAACACTTTGTTCAAGTTTTTCAAATCAACACAGAGTTTGATTTCTCCTGTTTTCTTTCTAGTGGGGACTAAATTAGAGACCCAATCAGAATATCTAATGGGTGCTATGATTTGAGAATTGCACATCCTTTTAACTTCTTTCTCTATTAAAGGCATAATAAAAGGGTTAATTCTCCTTAGCTTTTGTTTAAAGGGCTTCTGATTTTCTTTAATTGGTATCTTATGCTAGATAATGTTGGTATCATAAGACTTGAGGTCTTCATAATTCCAGGCAAAGATATCTTGGAACTCTTTAAACAAGCTAATGTACTTCAAATTTTCAGCTGGAGATAATTTCTTAGATATCTTAATAAGCTTGGGATTTTCCTTTGTTCCTATGTTGTATTCCTCTATATCTAACCTTAGAGGCTCCATTTTAATTTTTCTAGCTACATCATTGGAGTCAAAGAGGTCTTCTAGTGGGGCTAATCCCTTCGGAAAAATTTTATTTTTGAGGTTTAAAACTTCTGATTCATCATTGATTAATTCCTCAATTTCTACTGTTTCTAGTTTAGTGAATTTAGTTGGTTCTATCTTATTTACATAATTTACATCGATTTCATTATTTATGGTGTAATCTAATTTACAATCTGTGTCTATATTACCATTTTGAAATTATCCTTCAGAATTCATAAAATCAAGAATTTGTTTTTCTTTTGAAAAGATTTGCCAATACTTCAAATTATCAGGTATGGTTGGCCTATGTCTTACCTCAACTGTGTACTAATTATTTGGCTGAAAGGGTAACCTGCATGTGCTAGCAAAAGTGGCCAAGTTGTTTGCTTGCATATTCTTCTTTCTTGGAATGACAACAAAGTCAGTCTCAAGGAAACATCTTATTAAGTCTAATATGGTTTCTCTGTAACGGCTAAGTATAGGGTTATTAACAAGGTACTCTCCCTTGACTTGTTTTATAATGATTTTTGAGTCTCCCATGATGGAAACTCTTTTAGCTCTAAGTTTTCTTACGATTTGAATGCCTAGCACTAATGCTTCGTATTTTTCCATGTTGATAGTGCATTTGAAATTTAATCTGTAAGCATGTCCTTTTGAATGATAATTTTCTAAATTGTAGATCCATACTCCAACTCCAGCTCCTAATCTATTTACAGAGCCATAAAAATCTAAATGCCACATAGATTCATGTGTTATGTTTTCACTATCAACTTCTTTGTGGTTCTCTTCTACAGCTGTGATTTTATCTTTTTCATTGTCTGAATTACATAGGATAAATGAGTCTAGATTAGAATGCATGGAATAGATAGGCTTACTTTTGTGGTTTGTCTGAACTACTTACCATGTATTTCATCAAGGTTTCTCTATATAGCTTCCTTTTTTGACCAAACATAGAAATGGTAGCATATGACATGTCTAATTGTAGTGATCCCTGTATTTTTGCTCCTCGTGAGCGAGATAATAACATACCATATTTGGGAGGGATATCGACAACTACTATGTCCATAACGATACTCTTTTCTAGGCACTAGACCAGAGTTACACATAGACCTTTTATTAGGCCAAGGCATTTGACTTGACTAGAATCAAAGGAGAATAGGTCCTTGTAGGGTCTGGTGATGTCTAAGTTTAATTTTTCAATGACTGCTTTAGGCATTAAGTTATGAGATTCTCCTGAATCCAACATAGCATTATGTAATATTTTATCATGAATGTTTAAGCTAATGCAGAATGGAGGGACACCCCCTTGTTGATGTTTTCCATTTACTTCAGGACCAAATAATAACTCATGTTAATCATCATTGAGGTTGAAAACATCTTCGCCTTCACCTATGTTTAATGTTTTAGTAATTTGTGCCTTGTATGAATCATTTTTAGCAACTCTGTTAAAGGAACTAGTGTTCTTAATTAGGCTATCTCAATTTTGATATTGAATGGCATTTGAGTTTTACCTAATTTAATCATTTCATATTTACCAATTGTGGTTAGTGTGTTTTTATCTTGTTTATCAGCACTTGGTAATTCAGTTTATGTGTCAATTGTTTTGTTTTCAACTTCCTTGTCTAGAAAGGTTTGAGTAGCAGTTGATGTTATGTCTACAATTTTTGGGCTGGAAGTATTCTGAGTTTCTCTAGGGATAATTTGTAGAATTTTGGTCACATGAGCTTCTTTTGTTTTCCTAGTTTGGGTGTGGAATGATTTCTTAATAGGAATTTATGTGTTCTTTTTGCTTCTAAGGCTATATTGTTTATGAACTTCATAGATAGCAAATTCATAGCCTTGTTTGTAGTCAAAGGACTGTCCAGATTCTAATTGTAATTATTGTAACAAGTATAACTCTTGTTCTTCCTGGGTAAGAAAAATGGCATCTTCATTGTTTACTCCCATCAAGTTTATCTGGGTGTCCTAATCTTCTTCATGTTGTTGTGAACTTTCATCAGGTACGACTTCTCTTGATTTTCCAGTGTTAGGATTTTTCCTAAAGTTGGGGTTTATAATTTGGGGACCTTGTTTATTTTCCCACTGAGGTTTTCTTTCCATGTTCTCTATTCTATCCATTATTCTTTCTACATTTTTGGCTAAACTATCTATTTTAATATCTGAATTGGATGGTTCTTCCTTAATGGTCACTCTCCTCTCATTCCTCATCTTATCTATTTTAGCTATTAAGTTAGCTTCTACACTAACTGCATCACTCTGCATCTGTTCTAAAGTTGCATGGTTTCTCTCTTAACTGATAGGACATGTCAGCATCAATACCATCTGGAAATTTAATTAGGGCTAAGACTGGTGGAGGTTTGATATTCACTAGAATTGCATTGTAAATGTTGTTAAACCTAGTACAGTAATCCTGAACAGATTCATTAGGAGATCTCCTAATGTTCTCATATTCAGATAATATCTGGAGAGGATTTTTCTTTCTTTCCCATATATTTATAAGAAATTGTTGGAAATCAGATAAATCAGTAATATGGTTAGCAGGTGATCAGGAGATCAAGTCTCTTGTAGAAAAATGCTCAAAAATGAAGTTTCTCAGAATTGGCCTGAACTAGATCGACTCGAAAGATCTCGTAAAAACGATCCTGTAGACGTGAACAGCACTGAAAACCGACGTTGTATGAGGAATATATTCAGCTTTGAAGTTTTCCAATTTCAGTAAAAAGATGGCCAAATTTTACTTTATAAAAAATTATTTTTATTAAAAAAAAAATATTCCACAGAATATTCTAGTAATATTCCATGGAATATTCCACAAAATATTCTATAGAATATTCCAGTGGCAGCCAATCATAGGGCGCCACGTGGCCAGCCCGGAGGCCGCCACGTGGCCCCAAGTTACAATGAAATATGGTTCAAAATTTTGGTTATACGCGGCAGGGTTCAACCCCGGGTCGGGCGGACACAAACGGAGCGGCCTAACCGTTGGGCCATGGTGTTGTTTGTTTAAACATTGGCGCCAATACATATTTAAAGTTTTGGTATGGCGTGTTACGGTTTGGGTCTTGGTCACACGGTTCCGCGCCCGGTGTGGAAGACATTAATACAATATGTTTGCAACTTTATTAAAACCCGCATATAACTCAAAGTTCGTCTATGAACTCCGTTCGGTCCGGTCACATGGGCTTATCCCTTAGCCCCCTCCATTTCGGCGGTCAATTTGGCGGACC